>CM052332.1:5733825-5850891 GCA_028455615.1 Lasioglossum zephyrum
TTGAATGTTATTTAAATATTAAATTTATATTTTTCAAATATTGTATTCACATTTACTTTATATTTTTTAAATATCTAGTGTATATGCTTTGAATATTTAGCTTATATATTTTAAACATTCAATTTATATTTCTTGTACATGTATACAATAGTTAGATCCAATATTTATCTGATATGAAAAAGTGTGGCTTAAAAAATATTTTTCCAATATTTGAAAAAAATATTTATCTAATATTTTTGTGCTACTAGGGGTATTTTGGATGGAACGTAAAGGTGTCAATAACTTTTTAAAACTGCATTATATTTTAAAAATGAAGGAGACCTTCAATTTTCTGTATGGCGTGCTATGTATTTTCGTCAGGGTAGTTTTGTATTGGACGTTTTGGAAAATTCGTTCGAATTTCAGTCGCGACGTGCAAATAAGTTAGAATCCCGTAAATCTGAATGTGTGCCATGACGCTGTCCCACAGAATGTGGCAACTGTCCGGCGTTAGGTGCCGTCTAGCGTTAGGGGAACTCCCCAAACATTTCGCCGGAGTTTCGTGCGAGTACATTCCATCCCCTTTCAGGTCAGCCGCGTCGCGTCGTCGAAAATCAGCGATCATCGAAAAGGGCTCCAGTAAATCACGCCACTGGTTCCGGTCCGCTAACTACCGTGGCCTGTCGTCGTTAACGATTTCCCCGGTCCCATGGAAAAAGATTTAATCCCAATTCCCGAGGAATCCGGCACGGCGGGAACGTGCGTCGTCTCGAGAGTTCCACGAAGGAAACGTAAATCATAATTTCACGGGGAAGATTTCCCGGTTTCCGGTGGGGCGTTCTCGCGCACGGTGATTCCGAGTTCGCACGTGTACACACGCGAGGGGACGGAGAGAGAGAAAGAGAGAGAGCGGGGGTTGCCGGACCGAGTCGACGACGCTTTAAGCACGTCCCGCGATCAAGAGCGTAAAAACGATCTTCAAAAGTTTATTGCCGTCCCTGTCCAGAGGACGGGGCCAGATGTCGCAGAGCCAGGGAATGCTCGGCTGGAACCTAGTAGGTGGCGCACGTGTTTTCGCCAGTTCTTCGACAGCCGTCCCAACCCCCACCTTTGGGGGCAGGTGGGGGGCAATTGCATATTAAATGCACCGGTATTCTCTCTGTCGTTTCTCTAGCCGGCCACCGGGATGGGAACGGTGTGTAAAATATGGCCGCGCAATAAGAGAACCGCCAGTGCGAAAATACTATCGCTTTCCGATAGTACGTTAGAACCGAGGGACCGAATGGGAAAGAATATGCGAGGAGGCTGTTCGACAAACGGAACGAGGTAAGCCGGCGCGAACAGAGAGGAGACCTTCCCCGCGGAAACGGGCTGGAATAGCCGAAGAAACTGAAAATATCGTCCGCTTTGCGGCGCTCTCCCGGCCATATGGTGACCTACGTATATCATATTAGAAGCCAATTTTTAACTCGGTGGGGGCACATTTCACGCGAAAGTACCGGTTACAACCAGTCGCCGCTAAAAATCCAATGAATTGATAGGGCCGACTGGGGCTACTAGAGTGGGCGGTGGAGGGAAGGTCAGAACCCATTGGTCGTTCGAGAGTTCGAGAGGCGAAAAAACGGCCGGTCGACTTCCTACCCCGGCTTCTCTCTGACCAAAGGGAAACGACCGCAATATCTTAGGGTGGAAAGTACACAGAGAGTTCGATGGCAAAGACCCGGTCGTCGCCTCGAATAAATCTTGCTGGCCTCGACCCTTCACGATTTCCCTTTCCCTCTCTAATCCCTCGTCCCCTCTCTCCACTGTTTTTCTCACTTTTCTGTTTTCGTCTTTCTCTCCCACTCCACCAACCCCCCTTCTACCCCGTCGTTCATTACCACCATTATAAATATTATCTTTGAAAGCGATGACCCTCTAATCAATAGCTCCTCGACGAGCAGCTCGCGTTCACGCCGGCAGAGTTCTCCGGCGTAAGAGCTTTTAATAAATGGTGTGTGGGTAACAAAGGGTTTCTTCGTTTCGATCCACCCCTGTCTGGATCTCCTCTCGCACTCCGCATCGTTTTCGGATTGTTCTTGATTGAACAAGTTCGCCCCAGAATCCTGGTACTTTCGTGATCTTTTAATCTGCCGCGCGGAGAAAGCTCTTCATAGAAGTTCTTCTCTAACTCGTTTATTTAAGAAATTTATTTAACGAGATTGCTTTGATTTTTTAAACATTAAATTGTATCTTTGATTTGATAATGTTGTAGCTGGTGTTAAGACGACTTCAACGATATACAACATTATGACCTTGACACTATTAACTTTTCTTAATCTAAGGAAAAACTGTTTCAAATAAAAGTTTAACAGTATCCGCATACGTAGAAACTGCAATCTATAAAATATTGAAGAAATTTTGTTTTAACGAAAGAAACAAAATCGCTTCAATTTTGTAAAGATTAAATTGTTTTTTTGATTTATTAATGTTGTAGCTGGTGTTAAGACAAATTCAACGATATGTAACATAACCTTCACACGATTAATAACGTTGCAATAATAATTTTTCTTCATCTAACGAAAAAATGTTTTAATAAAAGTTTAACAGTATGCAAATCCGTATATAAACTACAATATATAAAATTTTGAAAAATTTTTGTACAACGGGTTCCCCCGTCCCCGTCGATGTGTATATGAATCTGTTTACCCACCCTTTATATCTACTCCTATTGTAAATATATATATAACCCCAAAGCCCACTATTTTTCTCCCAAAAAAGTATTCATCATAAGTTTCTTTTAAATGTTTCTCGAAAACGAGGCGTTAAACTAAGAAATGTTATTCCTTTTGTTTGATATACTTTTACAAGTAGAATCATCCGTTGCTCATTTCTGCAAACCCACCCCTTCCCGCACCCTGTATACAAAGAAATTGTATGTTTTAAATATCCTTCGTAAAAATGTACCGGGTGATATCGGTACACGTTATTCTATAAAAATTTTAATTGAAAAAGTAAGAATTTGTAATGGGGAATAATTTCTGAAATAAAATGTAATATGTGCGAGAATATATTTCGAATGAGACTCGTAGCACGCGTGTTCGAAGGGTGATTTCCGGCGAAGCGAGGCGAGAACGACAGCCGCGAGCAATTATCCGCATCAACGTACCAATTTGTTTATGATAAACCGCGTCGGTAAGGGAACGCCAGGCGTTGTTAGCAGGGAATTCAATCATCTTCGCCGAATGTTCCGTCTCTACTTTAGTACAATTCAGCTCCGAGGCTCAACAGAGTATCTTTAATTAACGGAGAAGGATAGGCGAACCGAATAATAGTGCCGCGGAATGAAAGGGAGTTTCAAGTTAGACGATATTAATTCAAAGTGCAGCAATACAATTTGTAATTATATTTCTTTGGACGGATAGCGACGTAAGCAGTCGGGAGAATCAAGCCGAGTTCTTACATGCGTTCATACGCGACGCGCCGTTAGTTTATGTGCAGACGCTTTAAACACTCCCGCACAATGTTTCGGGGGTAGTTTCTGAGAGTTTCGGTTGCAACGTTCACGTGTTTTGGAACACATCCGCAACTGCTTAATAGATCTTCTGGTGCAGCCCCAACCCCGTACGGCTCTCGATTAAAATTTCATCGTTTAATCGAATATTTTCGTCCCCCGATCAATTTATTTCGCCCCGCTGCGCTGCTCCAACGCTCGGGAACTATCAAAGTGGGTGACCCGCCGATCGTTTCCTAGAACAATGTTCCGTCGATCGATAAGCTGGAATTGAAATGATAATCAAGCCCGTTTTAGTCATCCGTCTCGGAACACGTGCCTTGCTCTCCCGGAGACAAAGGAAGCGACGAATTCGGAGATGCCGACCCGACATTTTGGGAAATTGTGGCGCAGCTACGACTTCGATTGATTATTCATATTGTGGGACATGACACACTTTAGAAATGCATTTATGATTGGTCCACGAATCTTATGCAGTATCGGCAAAATCTAATTCAATTATTCCAAAAGTAGATCATCCGAAACTGTTTCTAAGACGTACATTGGCGGACGTAACGAAGATACCACAATTGTATAAATACCAAAATTGCATTTAAATGCAACAATGCATTTTTACAAATATTAATTTTCCTGTGTTCGATAGGATGAAGGTATTTTAAAATATTTCATGTACTACTCTTTTAAAATACAGGACGGACGGTCACCGTAAATTTAGGTGACACACTCGTGGTGATTTGCTGATCACACGTGACTGTCGTCTCGCGAGACAGCGCCGTTGATCGGCCAGTATAAATCAATCTTCTGCTGTCACTGTGCTAAATAAAACCGCGAGGTTAAATAAGATTTATTTCTCTCGCTTGTTTCGGGAAGACAGAGCCCGGTATTAGAAGAGAGACACACATTTCCCGACAGATGCTGTCTAATCCAATTTGCCGAAGAATTTGTTGGATTCGCGAAGAATACCGGCAATTCAATATAAAAGCCACGTGGGACAAAGAAGATCCTGCACGGGAACACGACCTGATCAGCCAATCCTACAAACCAATATTGGCGTTGGGTTTGCAACCCAATTCTTCCATAGAGAAATTTATCCAATCATAGGACTCGACACTCGAGCGAACATATGGATAAGGAGCTTATGCTCGCCTTCGGACTTCTAGCTAATTTTCTCGGGGACTTTCGAATGCATTTTCGGCTGCTGCTTCGATGTTAAATGTTTCGTCTCGCAGAAATCTATTCAGATACAAAAAAAGAGATGGAAATCGGCGTGGGAAAGGTCCGACGAGTATGCTGGACGAGATAAAGCTTCATATCCCATCTGAATCAGTTTTTCGGCGGAGCAAATTGCAGAGCGATGGATTTTTTGTCCCGTTGAATTCGTCCGGTATCCATTTTTCGAGCTTTCTGGTTTCTCCAATTTGAGCTAAATTTCAGTCTCACGGTCGACTTTTAGATCTTCCGCGACCTCTCGAGACGTGTTTCGAGAATCGATTACAGCCTTCAGTTAGGTTCGCGAGAAACATTCTCTTCCGAGGAATAACAGATTTATTCTATTTGTAAAATGTCACAGAATTAACGAACGACATTAAAACGATAAAAAACCGTTTTCGAAATCGGCAGAAACTATTGATGAACGCAGCCACGAACCTATTCGGTGAATTTCAGCCGGATCGGATTTGGCTTTCGGGAAATACAGCCGATGATTGTTAGAATAGAATAGAGGTATGAATATAGTGAACAAGAGTTGAACGGTGGAAAATCCAAGCATTCGGAGGCGACGGATGAGTAATATCGCAAAAGCAGGTAGAGTCGAGTTTCGGAGTGGGTCATCTATCGCGACATAATGGGATTATTCCCATAAGTAAATAAATAAACAAGGCAGATTCAACTCTGCCACAGAGAGATGGGGGCGCACCGGTTGGTAGGCGAGGGGCGTGGGGAGAGGGGCGAGGGGCGGCTAATGGAACGCGAGATTTTCTGATACTGGACGGGCATTGTTATTTTGCATAGGGAGAGCCAATCGTGGCGTGTCACTATGGTCCTGTTATTTCACAGTTTGAAACTCCAGTTACCTACTTACCTGGAGGTGCGCAAAGGGCAACGGAATTACGTTGGATCGATAGTCCGACAACCAGTAACCTCTACCTTCCTTCCGCGGCTCTACGTAATTCCGAAGGCATTGTTCACGGGGCCCGGCTTCATAAGAAGTTAATAACGCTTCATTTGCTTATGAAGCCCATCACGTGAGGAAAAATTGTCCGCGCTACAGGATACGAGATCGTAAATCAACCGCGGCATCACGCTCGCCGCGTGCTTTTTATGAAAAATTCGGCGACGTTCATCACCGGGATTCTTTTATTCTTCGCCCGTTATTATCGTGTACCCGACCGCTATTATGGCCGAGTGTGGCGCCACGTAATTTTACAACTGCAGAAATACTATTTAGCACATAGCGCGAACGAAATAACGAGGGAACGACGCCGACGCCTTTTCGCGCCATCCAATTTATTCTAATAGATTACCGGACTATTATAAAGTTAGAGGGCCGTTGTCAAATGCGTGCGCAATCATGGAAAAATCATTCGTCTCGAAAGAAAAGTTTCCAATTAATCATTCGCCCGGTTCATTTTCCACGAAAGTATTGACGCGGTAAAATAAATGGAAGTTGTACGTGGTGGATAGTTTTTATGGAAAATACTAATGGAAGTATGATAAAATCACATCGAACGAAATACAATGTATTCGCATAATTAATTTCATTCGATTAAAGAAAATGAAAGAAATTGTTTTTTCGAGTGAAAATTGTACTCCATTCAGCCCGTTAATTGAATGTTAAATTGCTTGGGGGAATATCGATGGGGCTGTTAAATAAACTCATTAGGACGCGGAAGACCATGCAAGAAATGAGAATGTTGCCGAGAATTGGTGGAAATAGAATGTAATGGACCTTTTAAGATGTAGAGAGAATAAGTCTCTGTTTTTCGTGAAGGTAAAAGCATAATTCAATCGAACTGAACGAATACTTCGTGACAACAGGATAAGCTGTTTAATTACTGAAACGAATGTTTTCCGAAAGATTAAGGGGTCAGAGGCCAGAGATTTAGCCACTCGCGAACGGTTTACACGAAAAAAACTTAATCCCGCAGATCCTTCAAACAATTTTTTCACCTCGCCGTATGCCTGGAACTTTTTAATATTTACTGCCACCTGGATGCTTGCGGAATCTTTCCCTCACGTGTGATTTGTAGGGAACATTACGGGGATTTTCTGGATGCCCAAGAAAAGCACTTACATTAAGATATATGAAACGGCTACTTATTAAGCTAATACGCCACGGCACGTCCAGAAATTAAATGGACGTGGAGAAAAATGGAGATATATTTATTCTGACCTCTCTTCGCGAAAATATTTTTCTCGCTATGTAAATCCATTACTGAATGTTAAATTATTTATTACACTTTCTCGTTTTCCTTTCATATTGTTTCGCTGACGGTAAAGATTCCGATCTCCGGAAACAGCGATAAGTTGTCCGACCCGTGACGCAAATAAACCTGGCAAAGCAGTTCCGACAAAATACGCAAGTAAATATAAAAAACATTACTCGTCGTGGCATCGCGCATTTTGGCGCTCGTTAATCTTCCCTCTAATTGTGAGAATCCCCCCGCTATCTCGTTAGTCACCCATGAGCGCACTCAGTCTCAAATTAACCATAATGAAATAACGATCTCACGTTTCCGGCCGCGAGAGCAAGCTGACAAAACGGTCTCAGAACTCTGTTACCTTAAACAAAAGACGGTGCGAGCTTGCGACAGTGTTACAGGTGAACATATCCGAAAACACATTGCACAACGCCGCCCTCCAGATTGATACCGGTACGGTCAAATTTCGTTATCACTCTTGTCAAATTATCTAATAAAGAGTGAACAAAGAAAGATCAGATCTAATAAATTAGTTGTTTCTGCAATTTTGTCTTTAACAATGTGCAGTAGAGAGAAGTGACTTCATACGACCTCAGGAATCACCCTTAGGAGATAAAACATTTTTGAGACACCCTTATTGATTTAAGCATAAATTAATGATATCGGCGCATAGGTTCAATCAATTGTTACTTTAATGGGCAATTTTGTGTTGGACCATTCCTTCATAGATTTCACCGTTTTAATATCTTAATGGACAAATTTTTTAGACCATTCCTTCATAGATTTCAACAATTTGGTAAGAATTGATCGAACCTATGCGCCGATATCATTAATTTATGCTTAAAGCAATTTACGATCGATATTATTTAATATTTACCCTTATTGATGCCGTAAACCATATTGAGACACCCTGTATATTTATAAAAATTGTTCCAGTCCTCCGGCTCATCGGAAACAATCGAAACGTAGAAGTATTTTAAGTAGTACGAACGTGGCTATGGTCTGGCCGAAAATAAATGAAGAATCTAGGTTATTCTAAGAATTTTTTCCATTATCTTTACCTTTCCCTACTACGTAAACAAATGATTAACAACCAGAATCATGTAATGCGCTAATTTCAACGTGCTTATCGAGAATGCATCGTTGTTACCGGTGAATACATACGTTAACTTCTCCAGATTTCAGCAGTAAATCCAAGTTTGCGAAGGATCTAGCGTACTCGGGGCTCTCTCGCAGAATTTACGCGCGGTCGTTTTCTTCGTGGCACGGTTTTACAGGTAAATGTGTGCTGTTGCGTCTCTTTCGCGCAGCTGGAACGAACCGGCGTCGGTCTTTGTAATGCATAGTAATCGATAGACGCTCCCTATCTGCGCTGCTCACAGGACACTTTTACCAGAGAACCACTTGTTTGCCCGATTTAGTGTCACTCAAGCCCCCACGCCATCGATATCGCGCGAACCACAGCGAATCTTCCTCACCAGGCAATTAACAGCTCTATCGCAGACACGTGTGGCTCTTTCCACGGCAATTCAATTGTTCCTTGCAATTCCTGAGTCTATGGACCAGTTACACTAGCGGACGAAAGTATGAGACACATCGTGGATTGATGACGAAAATGACCACGTACATTTTAAGCAGTGAACACGTTAAAAATATTTAAAGACACCAATATGTTTTTTTATCTTAATAGAATGATAAAGAGAAAAACACAATTTTCATTTGGCTACCGTGTCCCGCAATCGATGCGAACATTTTTTATTCTGCATAAAAAGTTTGAAGTCATTCGGAAAATGGTTCTCCGTGTGTGTGCAACAGGGTAAAAAATGGGTCGATGTTTTAATTAATGCGTGCCGACTACAATGGCGTGGCCGTATCTAAACGAACGTCGAAAAGCACTCCTTCGAAATGACGTTTCTAAACGACACTCCCTTTTTTCCACTTGATGCAGAGACGGAGAGCCCGTGATACGCTCAGGAATTAGAATTCCGTGGTTCATTTTCACAGAGTAGTTCAGGTTTGTTTTCTCCCGTGGCTCGCGGGAGCAACACGAATCAACGGTTCATGGTTTCTTGGTTTCTCGCAGTCACATTCATTAGAATATAACGTTCCGTGCCTGTGTCCATAGAATTTCGAACGCTCTACTGTGTCATAAATACTGTATTTTTAGGGTCACTGCGAACTTTCATCGCTGCTGCTGGCGGGAAATAAAAAAAGAGCACTAACAAACGCGACTGTTGACAATTACCCTACCCAACATCCGCGGAGCATTTTTTTTTGTCGAATTTCAGCACGCATTACAGCCGCGTTGTTAGTATTTGCACGCCTTCTTGGAGATCAGCGTGCGCGCAACAATAAATGATTCTTTTGTTAAACAAAAGCTACGGGAAAACGTGTCGTTCATTTGTCTGAGAGAATAGAGTATAGAGAATCCATTATAAGATAATCCATTCAAAGTCGAAAAACATGTTTGTTTTTTCAAACTCAAATTTCTCAAGAACTGTGCGTGTATGAGAAAAATTAAGTCCAGATTCGGAATCAGCGCGAAAAACCGTATAAGATACACCCAACAGTTATATGGAAATATTTTGGTTGTTGGACAGTGTAATTTGCTCTGTCTTTTTCTATAATCGTCAGTTGCCACTTAATATCTAATTATGAACGCCTGTCAAAAAATACGTTTGATCAATGAAATTTGAAGGAAACTTAATGCTCTTTTTTAGGACCCATAGTTTTTGAGTAATAGACGAAAAACCAAAACAAGGTAATAAAAATCGTGTTTTTTCCCCTCCCCAAGTTAGCACAGGATCCTTAAGGTCGAAAACTCAGATTCGACACCCCAGAGTACCCTTAAATGACGTGTCAAAATTTCATTAAGTTCAGAATACTTTCCAAGTAGATGCCTTTTTTTTCGACCTGCCGACTGGACTATTAACCAAGACATTGATGGATAATGTCAAGGACGTTAGCTGACCTTCGGAAGGTTTCAGTTTTGTTCTTAATTAAGGGCAGAGTGACATCGAAGAAAATGTTCTTATTCTCCATCAAATCCATTATCGATCGAATCAATCAGTTTACGGAGGTGATTAACTTTATTTGCCTTTGTTTCGTTACATTTTTCTTCATAAATATTAGGCTTGAGCTTATTACCGAGGAAAATGTAAAACGCGAATGTTATTGCCGGTGTATAAAATATCGCCATCAGAATATCCGATACTACAGGTTGAGCTTAGTGGATCATAAAGTGCGAAGCAATATCTGGAGAGCGATAATGCTGTCTAGAATAATGCGCGATAAATTTTGCAATTCTTTGAGCGCCGGTACCACCTATTCTTACCACGTGCAACATGCTTTCATGTAATAGGCCGCTGCACGCGTGTCCGGTGTATCCGGTACAACGTCAGGTCACGTAAACTTCTGGCTCGGCAAGGAAAGAGCCGTCTGCGACTGGAGAGTTCTGGCAAATGAAGATTAATTATTGCAGATGGAGCGACACATTATATCCTGAATCCAAAGATATTTATTCACAGATTTATATAATTCGTTGCCAATATATTTCTTTCTCATGGCAACTGAACTTTACGTTACTGAAATGATCGATTCGAATATTTATCAATTACGTATCTTTTTCTACGCATGCAGATATGAATTCGTATTTCGTCCTTTTTTTCACGAACACTAACACAATTAATGTTCGGCCTTTGAAAATATTTTTCCGCGTATAGAAAATGTTTTAGGCGCGTGAATGTTTGAAAGGTGACTTTTCACATTTCGAAATGGAGTTCTTTTTTATCACTTCCCATAAATGAAACTCGCATACGATAACAACGTTCGATATGGTAGGATTAAAAGAGTACTAATTGAAACGGAAACTTATTATTCGAAAACCCACAAAAAGAAAAATATTTGAAAGTGGAATTACAGAGTTGATTAATGTATGGGAGAACATGGAGAATGATCAAAAGCAATTGTAATTTTTTTCCGCTAATATTTATAGCAAATCAAAATTGGACGTTTCAACGAAACAACTTTCTTCTACTTAAATTTCGATGTTTTATAAAACTACGATTTTATTTGATCCTCCCGGTGAATTTCAGACGACACACACGGATCAGCAAACTAGTTACTCGTTTATTGAACCAGTATCGTGCAACGTGGTGTAACTGAAACCGCCGGTTTCTGCTTAGGTGACGTAGGAAATAATGTATGGTGTTTGCTGGAGTAGATTGATCAGGGTCCATTGTCCTCGCTGAGGAACTAGCTGCAGCAGACTTGGTGATGCCGTTCCATAGAGGAAACCATGAATTTTGAAATTATTCGGGACTATATTTCCTGTTTCCGCAGTAACTCGATTCATCAACATGAATTGCATACCGACACCTATTAGCATCCCCTATAGGAATTTCGAAACTTTCGCCAAAAAATAGTCCTGCAGTTTACACTTGACACATGTTCTCAAAACTTTTACACTAGAACCTATTCGCCTCACTATTTATTGAACATATTAATAATAGAATTATTATATATATATATATATACTAATATGATATATTAGTTACATTTTTATTTAAAAAGATGATCAACTGGAAACAAGCTTTTGCATTTGAATGGTGGCGTCAAAACGGAAGGACAAATCAATTCCTGCGAAAGGCTTCGAGTTCGATATCAATATTGGCATCATCAGACTTAGGTATTCAGGATTTAAAATCCCGGACGTATCGAACATATCGGATGCAGGATCCGTATACGACATTCCTGGCATTTGGAAAATTATTCGTCCTAAAACGGTTAAGTTATACACACGCACACGCATTTAGAATGAAGTTTGACGATCATAAATCCTGGCAATCGTCGAACAATGCATGCGTGAAACGCGATTTTCGGCGACAATATTTATACCGGGCACGACGTGTCGCCGGTTTTCTAAATTTCACGAATTCAACCGTTCGCTACAAAACAACTGTACTGCAAATTTCACTTCTCTCGATCGCCCATTTTTTTCGGCGAAATTTAATGCTACGGTTGAGCGCTCCTGTAGCCGCTACCGCTGAACGAGCCATTTCAAGTTATGATTGCGTGCGTTCCCGCAACTTCCACCTATCCGGCTTTCTTCTGCATGAATTTCGATACGCGCGCAGCATTTTCGCTTAATTTCGTGCAGCAACGAAAGCTAAATTGAATTGTTTCTTCCCGCGAGCAATTTGCGGACAAATTTATACGTTCGATCGCAGAATTTGATTTCAGCATTGCCATATGCAGGGTAATTAAAACAATTTATTTTTCCTTAAAGTAGTACAGTATTTTATCCATAAATGTCCCAAAAGTCTGACCTGTAAATGTCCCAGATCTATCCCCACTACTGCGGGGTATACCCCCTTGAGGGGCCAAGAAACTCGAGAGACTTCAATCGTCGAGAAGTATGACATCATGCAGCTCGGGTATATCGGTGAGATCACCTAATCCGAATTTCTAACTCCTTTATTTTTCATTACTTTTTTATGTAACTTTCACCAACATATTCATGGCATTTTTCTAATGCAAAATGATCCCCAATATGACATAATTCCGATGATATTTACTTGTGTAATAGACAATTAAAGTTTCGAAACAGTTTCCAATTTCAATTAAAATCTTCAAAATGAGAATAGTATTGTTTGATTATTAACACAATATTGTTTAGATTATTAACACTAACCGGTTTCGCATTTTTCATTTTTTAATTATGAAAATTACGAAGATGCTCCCACCAGAAATTATTCAACAAATTTCTTTCTTTAACCACAGTAGTCATCACGTTCGGAATAACAGGAAGACCAACGTGTCTACGAATAGGCCCCTCGAAAAACACATTCCGAAAAATTGATAACTAAATCAGTGGATCATCCTGAGCCTGATCAATGATTACCATCGATTACCGACGCGAGTCACCGTGGACGTAATAAACAACGGAGCTCGGATGTCGTGGTTCAGATATCTCGGGCCGGTGATAAAATCTCGGCGCGAAAGTGTGCGAAAAGCAATCGTCAAATTCCAAGAGGGTTCTCGGGGAGCGGGGAGGGGCCGACATCAGCAGAACTCTGTGAGGTAGAGAATTGGCCTACTAGATCTCCCATCTCCGTGTTAATATCTCGGTAAACGATCTTAGAGGAGATACCGGGGAATCCTGAGCTCCTAGTTCGGAACTCCTAGCGAGAAAAACGAGTCGCGATAAAAGCGCGCCACGGTTATCCTTCCGATAACACCGTCGTCGTCGTCGAATCGTGTTTACAAGAAAAAACTTGGAGTCGACGCAAGAGGGATCAGCTATAGGGTCGGAGGGGGATGGTGGCGTGAAGGGGAACGTGGGGGGTGGAAAGGAAAAGCTTGGAGTGGGGAGAAGTGGCTGGAGGTAGTAGCGGCGGCGGCGTGTTCAGAGACTGGCGACAGACGATCAAGGGTGGTGCGCGCGGGCCATCTACACGGGAAAGGCGAGAAAAGTATTTGGGATTTAAAGAAACTCTCAGCAGCCAGTAACTTCTTTGTCGGATGCAATGCGAAAAGAATGACCGACCGGCCTTTCCTCCACGCTGGTCCCACCCCACGCCGCGCCCTCCCAGACGTAAAGTCAGAGGTGAGAAGGGAGCGAGGACTCGGGGAAGGGGTTGTTGAAGCGGTCTGATTCAGAGAACGATTCGAAAGCCACCTGCTCCCGGAGTTTCCAACTATCCGTTAAGGTCCGGCCGACCCGGGGTCAGGAAACCACCAGCCAATTTCTTTGAGTGCCCCAACCCGGCGTATAGTCATCGTCCCCGGTGTCCATTGTACTCCTATTGTGATCGGATATCAGCGTTATTTTTGTCTGAATTGCTGAACGTTCGATCTGCTTTTTTACCCCACCCGGCGCGGCGGACCGGACGTGTCGTCGTTGTCCTCGTGCACCCCGAACAACCACCACGCCCGGAGTCTAAGAGTGCTATGACGAGGAAGCCCAGCGCGTACGGTGATCCGTTTTCTAACGGAATTTCTATATTTTCTTCTTCTATTCTCCTCACATTGGAAATACTGCAATTTTCAAATAACCCCTTTTAATACGGCGACACAACCGCCCTTTCTACTAAAGGAGATGCTATACTATAAAGCTCAATTAATGCAGAAACTCGAATTTTTTTACATGCGGCGTTTTTCTTATATTTTACGTACCACTTAAAAAACAGGAAGTGACCTCGAAATAACCTTGAAGAAATAAAGAAGAAATAAAGATTTTGGCAGCACTGCACTTGAGTCAAAATGATTTTCGCGGGTATTGGAACCGTTCCTCGGTTATACCTATCCTCCGGCTGTATATGTTCCGTAATTAAAATGCTCGCAGGAATTATTGATCAGCGTCTACCTAATTGTCAATAAAGTATCGACTATTGAAATGCCGGGACGAATGAAACGCCGCGGATGGAAGTTCGAGGCGCTTTGATGCTTGCTGAAGTTTAAGCACAAAAGCGCCAAGCGAGGCGTGCCCGAATACACTCGGCTACGACCGATTATAACGAAAGCGCTCCCCGGATCGCTTGAAAAATTTATTTAAATACCACGCTCGCCGGGGTTGGGGGTATAACCATCGCTCGTCAAGGAAATTAATGCGCCATTGTTAGTAATCAGCAGATTTATTCACTCGGCAAGATCATTTATTATTTTATCCATAATTTTGATTTATCCTCCCGTTTAGGGAATACTCCATGTTCCCTGAAACTGATCGTATATCCGAAATATTAAAGAGTCATAATTGCATAAATATTTGCAGTTAAATGATGAGTTAAAAGATACATGTATCCAAAAATGTTTCCGCAACGGAAGAAAATATTTGTGACGGTTTCGAAACACGAACGGACAATACAGGAGAGATTGGGGTAGGCGGGAAGGAATCAGACTGCGATGGTAATTTGAAAATTAACGAGGAAAGTGGATGACGTGGCAGTGGAGACGGGCGGCGTCGGCGAACGCTGACAAAACCGTATAATTGAAATGAGTTATGTAATTTGAATAATACAGAACTAATGTAACACGGAGAAATGCAAATTCAAATTACAAAATATTACGGTAAAAGGTGGTACCCAGCTGGTAATAAGGTTACAATAATTTTACTTATCCAGCTCTACTTGGAATAACTGGCCGGCCCTCTTTAAGGTAATAAATTTTCATTCCGGCGAATGAAACATTAAGAATAATAACGAAGGGCTCGGGATTACTTGCCGGCAAGTAAAAGTGATACTTTAATAATACCTTTATTTATAGAAAGGCGCGAGTTTAAATAATAGGCGAGTTTAAAGAATTTTTAAATAATAGACTGGATCTGTAACGTTACTCTAAAAAATGAAAATACAAGTGATAAAATTATTAATACATTTTGTCACGGATATTTATTGTACTTCTCCGATTGTCTTGTTTTATCTTCGAGAAGTTTATTTCCATTAAAGATTTAGGAAGCCCGTTCCATTTAAGATTGCAAGCAATTCGGTCGATTTGCCGGCTAAGAAAATAGCGTTCGCAGTAATTGAGACTTTCGAGGGAACAAACGACTGCGGGTGCAATTGGTTTCCGACCAGTATCATCCCTCGTATCCAAAATAACGTTTTCCTTTAGCCACAGTGGCCATAGATCTCGGGGAAATTTATTCCCAGTTCTTTAGTCTCGCCCGAGGTTTCTTGCCCGCACCAGTTACCTTTTTATCCGACTCTTCTTCCTTCGACCATTTCCCGCCTCGACCTGGTATTCCTATTTCTGACCCACTTCGCCAGCCTTTCAATTTGATTATGCTCCATCTAGAATTATTTCTTTTCCTTTAAACGCTATTAGCAACTTTTCCGTTCGAACAGACTCCGTCACAATCGCGGAGTTGCTATTCATTCTACCGTTAATTCTTCTCCAGGTGTAATAATTTCCGTCACGAAACCTTCTCGTTATAAATGTACCAATCCCTAATTAGCGGAGCAAACATTTGTCACAGTGAACACCTGGTTCGCGATATAACCTGCAGGTACTGCTATTTCCGTCCAGGTGTAGGTAGCTCCGACTGACTGATTAGTGCTGATCCTCTAAATCTAATAAGGTTCTGGCAGGCCCTGAAGAGTTTTCGAAATTTCTAATATTGGGGTCCCTCCCCATTGTGGAAAGGTCATGGAGGCCCAGCGAGAATTAGTTTGGCAAGAATTATCAATCGATCTGTGTCGGCAACTCCGACAAGGTACAGGTAGTTTCGGAGACGGTTTCTTCGTTTTTTTCTTCGATAGTCGTTCGGCAGGCAGCATTAACGTTAAGAGCACAACGTGGCTACAGAGCGTGGCTTAAAGCAACCAGTCCCGCCGGGTCGTACCGCGCCAATGGTAACAGTAAGAGCGACAAAAGCGGCTGGAGGGAGAGAGTTGATTAATGGAAGGGGTAAAGTTGTCACCGAACAACTCCGGCAACCGAGGCAGCCGATCCTTCTCCTCCGCCAGGCCCTTCCATCTTTGTTTCCCTTCGTTCCCGTCGTACTTATTGCATCCTTCTCTGGCTCTGTCCCCACGCCCGTATTTCTTGCTCGCGACTCCTTATCCATTCAGCCGTTGCAACTTTTCAGATCGGGCGAATTGCGTCACACCGCCTCTCTCTCTCTCTCTCTCTCTCTCTCTTCCTCTCTCTATCTCTGACTTTTACTGTCTGCGATAGTCCTTCGCCGGGAACGAGCCATTGAATCTTCCAGCTTGCTACCCCGCTGATCCTCGGAGGAAATGATCCCGCCAGATCGCCACCCTAACTGCGTCGGACGCTTAAAAAGCCCGATTTATACACAGCCAGGCACTCGGACAGAATTTACTTAGCCTGTTTCTGCATCCAGCCTTTGCAGAAGGTATCCCGAATATACTTCCTTGAAAGGGATTCTCAAAATAGCAATTGATTTCTCAGAAAGAGGAATCCTTTACTCCCCTTGACGAGTACTATGAGTAGTTATACTCAGAATATTTGGTCCCATCAGGGTTCAGGAACTTTCCCAGCCAGAAGGGCCTAAGTCTACCCACCTACTAGAACCCACGGTGACTTCCCTGACCTAAATTGGGAGTGGTCGGGATCTCGTGAACGAATGTTACCGACCACCCACAACCCTGGCAGTTATGCCCCTTTCCGGGGGGGGGGGCATGGTTTCAATCCTAATTCTATCCTAACCAAATCTCCTGTTCTTTCCACTCTCATTATCGCCTAAAACTCTATTTCAACCTAATTTTCGACGGGACCTACTGTTTGTTACAGTGCGTTCCTTCATGAGGCCCATCAGTATAAATTGGAAAAATCCCGTCTTACCATCCGATATCTGCCGCACGGACACGGACATATATAAATCGAGCTGAAAGCTACCTTGCGCTGGAGAATCGTTCGCGGAGAGCGTGAGAGGAAGGAAAGGAGCAATGATGGACGCCAGTAGACGTCGAAAAGTTTGTTCTTTGTTCACTGCCGCTGCGAGGGACATTATTTATGCAGCTGTCGATCGATTCAGCGGATACAGTTGTTCAACAGGATGTCGATTAGCCTGCGTACATCGTGCCGAGAGCTTGCGGGAAACTGGTCGTGCCGATTTTATGCGTTTACAATAGAAATGTATGCAAAAAAAGGGAGAAGAAATACATTTTTTATGTCTGTCGATGGACACAGAGAATTTTTATTGTGCGCGGAAAATCTGCCGCGGGTGTGCCGCCCGGTATATTTGGAACGATTCCGAGTGATTGCTGGCACAACATTAGCATCCGGTGCACATACAGTGTACACCGAACTGTGGACATTGGTCCATAGGCACCTTTTGTAAACATTGAATGATCAGTGGGTAGGTAATCTTGAAGAGCAGGCAAATTGAAAGGGGTCGACTATTCGCTGGATCTCAGGAGAATTTTCAGATAACAGTAGGACAGTGCCTACTCCGTTTCACTTTGCAGAAAGAAGGGACGCGGTTCGTCGGGCCGAGCATCGTCGCGTGACCACGTTATATGTACTATCAGCACCGTCACCACTAACATCGTCGGTACAGGCAACGTCGGCTACCTTGCTGAAACAGACACGCGCGGCCCAATCAATTCAACGTCAAACTTACCCCTTCAGGAAACTGTTCGCTCCTCGTCCCACTTCTGTTAGGCCAGTCACGGCATGACGAGCCGATTCCTCTACGCCCCCTCTAACCCCACCTCACAACCCTTTTGAAATTTATTTTCATCCATTGCATCCGTGTAAACGCTGCGGGATCACGTGCGTACACACCGAGGCATGTGATAAAAGAAGTTGGTGTCGTTGTCCCGCTTTCTGCTTGACGAATCGTGACGAATTTCACGAAGTGGACCCCCAGTCATTACTAGACTGCTCATTACTAGATTTTATACGAAGGAAATAATGAAAATGCGACTTGAAATAGTGAAAAGTTTAATTCTTCTTGCAATTGCTGTAGAAAATGTTCTAATTGCTTTTTAATTCGCATACAAATATTTGACGATGAGCGTGATAGAAGAATTAAGAGCTCCTGGTAGTTAAATATATTTGTTCACGATCGATACACGCTTACGCCTGCGACAGATAATCCCGTATAGTTCGGAGTAACTGAACAAAAGTTATTTGACTTAGACGTAATTAGATGAGCCCAGAACTAATTGATCCGGCGGCCCTAACTCAAGCGATGTAATGGTCCTTCAGCCTCCACTTAACCTCTTCCGCATTTCTGGAGGTCCTCAATTCATCAGGTCTCTCGTTATTACTTGCACCACCTTATGGATTTGATATACGTGACCCAGAGCCAACATCAATCTCCCATTTTCCAGGCAGCATGGTTCACCAGCTTCTCGGGATATTAGCTAATATAGTTAATCAATGTTGCTCAAGTATCTACCTAGCAGTTACTCGATCATTCGCAGAACAGTGCGTCATCGATTCCCTCGCTGGAAACAGTCTCCACTTATTACTCCGTCGTGCTTTGTTTTACGCAATCATATATAGGTACGGTGACCATTCTATATTTCACCAGGCGTACAAATGTCTTGTACTCTTTTCCAGTCTAAATTTATTGTCCTGCTATTTCTCTCCAACGACACTATCATGGTCTCGAGAATCGGAAATACATTGTTGAAATACTTTTTGGGAACACTGTACACACGCGGAGTATTCGGTGGTGGCTGTGCACCAAGTCGCGAACTGATTTTACACGAGAAAATAAATCGGAATATGAAATAAAGTTTTTTTTACACGGGTTTCCATTTTCAGAGGAATTGACTTTGAAGATTGATCGGGTACACATGCGGCTGTGCTGCTCTCAATAACTTCATATTTTTCGGCGGCACATGTACCTGGCCGATATTCAAATTGAATTTTCTCGAAAACAATGGAGGGTAAAGTAACAAATTTGATTTGTGCGTTTTTAGTTTGATTTTTTTTTCCACATGCGAATTCGGACGCACTTCGGAATCGCGCCTCCGGCTATGAGACCATTTTTTATGAAATAAAGATCCATCGATCACGTATAATTTTATAATTTATAATAATATTATATAATTGAATAACATCGTTCGATAATAATGGGAATGACAAATATCTGCCGTGGGAGGGTTAACAAATTCATCTACTCCTATGGCAGTTGAAACTGTACGCGCAAGTTATTACCATAATCGTCTCCACACGGAATTGATATTTCTCCTTTGAGAGAAGCAAGAGTCCGTGAAAAAATGTGATTTCCATGTATTATACGTGGTTTCCGGTGGCACGGCAAGATTCAAGAGCGAGACAGCACGTAACAGTCGTTTTTCTCTGGGAGCGCGATCGGGACCGCGAGATAAATCAATGGAGCGGTAATATTTATCGTATTCCGCGTTTCGTTCTGTTCGGGAGCGAGTCCGGTCACAGTATAATAAATATTAATAGGGTACGGGGGTTCGCGCGTTTGGGGCACCTAAATATTCACAAAGGAGCGCCCTCGTACGCTCGGAATCACGAGTCCCGCTGGATTATTATCGCCCCGGCCCGTCACCTTGTTTCCTGGAGTGACTGTGCAACCCGCTGAAAAGGATTTTTAACGATACTTGATGACGAGAGGTCACTCGAAAGAGTCGTCTCATTAATTCAGTACGTACTTGTGCCGTCGATTAGGGGCAGGGGGTGGGGCGCAATTCGATGAGCGAAGAGCTCGGGAAGGGGATAATAAGTAATCGAGTGGCTCGCTATGATTTTAATGAGTTCCTTGATGACACGAAGTCAGTCGTGGGGTGGAGAAGGGCCGACTGACAGTCGACAACGACCGGGGTGAAAGGGAGGAGGGGTAGCAAAGACACCGTTTTCGCCAGGAGCAGCCCGGCTTTGACTTAAAAGTGCGACCGGGCATCGAACGGGAAAACCCCGGGGATAATACTTTCGCAGAAGTTCCAACCCCCTCCCCCCGTTTCTTCCAACGTTCCCCACGACCTGTCTCCCTGTTGCTCGACAGCTTGCCGGCTCTACGATTTTTCTGTTCGGTCATGAATAGCAACGAGTGGAAAAACAGGAAAGTTCCGACCGAGGCCAACTTTCCCACCCGAGTTTCTTCGGAGCTGCTGCGACTGCTTTCCGACCAGCAGCCCCTGTTCCTTCTCGCGACGCACGATGCGTCGGCGATGCATCAAAATTAAGAAATCAACCTCTATAACGTGGAAAGCAATAATCCAATTTTGTATAGTTTCTGAAGAGAACACACAGGTATAGTATAAATACGAATTCTTTTTTATACGAGATTCTGAGCGAGATTAATCCATGAATACGCAGATCTACTTCAGACACGTCTGGGTTAAATCTAAACTAAATCTAGGTTAATAATTATAATGACCTCAAGTGACCGTCGAAGATAGACATATTACAGGATAATGAATTCGTCTGGAAATGGTCTACGCTCGTACCGAAATAAAGACGTACACTCAATATAGCCAGACAAAGATCAACTCGAAATCCCTGAAGCTCGTCCACCCAGAGAGAAGACAAACACAAAGTGGATTTTATTTGCGGATCACATAAAGAATTTTAAACGCGTTCATATATCATCAGCATATGTATCCAAATGTTTTATTCGGCTCTGGTAGCTTGTAATGGACGAAGTCAATTTTTATTTTGCGTGAAGATCCGCAGACTAGTGATCTGGATATTTAATATTCATTGATGCGTGACAAACTAACAATCAGCCAAATCAAGATAAAAGTCTGCTCTATCGCGTGGTGTAATTCGATTTTCCGCTGGACCCATATTTTTGCAGATAAATTAAAGAATATCATCAAAACACGATGCAAACGTGTTGCCTCTCCGTCCTTAATGATTGTTTAAACATGTTTAAGGAATCATAATGTATTACTATTGCACAACACTAGATTCGGAAAAGTCTAGAGAATCTTTCGATGTAAAGTACACTACAATATCTTATATAATAACATCACAATATTTGTTCAAAGTCGAAAAGTATGTCTTTCCTCGAATGCAAATTTCTTAAAAACTGTGCGTGTAAGAGAAAAATTAAGGTCAGATTCGGAATCATCGCAGAAAACTCTGTCAGATCCAGGCAACAGTTACATGGAAACCTTTTTGTTGTTGTTGGACAGTGTAATATAAAATGCTGCTCGAGGAGGATCGAACGCGAACGTGTGAACATCTTAATCGGTGGTTGGTTGGCTCTCTGGAGCAAGAAGCGAGCGAGCCATCCGCGACCCGTGTTACAATCTGTTCCCGTTGATAAGCGTTGCGAATCGAAAGCGTTTTTATTGGATAGGACGAGCTGACGGTCGACGGGTAATCGCCTCGATCGTGTCGCCATATAAAAACGTGATGTACACGGATCGGACTCGAGGTTTTCCGTGCCGGGGATGGGGGTGGGAAGCGGATTGTGGCGTTGGTGACGGCGTTGATGGTGAACTTGCTCGACGTTTTTGGCGTCGGTGGTCCACAAAACTGTCCTGTCGCGGCCGACTCGTCCTCTCCGGTGGCACAACGGCCCGGTAGAGTTGATAGGCTTGACTTTTTAAAGCGCGCCAACAGATGAAATTCCCTCCGGTTTAAATAGTCCGCCGCTACTACCGGAACTACCATCCAGCGGGCCGCACACCCGGGGCTAACACGGACACGTACACGCCGCCTCCGGTACACGGCCGAAAGGCGCACTCGTTCGATTTAGGTTCGCCGATTTAAATCAAGTTGATTTAAGCTTTCCCTCGACCGCGCGTATCCGGTTGACCATGCTCCCACTTTCGCGAATTCTGCTCTCCATCCCCCGAGTCCGCCACCCACCCCTCGGCTCGTCCACGTTCCTCTAATTCCAACGGTCACACCTCTATTTCTGCCAACTACACTCCCGGTCAAAACGATCCCCTGCGATATCTATCTTGAAGAAGAACGAACACATCAGCCTTTATTAGGTTGTTGCCTAGGAAATGTCCGATTTCGAATTCAACCGGCTTTCCAAATCAAAGTGAACACCAATGTTGGGATCTAACTAATTATTAGACTGCGGATTTTATGCTTTTATGACGAAAAAAAAATGGGTACGTAAAATTTAAAACAGTGGACATGTAAAAATTATTTAAGAACGTCAATGTGTCAGTTCAAGCTTAATAGAATAATTAAAAGAAGAATACTATTTTCATTTGGCTCCTGTAATCAATGCAAACATGTTTTATTTTGTATAAAGATCTACAGTCTACTAATTACTAAACATGTAAGTATTGTGTGAGGTATTACTAAAATTATATAGAATGGAATTATTTTAGATTGGAAGAGATATGTAATTTTCGAATTAACACAGCTCCGATTTCAAAGGGTTAAATTACACCTACCCATATAATTAATAGACTGCGGACCTTTACGCGTTTATGAAGAAATTGGCTGGGTGTAATGTAAAACAATAAGAGATTGAAAAAATTTAAGAATGTTCTAACGTTGTTTTCAATGCAACAAAATCATTCAGGGATGAAATCAATTTTTATTTCACTTCCGCTACCCACAATTAATGCAGAACATTTTTCTTTTGCATAAAGATCCGCCAGTCTGATAATTGATTAATAAAACTATTATTGCATCTAATAAGAAAATTTGTAGGTAAGAAATTCAACACATAGGTGTTGTCTTTTTGACTGGGAATGTAGAACCGTCTCTGTTGGCCCATTTGCCCTCCACTCTCGCAGCATTTCCTTTTCATTCTATCAGTCACCGGTTCCTATAGTCCGCAGCACGCTCTTTCGCGCTTCTTTTTCACTCGAGCATTGTTTCCATTCACAGAGCGCCACGCCGCGCCACTCTTCGACAAGGATCGATCGAACACTCGCGCCGATATCGATCTATGCGGATTCACGCGCACACGGACCGACAGATAGACAACGAATCGGTACTTATTGTGAATCGACAGCCGGCTGATTGGAGAGTTACCGTGTATCCCGCGCGGAGCCCTGGCAAAGAGAACATTTAGGCTAATCGGTTTATTGAAGGCTCGAGTTTTCCGAAAGTGTTTAAGTTGCGCAAACAAGATGACTGTGAAAGGTTCGCCGAGAGATACGTCGCGCAGAAGAGATACGTGTGTGTGTGAGTGTGTGCCAATTAATACGATGATACCGCGAAAGAAATATTTGTCGCGACGTTTACGTGTAATTCACCGTGTTTGTAAGGTGTGTAGAGATTCAGAGTTAACCGGTATTTGATTTCCGCACAGTTTGTTTGACGGGGAAGTGGAAAGCTCACGGGAGCGTTTGCTTCTCCGAGTATAATGGTTTCATGTCCTTTTTTTTTAACGAAACCCGCGGCTAATGTTTAATCGAGTTTTTATTACTCTCACACCAGCCAATCGATCGAATAAATAATTTTATGTTGTGGATCTGCTGTACCTGTGGATTTTCCATGAATTATTTGCAGTTGTGCAGAACACTTACAAGCAAGTAAGGGTAAGACTTCAAAATCCCCCCTTCCTTTCGACATACGTCATTCTATTCGTTTTGACATGCTAAACACAAAATGTACGTGTCATTTTTTACTGAAATGAATAGTTGTCGAGATATTCGTGAAAAACTGCAGTTACTACATATTGAACACATTGAATTTTGTGTATATGTGCACATCCGTCCTGTGCGTGTGCGTCAGCACGATGCGACCGCTCGTCAACTGTAAACAAAAATAAAAACGAAATGAAAATTTAGAACACGCAGGCTGTAGGCTCGAAAGATTCATTCGCTGGATTGACATCGAAACAAGCAGACGAGTGACCTCTGCAACCTTCTTCTTAGAAACACTGGGTGGGTGTGTGTGGTATTCTTGTAATATGTGTTCACCTTGTTGTATTCCGGATACTTAATATGTGTATATTTATTAAGTACAATTTCTGAGCGAAATACAAACTATAGACGTTATACAAAAAGAACTTACAAATGCAATTTTAATTTAATTTAATTTCTTAATTTTGTTAGTAGTCTAGACAAGACTCGTCAAGATTGATCAGAAGCGAAATAAGACTGAGAAAAGGATGCTGACGAGAAGAAGAAATCGGCAGAAGATATAGGTTTGGTTCTGAAAGGTGGGGGGTTGTTTTAGGTCTAATACTAAGGGATGAATCATAGGGATGAAGTTCAAGGATGAGTAATAGAAGATAGGTTGCCGAACTGAAGATAGAGAGACGAACTGAAATGCTTAGATTATATGAGTACTTATGTTAGAGAGAATCTTATCGTAGGTATACAACACCTTCCGCCATAAAATTGTTAACAGCGTTTAACAATGAAATATACCATGAATTAATTAAGAATTTAAGAATTAATTACAACTTAATTTAGCATAGATAACAGTTGATAACTTAGTTATTTATAAGTGATTTTTTGAAAATGCAAAATTTTGATATAGAATAATCTAAAAAAATAACACATGTTAAAATATACAACAACCTTCATCATCGTACGTTTTAAAAAGTTCTCGTGTTCTTCTCAGAAACACTGGATGGACGTGTGTGGTATTATCGTAATATGTATTCACTGTTCATTATCGTACGTTTTAAAAAGTTCTCGCGATATATAGACCGTTCAACGAACTTAGAAATATATCTGTAGAAACAGTTGACGAGCGGTCGCTGACGCACACGCACAGCACGGACGTGCACGTATACACAAAATTCAATGTGTAGTAACTGCAGTTTTTCACGAATATCTCGAAAACTATTCATGTCAAAACGAATAGAATGACGTATGTCGAAAGGAGGGGGGGGGGGTTCTGAAGTTCAGCACAAGTAAGTAACAAATATCCCTTATTTTGATCTGTAAATTGCGTACACAAAGTTACATAAACATGTAGAAACATTTAATAAGTAATTCGTATTATCAAATAATGTTCTGTGATACGACAAGAACATCTCGTTTTCGTAGTGTAGTGGTTATCACGTGTGCTTCACACGCACAAGGTCCCCGGTTCGATCCCGGGCGAAAACATTTTTTTTCGTATTCCAAAATTAATATATACACAACAAGACTTTAGTTTTAATTATTTGTTGTGATAGCGAAGATTCTTCAGCTTCAAATCTGTAATAGATTGACTGAAAAAAAAAATTGTTTTGATGCTTTTATAGACGTTGTGCTTTTACATCAGGTTCTAAACTTCAAAATCAATTTCAATTTATTATGTTACTAATTTTTTGTTCATCGAAATGATCGTAGTAGTTGAAATATTGATAATTTCGCGAGATTAATGGGAATTTGGTGTTGAGATACTTTTTGTACGCACTGTATTTCTTGTATCGACGTATCGTCGCTGATAATCTTTGACAGAGGAACGTTCGCAGACATCTACGGACAAATACAAATTGCGTAATCTCGACCCAAATGGCCTAACGCAGTTATCCCGGAATTATACAACCTAATCCAGATCTAACTCTACTAACCCAACCCTGATCCAATCTAGACCATTTAACGAACCTGCATGGGAGAATACTGGCCTAACACACACAGACACGTATATTCCGTGGCCTACTAACTCGTCTAACAAAGACCTAACCCAATCTAAACCATTTAACGAACCTTAACCACTGGATACAAGCTTAACACGTATCCCCAACCTTGCTGATTCGCCTAACACAATCTAAGGTACCTAATTTGGTAGAACAGTATTAACATTTCGAACGTGCTGAATCTGTAGGATCATAGTTTTTCCTCCAGCGTAGCCTGCCTAACCACTATGAACATAAAGACAATCGCATACTTCGAGAGAATCTCTCCCTCTCTCTCTTCTTCTTCTTCTTCTAAACACGGTGCATTACCGAGCACAATATTGATCTACCACCGTATCATGATTCATCATCAGAATCTATTTACCGAAACTCTGAGTGCATACTCGTACTCCCGACGTCCGGATACGCAACTCTACTTGACGTTTCAACTCGGATTAGTGATAGCAGGGTAATCGGCTTTCCTTGTTTTATTTACTCGGCGCGCGCGCGAACTTTGGTATATTTCATATGAAAAATGAGCCCGCTTGGCTTATACTCCGTATCGGATCGGAACAAAGCGTCTCAGAAATTCATGCCGGAAAATACATGAAATTCGTATGCATAATTTAAAATTCGATTGAACTGTGCGTGAAAGGACCCGCTTCAAATCGCTTCGGAACGGATTTGACCATTGTTTGAATTGTTCCGAATAATTATACGTTATCTGCTGTAAATAATTCTTTGTTCATTCGAACATTGATTGCAGAATTATTCGAATTTATTAAGTATCCGAACAATTTCGACTAGTTCTTCTACGAATTCTGATTCGAAAAAAATTGATGTTCACGCGATGAAATTTGAGTTCTACGGCAATCACCAACACAGTTTGTATCGACAACATTTTACCAAATCCAGATTTGACCGACAATAACTTTAGCCGAAAACGACTTTGCGTTTAACTATGCTACCCAATATTAATTTGCCGGGTAGTAGCAACAATCGTGCGAGGGCATTCGCGAGTTGACGTGTCCGCAATCTTGCCGGGATCAAGCCTTACAAACTTGAGTGGAATCCGCCCGCGTGTCGCCCGCGAGTGTCCCTCGAATAACACGATTTAACAACGATTTTAGATTCGTTATCGATCAAAATCGTCGTCAATCACATTCGTTTTCAGTTAAAGGTGTCGGCCAAAGTTATTGTTCGTCAAATCTGGAGTCGGTGAAAACCGTGCCGGGGAAATTTGTGTCGGTGATTTCCATGGTACCCATGAAATTAATATTCGACCATCTTCGTGTTGAGAATTAATACTCGACCTTTATTTTGTATTCGCGCCATCTGCGTGAGAATGCGTAATATAATAAATCGATCTTTCTTTGTTTTCTTCTGCTCGCGTTCTTCTTATCGGATAGTTACTTGTCCCGGTATGTAGTAGACTCTACACGTGTCTACATGTAAAGTATATTTATAATAAAGTCTATTCATTATACTAAATCGGCGATCCACGCCCACATAATCCTAACACTTCGGAGTCCAAGGTCACGCCACGAAATTAAAGAAGATATCCTAGAAGAAACATGACTCGCATAACAACGTGACAACCATACTCGGTGTATCCTATTGTTCCTTGCGCACGCACAGACTCCTCGAACATCAATAGTGTCCGTGACTGGATCAGCAGTTGATCAGCGTGGTGGAGATTTAATTGATCCATATATATTCCAGCCTCTGCAGCCTGTCGGTTGTTTGATTTCGAAGAGTGTCGGGATAAATCGACTTGGAGGTTGAAAAGAAACTCTGCCATTAGCGGATCGGTGGGTTTCGAGGGGGACACATTGCAAATTGCAATAACTCACCGCGCTCCTTGACCGGTTCGAGCAGTTCCAAACTACTCTGGGGGTTGAATCTAGTTCAGGAAGTTCATCAGTCTTCAATTATACATTCTCGCGGGTGCGCTGCCAGCCGGGGTGGCTGGAAAAGAAAAGATCTGGGCACGCGAGGACCATAACTAGAAAAAGAAGAGGCAGCGATTCGAGGCATCCTTAACCTCCGGCGAACGTGTGTCGGTTGCAAGAAGACTGTCTGGTCGGCTAGTTGGTATCACCTGGTCCAACGTCTTGCGCCACAATGTGGCGGTAATTCAACTTTGTACCTGACTTACGCGCATGGCGCATACTAATGGTTCGCGAGGAAATGCATCAGCCGAGGCAGCTACGGGTGCTGGAAAGATGGAAGTGCCTGTGGGAAGGGCGCGACCTTAAAACTGTTCGGTGGAATGATGGCGGAGTGTGTCGATCACGGACCTAAAGGGTTGTGCACGATTCTGTAGAGGTTACCCGAAAGTGTTCAAACTATAGACGACTTAAATACTAGCTACCTAATATTGGTAAATTAGTAAACAAAATCAATTAAAAAGTTATTCCTATCTGCTGATAATTATCGAAATAAATATATATATATATACATTTTGTAATCATTTTATAATCCATTGTTACTATGCATTAAGAAAATTCATTTCTTGAAATGCTCAATATAAAAAGATAACGCTTCTAATAGCAGAAGAACATATATTCATTCCTGACCATTAACCCTTTGCACTCAGGGAGCTACTTGAACTCAAAATTTAAACATTTCTTCCGACCTAGAATAATTCCAGTCTATATTAATTTTATTCATTTTCCGAGTATAAAATTGATAATATACCTCATACATTACTTAAATGTTTAGCAATTGATTAGATTTCAACATGTTTAATAATCTGAACAATATTTAGAATAATGGCAGAGCAATTGTTATTAGTGACTGTAAGTCACCACTTGAGTACTAAGGGTTAATAATATCGTGTTGATATTATTCAACGAAACTTTATACATTTCTGATAAAAGCATTGATCATTTTTCAAAACACATCCTTTACAATAACATGTTACGAGCCGAGGGCTGGCGGATAAGTCGAGGCCGAGGTTTGTTCTTACGAACTGGTAAGTTGTGAACTAGCCGGTGCCTATTTCATCACCGGGTGTCACAGGATAGGTTGTCGTGGACTAGCCGGTGCCTATTTCATCACCGGGTCGCCACTAGGTAGGTAAATTGGGTTGTCGTGGACTAGCCGATGCCTATTTCATCACCGGGTCGCCACTAGTAGGTAAAAAGAGAGAGGTTGTCGTGGACTAGCCGATGTCTGTTTCACCACCGGGTCGCCACTAGAAGGAGGTTGTGAACTAGCCGATGCCTATTTCATCACCGGGTGTCACAGGATAGGTTGTCGTGGACTAGCCGATGCCTATTTCATCACCGGGTCGCCACTAGGTAGGGAAATAGTGGGTTGGCTCTCGTAACTTCTTAAATTATATAGAAATAAACCTCGAGCGGTAAAGGTTTATTTCTGGTGGGATAGCTTACTAGCACTGGGATCGAGAATGGATTTAGAATTGACAGACTCCGAAATGTCTGGTAGAAGAATAATATATTCAATAGTAAATTGAAGGGTACACTTGTATATGTAGTGTGTAGGTCGCGGAAGCTAATTCCCGAGCTCTCGGTTTTGACGCACTGAGAAATGCGGGGGCAATAGGGCTGACTTGCCTTTGAATAAACGTAGTGTGAAGCTTTGCCTTCAGTAAGTGTCCGAAAGGGAATGAAACCCGATCTTTCTATACGCGTACTCGTTTAAAGTCAGAAAAGAACTAAACCCATGGAGGCCAAGCTCGAGCCCTTTATATACCAGTCAAATTGCTCTAAAAATGGTAGTAGGGATAACCGAAAATCTGAAGGATTGTATAAGTTTTCCCAGATGTATGCACTTCCCATAAAAAGCGGTGGTGGGGACATGGGGAAATCTGGTAGATGTTAGTCAGATTCCCGGCTGTATCCACTTCACCGTTAATGGAAAACTGTTTATATAAATAAAGAGCTGGACCTCCTACATGGACACGTGGTTGCAAGAAGGGAGCAAAAGTCACGTAGGCAAAGCCTCCGTACGTAACAAACAAATACGTAGAAACAAAATGATTACATACGTGACAGTTATACTGGGTGTCTCAAACTTCCATCAACATCCGGAAATTGGAAGGTTGTTGAGTTCATTTGAAGCAACATTTTCCTTTGCAAAAATGGCGTACGCGGCTTTGTTAAGAAGTTATTAACGAAAAATACGGACCACTCAGAGCGCGACCTAAACGCGTGTTGGCACAGTCGGCTAATTGACAGTTCACGCACCGGGCGGACTGTGCCAAGAAGCGTCTAGGTCGCGCTCCGATTGGTCTATGTTTTTCATTAATAACTCCTTAACAAAGCCGCGGATGCTGTGTTTGCAAAGGAAAATGTTGCTTCAAATAATCTCAAGAATCTCCAATTGTCGGATGTTGAAGGAATTTTGAGACACTCTGTATACACGGCAGCACTAATTTAACCACTGAACATGGTGGCAGTGAATCTCCCCGTCCCCCGGTGGCAGCAGCACCCCTCTCACTCATAAATCTACTTTACGCTGAGTCCTTTAGGTCCGTGGTGTCAATCAGGTCAGGAAACGGTGCAACCGGCGCAGTATTATATTCAACCATGACGTCCCATCGCTGATACATGCCACCATACTGAGCCTTCGTTTCCTTTCATCTGGCAGCCAGTTGTCTCGTTCCCTTCTCTCTCTCTCTCTCTCTTCCTCTCACATCCCTTTCCATCCATCTCTCCCTCACGCTCTGGCTGGCAATGCAATTTCAAATTAATTATGCATCGAACTACACTGGCTGTAGGCAGGCGTCGAGTAATATTCCGGCAGTTCACGCCTTCGTGGCCGAAAGAGGCAGCTAATAAACCGGCATCAATTAGCCGACACGCTATACCTCAGCTGGTACACGATATCTGCGGTATTCTGAATTAGGCCTGCCCTTGCGAACACAGGCAGCCTCTGTGCTCCCGTTAATTGCTCCCAGCCGAGCCTCAATTTTGACGCGTTTTGGCGAATCAATGTCGATAGAATGATAGCCTGCCATCCGATTACGAATACGGGATATCAACTATTTCGCAGTCGATGTGGATAGTCGATCGCGTCACATTTGTGGTCCACGATTTCACATTCGATTCACGGTTAATTAATTCATTCTACTTTCATCTTTCTGCACGTTCGCACGACAGATTCGTCGCACCGTTCGTACCATCCCTGGCAATAATTGTGTACACGACGACCGTTTCATGAGAAACATGGTGTTGCGCGAATGTTCGCTAATTTACAGATCGATTGCCGTTCGAAGCAGAAATAGATGACTTCCCTAAAGGCGAATTTACGCTTTTCAGTTTGGGGTTGTATATGAAAACATTTTTATTCTTCATTTTCGTATGAGATACTTGTTATACAGGGTGCGGCACCTAAAACAGGCCACTTGAATAAATTGCTTGCTTTTGAAGATAGAAAAAAAGGATCAGACCAAACTTACTTGATATCGAGGGGCTCGTAATCTGATGTCATTAATTGTTTTATAGGTGGAGACGTCAAGGAGATTTGAAGGTCAACTCTGTTTTTTTTAAATGGAACGGTATGGTTTTTTATTTACATTCTGATAGTGTATTTCAAGACGAATACAATGACCTATTATGAAGGTCATTCAAGGTCACGCAAGCTCAACTGCAATAGAAAATAAAATGTCTCAGTTAACCATTTCCACTTTCTCTGCTATTGTGTAACGCATTTTTGAAAATTGAACACTCAGATTGAATATTTCGAAGCCGTACTCTAGTCGGTAGTCAAACTACTAATAATATTGTGGAGGTCATGCCACAAAATTGAGACAGTTTTAAAATTTTTAAACTTTTTATTAATAGATGGTAAGTATAATTTGAAAATGAATTCGCGTTATAGACTAGTGACTGTGAACTCGGAGTCTTACCAGAGAGTGAGTCGCCGTGGAGTTTTTCCTTCCTTTATACCTTGTTCTTTGGAAGGTCGTACCTTTCGAAGGCACGACGGTGGGGGTTGTCTTTTGGAGGTAAGAACTCCTGCGCACATTTTTTATGGTCACCGGCAAAGGTGGTCGCCAAATGTTGGCAACCGATTTCTATCGGGGGTGCCCATGTCGCACAGTCAGGCCTGCCCTAACGGTACCTGGTTGGCCGCGTTTATGATGGGGCAGTTATGTTTTCTGCACCCGTAAAGTAATTTTTTAACGTCCTGCAGATGCCAGGGTAGGTTTTATTACTCTAAACCTTAACATCTGCAGGCGGTCAATTCTAACATCTTGCGATGTAGATCGTGTACCGCTACAATATTTCTGGATACAGGTAAGCATACAATGTGATGGTATGTTATTTATGTTCTGCGACCCTTACCAATACTTAGAAGGGCAATATGCCAACAACCACAGAAGACACAAAAGTATTTGAATAGTGCTTTGAGACATTCTATTTTCTATTGCAGTTGACCTTGCGTGACCTTGAATGACCTTCATAATAGGTCATTGTATTCGTCTTGAAATACACTATCAGAATGTAAATAAAAAACCATACCGTTCCATTTAAAAAACAGAGTTGACCTTCAAATCTCCTTGAAGTCTCCACCTATAAAACAATTAATGACATCAGATTACGAGCCCCTCGATATCAAGTAAGTTTGGTCTGATCCTTTTTTTTTCTATCTTCAAAAGCCAGCGATTTATTCAGGTGACCTGTTTTAGGTGCCGCACCGTGTATATAAGTTTTGTTAATGTACAACCATTGGAGAACAAATATTTATACAATAAATTTCGCCTGTTTCCAGGAAATTACGAATTACAAAAGTGTTTAAGCATCAGTGCAGGATGAGGGGTGTGCATTAATCGAAAACGAAAGCATTCTCGCGATCATTCACGAGGAGTTCGATTTTCCGAGCAGCGACGTATATCAACCGGAGGAATCAATGTTCAATAAACTGCGCGGCGAATATAATGTTTATGAATCATGGTGGCCGAACGCAGCGATAACACGTTATTTACCTGGATAGCAGTCGCGGTCTGAATTCGAAACCGCGAAAATATCGTAGATAAAGCAAACTCGGCGGTGTTTTTCGTAAAATACGACAGATTCGAATGTCCGACGGTCTCTTCTTCGAAGACCGAACGAAATCGGGCGCATTATTATCGCGAACTTTTACAATTTATACAGGGGGGTGGGTGGTAACGAACGGTATCGTATGCGCTCTCGTCATTTAATAGTATACGTGGACGTAGGCAATAACGGGCGGCGATAAATCAAAAGGCAAATAGATACGCGGCCGGCAAGGAATAAAGGGGTAATAATCGTAAAACATGTAATAGTCAACCGTGAAAATACATTTAGAACGAAATCAAGCGGGTATAACGGCGAGGATCAATTCTGTGACTACGTACCCTCGAGGAAGGAGCATTTCATGCTAGCTAACTCGTAAAATAACTCCAAACAAGTCCTGATAAATTGTAGCCGTCACAGCACGTGCGAAGCGTTCTCCATTAGTTACGTTTCCCGCCAGAATGTGCGCCTGTCTTTTCATGAAACACATGCTCTTGCTACTATCAGACGTCAAAATTTGTTGCACACGTGTTACCAACTATTGGCGAACGCGATATGTATTCCGTTAATAAATTTATTCCGTGGAGGGACTCTCGTTTCGTGCGAGACCGCAAGAATATAAAAGAATATACAAGAATATACAAGAATATACAGGAACATACAAGAATATACAAGAATATACAGGAACGTACAAGAATATACAGGAACATACAAGAATATACACGAACATACAGGAATATACAGGAACATACAAGAATATACCAGAATATACAAGAATATACCAGAATATACCAGAATATACAAGAATATACAGAAACATACAAGAATATACAAGAATATACAAGAATATACTAGAATATACTAGAATATACAAGAATATACAAGGTCATACAAGAATATACAGGTACATACAAGAATATACATGTAAAAAAGTTGTTTTTTTTCGAAGTTCTGAAGCGGAACGTCCCCTTCACAACAGCGTCCTGGACAATCGCGTGCCTGCCCCTGGAATCAAATCATCGAATGTATAAAGTAATACGTGATCCCCCGGGGAATATTGCACACCCTTCGAGCACGAGACCGCTTTGTTGAGCTCTCGTCGATTCTTTTCGTGCCTTTTCGAGTTCTCGAGTTTTATTTCGATTTTCATTACCTTTGAGGGCGGTACCGGTGGGAAATATATGACCTACTGCTCGCTAATACTTCACGTGAAGTAGCGTGGGCGAGGATCGTTTATCTAGGAATGCAGCTAATCCATCGGTCGGCGGCTCGAAAATAAAATATGTTTCGTGAAAGCATGATGAATCTGGGAAAGTGTTTATCTTAATACATCATCCCCTAAAGTTGCCTATTTCCTGATCGCCTTCGGACATTCCCCGTTAACCTTCCCAGCTCTTTCTCAACTCCCAACGTGCTTGATCCATGACTCTTTTTTATCTTTCTAGTCAAAATTGATCCATCACAACTTTTCACCTGTTCTAACTTCGCTTTAGTTCTATTCCAACGTTTTATAATTGTTACTGTAATATTTATTTTGATATAGTAGCTCATTCTAAGGTGTTTCATGAAAATATTATTATAAAAAAAATTAGAAACTAGTTCACTAGTTCCAGTGTAAAGAATTCCCTTCAGATAAGAGGATCTTTATTCGAATTGTTTAATACTGACTGATTCATGATTATTTTAATTCACGGTTGTGTGACAGTAGTTGAATATTAACGTTCATGTACCGAATCAGTATTGGCAGGACAAAACATACCAACTTTTTTTCTTTGGTCCATTGTACAATGGGGGGGGGGGGACTGCGCACATTTCGGACATTAAACCGTTTTTCATGTGGTATAATCTGCGAGGAGAATAGATTGTGCATGAAAACGCGCGCACAATGACTCGAAATTCAATCTACGGAATGGGATCTATTGTTTTATGAGCAAGGGAAATAAAATTCCCGAATGAATACTTTTTCATATAGAGAGAAAACATGAATGGCATTACAGCCTGGATTTGTTCATATTATATTTCAAATAAAATGCAAATCGATCTGTCGTAGTTAAAATTCATCAAAAAACGATCTAATTATCACAGAGAAATCTTTTTGTCAGTAAGTGTACACACTGTTTAGAACTGTCGATCTCTTACGAGGTGGCTAGCAACCCACAGAGCGATATTTCCGAGGCCATCTTCGTCGGCTCTTCCTGGAGATGCGATTATCCTTCGTCTCGTTAAAAGTGCGCGAACTCATAGCCACGGCGCATGTCAATGTCCCGGCAGTTTACGGCGCGGGGGGTGGCGTCTCAATAAACATCGCCGGGGTGGAGTATTAAATTTTCAGTCTAACTTATTAAAATATTTATTGCCGGGGACTTTATTCGTCGGGGCGTTTATTAGAAAGTCTCCGCGTGTAAATTGACTTGTTCATTAGTTGAGTCGGGTCCTAGGTATTGAGCACGGTTTACAGGCCGGATGGCCCGACTGCAGAATAGAGGGTGGCGAGAATCGAACACGACAGACGTTGGACAATACATCAATAGACACCGGGAGCTTGAAAGCATCAAATCGTTGAATGGCGGGTTAGTCCCGCACGGTAATTTCGGTTCGGCGCCGAACTTGTTGGTTTGTGCACCCATAAACCACCCCTCCGGTCCCTCCCTGCCTGCCTAGAACTGCCGACGGTCACGGAGGCTGATGGCGATACCATGGGACAATGTATCCTGTGGGCAATGACGTGCCCTGCGTCCTGAGGTCGCTGTTATGTGATCCTGTCGGCGCGGAGAGGATTAACGATGCTTCCCGGCCTACGGGAACGGATTTTACTCGAACGTGTGAGAACAAGGACACACGGCGGCCCGACGCGGTGCATAGGTCATGCTAGTTCATGATGAAATTGCTGCAGCGGTTCCTGGGGCCGAGGGAAACGACGATTCCGCGGACGATGCCGCCAGCTTTGCGGGAAATGCTTCTCTGCAGACTTTCCCAGCGGCAGACCGGTTCGATGCCTTTCCCTAATCCGGTTGCGAGCCGATGCGTGGACGTTTCGACGGCCATTCTGTTTCCTCTGAAGAAATTCCTGTGTTCACTCTATCTAGTTCCAATGCTTATAGACCGGGAAACTTTAATGTCATCTTTAACTGCCCTGTTTCTCGAACAGGGTGTCACTTCCGGTAGCCAGACTGAGAAAATGAAACTTGTTTCTTGAAGGGGACCTACATTTTTCGAAATGACTCTAAAAGACGTTTAAATAATGCTCCCAAACACCATAGTAGCACACGAACATTAGGGTGGACCTTATTTTTCGACTAACGAATTGTTTGTGGGACAACCCCTAGAATTGTGCCACTGGATGAAAAAGTAATCTGTGCCACAATTCTAGAGGTTGTCCCATAAAAAAAATCTGCGATATAATTTTCGCCAAGAATTACTAAGGTCCACCCTAACAAACATCCAAATACCGAATTTGATAGCATAGATAATTGCTATAAAAATATGTCCCGCGAGGTTTTTGATCGCCTCGCATGTAGAGGCGGCTCAGCTAACTATGATGGAATTGCTCTCATCACCAGTTGACGACAATGACCGAAGAACGAGAGACGAGGAAGGAGAGGCGAATTGTGTGACGAAGAGATCGAAGTACAATGAACAAACACGATTGGAAGCTCGCGAGAATGGTACAGCGCAACGTGAATGTGGAAAAGAGGAGAGGAGGAGAGCGAAGGTGAATATAAAGAGGGTGAGAAGGAGATGGATGTCTGGTTGTAGCAGAGAACTGAGCCGCGTGGGACAAGAGTGGCTGTTCACTCTTGTTCAGCCCGTGTCCACGCGCGTGCACAGAAACTCTGTCCATCGCAGACTATCACTGATGCATCAGACTCTCACCTGCGTCGTCCTCCCATTCTCACCCGTTCGGAAAGCGTCTCACACCTTGGTTGCCTGCGGCGCTACCCTCGCCTCGGCTTCTCTACGCTTCTCATCCCTCCGCCCAGCCCTCTCTCGTACAGGCTCATTCACCGGAGCACTTCAATTTGCATTACGTCCGACCGCGCATAGTCGAAGGATCAATTAAATTTCTATTAAGCCGAGCAGCCTTTTCCGAGCCCGCCGGGTACTCGCCACGCCGCCGCCGCCGCCGCTCTCTGCGCCGCGGCACCCAACGCACGCGCCATTTATCGAATGAATTATTTGCTTTGTCTCGAGCACCGTGCCCCGGGAATTATTTATTTCCCGAGCGCAAAGTGTGAATCGCCGAGATTGTTTTCGACCGTAAGTGGAAATCCGGGGGACAACCAGCCGGATAATCGGGGACGACCATCCGATATCCATGGATATTTGTAATTCGGTATCGACCACCCCCGATTTCCACTCGTTGCACTTGTATTGACTTTTTATTCCATTAGCGGTTATTCGAGTACCGACGATTTCTCTTCTTTTTAATAAAAGATATCGACTTTTCAACGGCACTCGTAAACAGGCTAATGAAATTAATTAACGCGCCCCGCGAATTATTACAAGTGACGGAAGCCTTCCTCAATTGTGCTTACTCGAAATTGCCAGCAATAATATTCAGACAGTCTTTACAACAGGATAGCTTCTTTTAATGATGAACCTTATGTCTTGGAAATTTTGAAACATTCTCGGGTCTGTGCTGTGTCTTAGATCCTGTAGTTTCACGATTTCTTTGTTATGAGTGCTCATAAATCGCAGACGACAAAGGATGTCAATAAATGCGTAAGAAAAAATGTTTTTTCTTCAAACAAATGATTTGTTCAAACCCCGCTAAAATTCCTCGGGATGATCGCGTGTTATTTACGTTCCGAAGAGGAAACGTATCGAAGAGGAAAGCGCTGGAGAATCTAACAACTTCTCGCGCACACGCCGAACCCGGAACAAATTTTAATTCCGTTTCCACTGGGCACGCATTTCATTGGCTTCCGGAAAACTTGCCTTCGCTCGTCACTCTGCTCCGAAGATTTTCAGTTAAGCAAATTCCCATTTGCGGGAGAAATTATTCGATGTTAATCTCCGGGCGGTTTCGAGCGCGTAAGAAGCGCAATCAGTGCTCGCATCCTAGCGCCACAGATCCCCCGTGCCCGCAGTATAAACTGCGGATTAAACCTGTGAATCAAAGTGATTCCGACTGGAACTTCTGTAGACTAGATTTGAACGCAGACCATTGAAATCATCGACGCTGGTCTCGACGACTCAAGGTTTGATCGACGACGTCTTCAACATTTCACAGACCCTAGATATATTTGATCGACAACGTCTTCAACATTTCACAGACTCTAAATTTGATCGAAGTCTTCAACATTCACAGACTCTAGATTTGATCGGCAACGTGTTCAACACTTCACCGACTCTAGATTTGGTGAAAACAGTGTCAACGAGATATCAGTGGGACACGATTCGAACGATAGAGTATCTAAACGTGGATGAAAACAAAAAAGAAATGGAGGGACTGGGTTCAGAGCGACGGACACGTCGAGTATTGTAAACGATCCGGAGTACATCACCAGACATATCATATAAATGATTCAGGTAACGTCTACCCCATATGTCGGACAATTTTTTCACTGCCGATTGATTTTATTATCCAGACCTCGGATGTCCGAACGACGGGATTGACTTTTTTCCACGTACGGTCGAGGAAATAGCTTTTTCCTCCAGGACGGGCTTACTTTGGATACTGTGAGCTCCGGATCGTAAGTATGCCGGTTTTTATGCGTGTCGCCATATGGTAGATATTTCCGCTTTATCGCTGCGAACGGTCGCATTCGTTACCCTCGGTAATGTATTCTTTGTGTCATTATGATTTCCAAAGATTTTGATACTGTTCATCCGGCACGCAATTGTTGAATCATTTGATTGAATGATTGATTGATTGAACAAACACGATATTTAAATAACAGTATTCAAATAATCATTTCCAAGTGTAGGTTTTACAGAAAACGAAAACGAACCTAAGTAATTTTGTTCGAGTTCCGTTAGGAGAGTGCGCCGTTGGTAATCAAACTAATTTGCCAGGATAACGTCGGAAACTTTTTCATTCGTATCGAGTCAGAGAAGAGCGACCGGAACATGGCCGCTATTTAAAGGCATCGCCGTTTGTCACTAGGGAAAAGAGTTGATGGATACCGGGATCGTATACATGTACAGGGTGGCCCGCAGTTTAGTATCAATTTTTAAAAGGAAAATTCAAATTTACCTGAAGAAAATCACATCGGAAACAGTCGATATTTAACAACAATTTCTCTTACGTCAAGGAAATCACCTAGAAAACATAGCGCCATTTAAAAATAAGCTGAAGGTTTCCTCGAGGTCTCGTTCAGACTGTTTCTCCAATTTCTAATGATTTCATTTGTAGACCATCGAGAACTGATTAATTTTTGTACGAAATACTTTTTTGAAGGGCCAGAAAAAATGGTGGGGAGTAAATTGCAGGCCACCCTGTATATATGTGTACCGGCAATGGCATCCTTTACGAAGAGCGGTCGCAATTCGATCACGATAATCAGGGATTACCCAGCAAGCTGAGAGACAGGAGGGCAGGGGTCGAGCTTATACCCATTCCCTTGAAACGCGGAAACGTGAAAACCTCCGTCACCCGTCCGGCCCTATGACGGATCAGTGCGGCAAATAACCTTTTTGCAATCCCCTACTGTCTTGGTTCCCCGATCGAGCTTTCCTCCGCAAAGAGCAAGACAGGGTTCGAGGTAACCATATGGCGTTCCCGATAAAAACCGATGTACCAGCACTGGCAACGCGCCGTAAGGATTCATACTAAGTCCTTCCGAGGCTGTAAAAAAGACGGCTCGACCGGAAGAGACCCGCTATCGAACCTTACAGTCGTGATCCCCGCTACAGATAACACGTACGGAAATCGGCTAACTTCACCAATGGATTACGGACTTTTATGCAAAATAAAAAGAACATCCCATCCCAATTGATATTATGTATGAATTTTATACTGCACCGTGATACTTCGCCCATTTACATTTTTATAGAAACACTGAGAGGAACAAGCAGCAATTAAAATTTCATTTTCTTCATTATTGATTTCCGCGAGTCGAATATAAAATTGAACGGTGTGCATTAAACTCGATGTATTACAAGTTTTCGGAGGATTTCTTCTCTGATACAGAAGCAAAAAATTCGTAATTGATTTTATTGTGAATTTCAATTCGTTATTCATATGAATTTAATCGAAACATTTCTCGCGTGCACGGTGTCGGTTCCTCTTCACAAAAAACGATTTTTAATCTTCGAACTTTTGAACGAGTAAATTTCTGTTTTATATGATTCGCAGGTAAATCCGCTCGTATCGCGAACAGCCAGAATTCACAGTCTAATGAACTCAGTTAATTCGCATAATAAAATGAAAAGGTTTTCGCGATGGTTCACGCGACCGAAAAAATTCCAGCGTGAATGGAAAAAAGTCTGGCTGCGTGTACAGCGCTCGGCAATGGGCAATTAATACAATTAGCCAGAATGAATCGCAAGAACGCATCGATTACAGTTTCTTTTCGAGCCCCGGCGCATTTTCGAGGGTTCTGTTTCTGAGTTCGCAGCCATACCCAGCATGCAATTCGTTCCGCGTTGCAGTACATTTGAAAGCCTTCTGTCTGCGATTGGCTGGCACGCGTGATTTATTACACGCATGAAAAACAAATATCCATCCAACAATGCCATAGTGTCTTTTTTTATTCGAAAATAATAGCGCCGCGTACATGGATGGTGTCGATTCGCGAACCGCGCTGTACAGGGCGCTTTAAAACATGTCGCAACCACTATACCGTGTTTGTGCAACTCTGCAAAATTGATCTTGACCCTTTTCCAAGCTAAAATATTGTTTTTTTTTATTCTACCTTATACAGTGGTGCGTTACCCTATGGGCAAATCCCCGGGGCCCAAGCAAAACGGGGGTCCTTAACACAAACCAAGATACAACATCCAAATTCTACGTTTTACCCCGGGGCACAGTGGGCCAGATAGTATAAGTAGGAGGAAAAAAGTCCGAAACTAAAGGTAAAAAAATATAAAAATTCGTGAATATTTTATATACTATACATTCCCTTGAGACGTAAATTGACCTCTGGTATTAGTATTATCAACAATAAAACAAATTACGAAGTCAAATGCTGCGTTGTGATTATTTATGTGTTGTGATTATTTAGCTATTATCAACGAGTTTTATATTCATAATAACATGAATTCAGCAATTGAAAGTAAATACAGAACTACAGATTTATTTCAATTTGTGCGATTCAGATTATTTTTATGTTTCCGGAAATCTTGGCAATCATAATGTTCGTTTCTTGTAAGCTATTTCACATTCTGTAAAGTGTAAATTCTAAGTTACCAAATGTTACTAATTGAAACTATTTTTAGTCAACAGTAACATACTTATACATGATATAAATTCAAAACTTTTTTGCTTTTAGTTGCTATTTCATCCGCAAAAATTAGGATTAATGCAATCCACCTTAACAAAAAATCGGCAAATTCTTGTGACTTATTTACAAATTTAGATATTTGCATTTAGACTTTGTGTTTAAACCTTTGCCACAGCTACGTATGAAATTTGTTTGCAATAGCAATTTCTCTAAATCTGACGAAAAAATGTTTCAAATAAAAGTGTAACAATATTCATACATGTATAAATTGGAATATAAAAAACATTGAAAAAATTTTGTTTAAAAGAAAAAAACAACAATGCTTCGATTTTTTAAACATTAAATTGTATTTTTGATTTGATAATGTTATAGCTGGTGTTAAGACGAATTCACTGACGTATAATATTATGATTTTGACACTATTAATAACGTTGCAATAGTTTTGGCGCACTAAACTGGATAAATGGCCCACTGTGCGAAGCCCCAAAATTCTACTTTGCCCAAGCTCCAAGCAAAAGGGGGCCCCCCTAACACAAACCAAGATCCAAGATCCAAATTCCACGTTTTTCCCCGAAGGTCCCAAAATTCTGCTTTGCCCAAGGCCCCAACTGTTTCCAACGCGCTACTGACCTTATATCACTCATCTCGAAGAACAAAGGCTCCGAGAAACCATAGATCTCCTGGGATCCGTTAAAAAGCAACTTTACAGTTTCCTAAACTATTCAATTCGTGCGTCTACAGGGTGCCCCAAAAAGGGGTAGGAACACTGTATGCGTATCAAGAGCATGTGGAGATTCCTCTCCAAGAAAGTTATATAGGAGGTTTATTTATATAGTTGTTTATTACTCGGCAGTTCTTTACTTTCTGACGTTCGCTAATCAATGTTATTAACCAGACGAATATCGGTTTTTAATGGCAAATCGATCGTCGGCTCGTAATGACAACCAGCAGTAGACGATCAGCTGGTCGCCGACGATCGATCAGCACCAACACATCTAAATATTTAAATAAATACCTACAGATGGGTTTGAAAGAAGTTGTTGCGTGTGTATCGAGGTGGTGTCAATGGTCAATTTTATATCGAGTGCTGTCTCAGATGACGTGCTTCTCGAAGAAGGGAAAGTGACCAAAGAAAGAATGCCGTTCCCCCGTTAGCAGAAAACACGGCACACCATTATTCCGGTAGCATCTGCGAAAAGGAAGTGACGGGCTCGAGAAAAAGTAAATTCCGCGGCAATAACTTGTATTCGCGGGCGGTTCTGCTCGGCACGGTTCTGGGCAGGGTCCAATTCTCGGCTGGGGTAACTTCAGGATGACTCGGCGTAATCACCTTCTCCGGGGGCAGGCGATACGACACAGGGCTCGGCTCGGCGTGGCTCGGCGTGGCTCGGCGTGGTGCAGTTGTAGAAAGTTTTAACGCGGCCGGCGTGATCTTGCAAATAGCCGTCGTAAATCAATAGCAAAAGGGCGTCGGTTGGGCAGAAGGCGGCGGTATGTCGAGCGTCGGCGTTGGGTGGGCGTCAGTCCTAGAGGGGGATGGGTAACGAGAAATTGAAGGAGCCCCGTCGTAAATGGATGTTCGCGATTACGGGAAAAATCGTATATAAATAGTGGTGTGAGAAACGAGCCGCCGCCGCCGCCGCAGCTGCCGCGCTCGGTGGATGAAGTTTTATCTGGCTCGGGGGGCGGGGGAGGGTGAACCCGGGCGCCCCGATGGGCCAACAGTGCGACAGAGACAACACGACGGAAAGAATTTGTCCGTATGACGGTGCACGTTCCGGCCACGGGAAGATTTTGAATCAAAGATCGATTACCCCGTTACTTGCTCTCCATCGGAGAAGCAGTCACGTCCCGCGCGCCTTTTTTAATTCTCGTCGACTTCGCGTACCACGCCGACAAAGTCCTCCGTGAATATAGACGTTGTCGTGGTCGTCGTGTCTGCTTTTTTCGGCGATTCCCCGATGAAAGTAATGCGCTCGCGTTTCATTTGTCACTGCGGGGCAAGGGCGGTTTATCGACCCCTGCTGACGCCGGAGATTGAGACGGGGACGCGGCTGAATCGTAATCGCGTCATCGCTCGCGGATCGATTGCATCGACCACCACCACCGAGAGAGAGAGAGACCGAATGGCAATTAACGCTTCCCCGACGGTCTTTCCGCGTCTCATCCAGATATATCCGGACGCCGAGAATTGCTCGTAAAGACGGTGATCTTTTGTTCCCGGAAGTTCCGTCGGTCTCTACGATCACTGCGAGTCGTGTGTTTTTATTGGCTGCGGGCATCATGAATTTGCGATCATACTTTCGTATATTTCAGAGCGAACTCCTGCGTCGCTTTATGCCCGTTATTAAATGTTTTCATGAATATTCCGAGTTGGAACGAGTTTCAGCAGCTCGTGCGTCTTCTAGACAGCATTTACGTATTCGAAATTATTTTCTACACAGTAAGGTAGCGATCACTGTCCTTCTCTACGTTCGGTTTTCTTTTGAACTCTCGGCGCGGTAGATGCACTCATAAAAATTTAATGTCGGTATGCGATCATTGTCCGTGCAGAACCCAGGTTGTTGGACAGTAAACGCGACTTCACTGTAACACTGATTCGCCAGACGCGTTGCCAAAATGACTGGATACTTGTGAAAAACCGTGGCTACGTTCGATTAGGAAGTTCCCAGAATGCTTGTGCATTATCGAACCACGGCGCAGCTGACAGAAAGAATATAAAATAAAAGAGTTTTGTTCGGAACGTAACAATGGGATATAAAGCGACCCCCACACCTCCGTCAACGCGCTACACCGTTTTCTCTTCGGGAGTTGTTCTTGCATAACCGCGGTGCGCCTCGAATTTATTCGCTGACCCAAATAAAGTTTCCCCTTTCTCTTTCTTTTTGGCAGGTTTTTTCAGGTACCCTCCTGCGGGGGTGGGAAGCGATTTTCTATCGCAGCTTAAATACACAAGCGGGGAACGTGTTGTCGGGGACCCAGCAAGTCTTCTCAGGCAAATTCTGTTTTGCGGATTACATATTTTTCTTGTCCGGATTCGCGGTTTAACAGAGACTCGGGTTTTTACGGTGAAATTATTTATCGGAGAACGATCGCACCCGACTCGTATCGAACTAGAGCCTGCTCTTATTGATTTTTAATTACCGGCTTTGTTCCTGTCGAATTGGAGCGGAAAATTTGTTGGCGCGCACGGTTTAGTGTGTTTTGCGTGCTGGTAAATGTTTTATGATCACGTAATCCGTCGTCGGTTCCCAGCAATTTAGGAAAAATGCTTGATTATCTGTTACGAATTAGATCCTTCGAATGGGAATTACTAATGTTTATTGAATTTATGCCGATCGAGGATTTCAGAGATTTACCTATGCGTGTTCTGTCGATTAAAATATCCAAAAATGTAATTCGACAATGTTACTTAGACAAACTGATGCAGTGTAAATAATACCTAACGTGTCATAATAATTCTACCACGGTGTTGGTTCTACATTCTACAGCAAGAAGAATCAGTAAGTAATTTGCATCACGTCAGACACGCCAGATGCTGCTTCATTGTTTTGTTCACACCACCGCGCGCGGTATTATAATTCCCGTTTATTCCGACATTCTCAATAAAGAAAATTACGCGCATTCTGACAGTATCGGTTTTTATCACTCGTCTCGGTTCTTCGAAAGTTTTAAACACTCTTTTTAAATTCATTTTGATGTATCTTAAAATGAAGATCGGATCCCCATTTATTTTCAGCATGAAATAACTTTTGAGTATCATGAAAAATGTAAGTAGTGTATATTCGTCAGTGTAGTTGATCAGATTTCCTGAAAGCTTTCCGAAAATGCTAGTAGTCGTTTCACCTGAAGAGTGCGATTTTAGGAACATGTTTAAAATTCTAGGCTACATTATTAAATCAATGAATTTTTCAACAGGTACTTATGTGGAAACGTTATTACCGGTAAGAAATTCTCTTAGACAACCATACATTAGTATGTATGCGAAGAAACCTTTCAAATCAAGAATATTTAATCCTTCGCTGCATAGTGTATCATATCTGATTTAGTTAACAAATCTGGTATATATATATATAATTTTTTATATAAAAATTCAATATAAACCTCAATAATATTAAATTTTCTATATAAATTTCATTCGACAAACCATAAAAATATTGGAATATTATATTTCATTTTCGCAATATGAACAAATTAAGAATGTGTTTTCTTACTATGTTTATTTATAACTGTTTACTTTGTTTACGATCGCCAATTTTAAATAAATAGGTTGAAGTTTACGGCGCACAGGTTCGATCCGATGTTACTAACCAAGCAATTTTGCAATATTTTCAGTCTAGTTTAAGACCATTTTCAAGAATATATAATTGCGTCTGTAAAAATTAATAAATTTAAATTATATAATTCCGTGTTGAAAAACAAAAAGAAAAGAAGAAGAAACGAAAAACCAACGGTTTTATGAAGCAAACTTACTTGCTTACGAGGACGTTTGTCACATTTCACCTTACTATGTATTATGCCGGCATGTAGTCAACACGTGGTTTCAAAAACGCTGAAATAATTTTTCTCTAAGCAAGTAAGTTTGCTTCATAAAACCGTTGATTTTTCGTTTCTTCTTCTTTTCTTTTTGCTTCTCAACACGGAATTATATAATTTACATTTATTAATTTTTACAGACGCAATTATATATTCTTGAAAATGGTCTTAAACTAGACCGAAACGTCTAAAAAAATTATATTAATTTGCAAAACTGCTTAGTTAGTAACATATGATCAAACCTGTGCCTCGTAAACTTCAACCTATTTATGTTTATTTTCCTAAAAATGTTCTTTTAATTTTTTAAAATATTTTCCCCTTAAATAAAACACAAAAACGTGCCTTTCAATTTTTTCATTCCAATTGGAAAAATCATGCAACGAGTGGTTAGTATCAAAAACTTCTCCGTTATACAGAGTGTTTAACCTAACTTGTTTTTAATCATCTCGTTTATGTTTTACGATAGGCAAAAAAGTTTCACGGCTTTCTAAAAAATAGGACTACATATTTTACTTACAACAATCTCGTAGCTTATAAAACAAGAAATTCATTAAATGTTTTCAATTAATTTCACTTGATATGACGACAAACATAAACCGAACGCAATTTTATAGATAACAGCAGTGTTACGAGTTTTTCGACAAAATTTTGTCAGAGTTTTCCAGAGGGACCGCGCTACAGAGTACACTATTTTCGAAAAGCCAATTGTTTTTGTTTGACCAAAGGTATGCAGCCCCTTAAACGTTTCCTGGCGGAGCGGAAGAATGCATCCGCGTTTGGCCAAAATTTTTCGGGAGCTTCCGATCTGCGCGATCCAAAACAATCACGGTGACAATTGCGTTGTAGACCGGTCGCGAAGCAGGAAACGAAGAGCGTGCGGAAATATCGAAAAGCCATAACGATATTCGGGCGGATAACATTTTTCGTCGACGCGATAATTGCGGGCGGAAGCGGTGCGGTACGGCGCCGCAACGCTCGACGTCGGTGATATTATGCGTTCGTGTTTTTCGCAATGGGCACAGCATTACCGGGTGATATTTTGCGCGACGATTGATCGGCGACGCCGGAAAATCGCGGAGCATGTAGGTGACCCCAAAATTCAACCCTTAACTGGGCGGGTATAAACTGGGTATAAAATAGTATACAGGATGTTCGACTACAGGTGGGAGAAAATTTAAGGGGTATTTCTTGACTATAATATAGGACGAAAATGAAGAATAAAAAAAATTGCGGTGTCGCCTTCTTTATTTAGCTGTCAACAATCATAACTTTTCTAGTTCTGAAAGCTCAAATTCCATACTTTAAGTAATCCTTGAAAATGATGTTTCCTTCGCGTTTGTCGTGAAATAAATTTTCTATATAAATTCAATACTATAAAATTTTTCATATACATTCAATACTACCGTCAAAAATATTAAGTTTTCTATGTACATTCAATAATATAAAAGTTCTCATATGAATTCAATTTTGTCTACATGGTCTTTAAAATTTTCATTGCTTGTTGAAATTATTTGAAAATGGAGAAAGACCCCATAAACATTGGGGTCTTAATAAACTCTATGGTCCCACTAACGTCAGTTTATAGGCGTGTTCAATTCAAAAATTGCGATTTCGCCTTCTTTATTCAGCTATCAACAATCAACTTTTCCCGTTTTGAAAGCACAAATTTCATACTTTATATAATCCTTGAAAATGATATTTACTTCACGTTTGTCATGAAATAAATTTTCTATATAAATTAAATAATATAAAAATTTTCTCAAATGAATTCAATAATATTAAATTTTTTATATAAATTCAATAATACAAAATTTCTTATATGAATTCAATTTTGTCTACTTGGACTTAAAAATATTCATTAATTGTTGATATTATTTGAAAATGGAGAAAGACCCCATAAACATCGATGTCTTAAGAGATCCCATGCGGTTACTAACATGAGTTTATAGGCGCATCCAGTTAAAAGACCACAACGTCGCGCAGGTAAATGGCGCGTTTCCCAATGAAATAATCGGTACGTCGATAATTGACAGTAGGGAACGTGCGAAATGTACATCCATTAACGTGCGCGGCATATGGATACAGAGAGCTCGACGGTGAATGGCGTAAAGTCAGCGGTCGGATCGGAACGTAGGCACGGTCGGAAAACCTCGAAACGAAATCACGAGAGGCTCGTAGATGCAAGCGTGCCGGTTTGAACGTGTTGAGCTAGCACGGCCATTTACGTCGCCGCTGTACCAAAAGCTAGCCCTGCAGCCACAGCTCGAGCACACTTGATTCAGCACTGTCGACTCGTGAATGGATCCCCACTTCACAGCCAGTTAAAACGCCTGTTGCTTAAAGGAACGCATATGAACGCACCACTAATCTGTCGAGGATCCGTCCACACAGATTTCCCATGTGCACCGTCGGCCAGTTAAATCCGGAAAACGCCGTTCGACGAAGAAAAACCGTTCTAATTCCAGGGAATAGTCCATCTACAGGCTGCACCATCGAACGTGATCCCTAGTCTGCCGATCATTATGCGAAATAAATATTTCCTGCATCGATTGTTAGACATAGAAACCAAATTGGATGTCACTTCTTCCTTTAATGATTTTAATAGAGAAGATATCATATATTGTCAACTTAAACTTTGAAAATTTTCCAACAATTTTGAGTTTCATCTAATCAATTTTCCTATTAATGTATAAAGATCCGCAGTCCAGATATCTCCCTGGAAGCAAACCAATCACAGAATAACAGAACATCAGACGAGAATGGATTTTATCGAAGTAAATGATACTTTGTTAAATTGATTGAGATTATAATTGTATGGCAGTTTTATTAAAAAAATTTTGGAAATATTGAACGATAACGTGTACCTTGATCGGAGTACTAATTATTTGTCTTGTTGCAAGTAATGATATTCACGACATTAACGTTTCTCGGGTTTACCGAAAGTTTGGCTAATCCACCCACACTTACAAATCTTCTGCAACTGTCAATAACGATTAAGGTATCTTAAGCCTACAGGAATGCCAAATTCGTAATGGATTAGAGGATTTGCTGGATTTCTGCAGTTAGGAGCATGTACAATGATCCTGCGCAGTACATCCGCTTACATAGTGTATTAGGATTTCGTCTGATACGTTGAAAATTCAGTAAACCGCCATACACGGCGGGTGTCATGTGACACACATTAGTATATCCCAAGCCCTGGTGTTCCTATATAAAATTCCCAGCATTATATAAAGTCGAGGCTGTATTCTGCAAAAACGAACTATAAATTTGTTAATCGAGAGGTTCTACTGTATTTTCATTCACAGTACATTTCGAAACGCTTATTGTAAAATGATAGGGATCAGATAAAGATTTAACAAAGTCAAAAAATTAATACAGCTCGTGGCACAACCCGCAGAAACAAAGACGAAGAAGTCCGAGAGCCGGTCTGGCGTTTCTCGTGACTTCGTTTTTCTTTTTTAGGGGTGTCTTTCGTAACAGCTGTTGCCAGCTGTCGAACGATCGCGAAGAAAAATCTGGTGGAAACGCGGGCGTAAACGTGAAAGGAATTTCATGCCGGAACAATCTTCGGCCGACAGGAAGATCCGTCGTTTATGGTGTTAAAAAATTACACGGGGATATATTCGTACGGCGCAACAGGCGTTTCGAATGCCGAACAGAAAAAAATCCGCGTCGCCGGTGCGGTTCGCTTTAAATAAAAACGCGGTCTCTGACTGAATGCATTTAAATTGCGTCGCGCTTTTGAAATTTTTCCTACTCCGTGGACACTTCTGCTTGCCAGATATGTATCCACCGGTGAATACAATTTCCAACGAGACGACCGCGCACATACACACCCCCGTATTATATGATAATGAATGACGTATAGCTGTGCAGCCTAGATGATAAAATTCCTCGCGCGACCGCGGAAATCATTTCATTCGCCGGCATACTAGGCTCAAATTCTTCCCCTCGTTTGCTTAAAAAAGTTGAAATGTCTTTTCTTTCGCTCGTTGAGGACGAACGTCTTCGTATTTACACCAGCTCGAGGCGTTTCACTTTTAAAGCTGCGAGAAATAATCAATTATAGTGGTAATGATACACATTAATACACAGGATATTTCGGGTCTCGATTCCAGATTTGATCGACAATAACTTTGGCCGATAACGATTTTGACCGACAGTGACTTCGGCCGACAACGATTTTGACCGACAGTAGCTTTGGCCGACAACGATTTTGACCGCGGTCGAATGTAAAATCGTTGTCGGCCAAAGTTATTGTCGGTCAAATCTGGAGTCGGTGAAAACCATTTCGGGGAAATTTGTGTCGGTGGTTTCCATTGTACTCAATAATTCAGCCATCTTAATTTTTTCCTTGACGGTCATGTATAGGTCAACATATTCGGCAGCATGTAGCTGTCGAAGCTTTATGCTTCCGAATAATGGAAATTATTAAAGGCGACTACGGCCTAGATCGATCTTTTATCTAGTGGTTTTGCAATCCTGGAAACGAGAACCTTAAGCCAGTGGTGGATTAAGCGTTCGCTTAGGATCAGAAAATGTTTATCTTGGGAAATTGTGTACCAGCGCTGGCTACCATGGGCAGATCCTGTTTGCTAAAAATTGGTTATTCATTGTGATTACTTTTCTCCAAACATTTTCTTGGACGGGGGGAGGAGTCGTAATTTTTTACCGCTTAGAGCTCTACTAGGGTTTATACAAAAACCGACATTTTAAAATCCGATTTTGGGTTTTCAACTTTTCCATGAAACCAGTTTAAATCAGTTTCAAATTTTTACACATAAAAAATAGAGCATATTTACGACTTAAAGTAGAAGTTTTTAATTTTTTTTATTTATAATAAAAAAGGAAAATATAAGGTACATATACGTACATACATGAGATTGTTAAAATAAAAAATATGGAAAGTAATACTCTTAAAAAATCACAGAAATTAACAAACGTTTTATATTTATGTAAAGTATGATAATGACTTTGATGATGATTACTTTCTTTGTTCAATAAAATATGACTTAAAAGAGCAAGGACTTCAATGGATTTATTGCTGAGTCGTGTCCTTATTTTGGACACAAAATTATCAGAAATAGAAAAAACTCACTCATTTACAAATGAACTGATGTTAATTGTCTTTAAAGCAGTAAATAATAAATCTAAATTTTTTGTTCTTCTATTTCTAGTTTCCATTACCAAAAACGACTGCTTTAATGTTTGAGGACTAGAGAAAGTCACTTCTTCAGGTTCTTGCAGATAATTATTTATTGCTATTTCCATAGCATTTTTCATCATAGATTTTTCTTGATTTTGTTCTTCGTCCCTTTTTTTTAGCATAGCAGTCATCTTCTGTAGAATAATCTTTATATAATCTTGATAACATCTATCCGGATAACTTAATAATGTCAGTTTTTGTAGCTAATGGAAGAAATTTACTAGAAGATATTCGGATTAGGTTTTCGGATTGCATAATTTCTTTTAAAAACCGGTTTTCAAACCCAATTTTTAAGAACCGACAAACCCTAGCCCCTACTTGATCCGCCACTGCCTTAACCCTCATCCGTCCCTCATTTCACAAACTGAATCCGTCCCTCGGTGTCAAATTGACACAGTAGTAAAAAATCGATGACATATCAAGGTAAACAGTTATTTTTCGATGATTTATCATTCAAATTGATGAGTTAACAGTTACATCTATTAGGTTTCCCGGTTATGTGGAAAAGTCTACAAATAACAGAATATTATAACTTGTCTTGGGGAAATTGTGTGAAATTGACACGAGGGACGGATGAGGGTTAAGCGTGGCATCGGGTGTCGAAGAAGAAGAATATAACGGACCGTGCGGGCATGAATCAAGCGAATTGACCGAAGACTACGTCGATACTCACTGCCGCACTGCCGGAAAGTATTACGTCTCATAAACTGAGAACACTGCGTATGCAGGCTTACGGGAACGCGCTGGGTAGACGGCTAGGCAAGCAACCGAGAGATTTAGTGAGATCTTAGGGTAAAGTGTGGATATTGAGGGTATATCACTCACGAGCTGCGGTTACGACACCCCCTCCGGCTACCCCTCGCCACCCCGTAACCCTCCACCGGTTCGCAATCCTTCGCCGGGTTCCTCTTGAGAAATACCAGCCAGGTAAACACCTGCAACCGAGCGGCTGATACCGAGCGAACATCGCGGCCGGGGTTTCTGGGCCAGATCGGCAACCAGGCTGGACCATTTGCGTAGTGTCCGTGCCATTAGTAATGGAGGGTGCAGTAACATCTTCGACGGTAATGCAAATCGGAAATCCGCCCACTCAATTACACCGATGCAGTCCTAATCATGCGTGCATCGGGCCACATGGTGTAATCAATGTCCTTTACGGCTCCTAATTCAACGGATGATGAGAATGAGATGCTACTGATCAGGTATACGATGCATCAGCAGTTCTTCGAGCATGTTAGCAGTTTCGCCAGGCGCTCTCTCGATATAGATCTTTGTGAGGCTCGAATTGCTCGAGTGTGTCAACTACAGTGCGTAGAGCTTGCTGTTTGCAATTCAATGATCGATTCGACACTACAAACGAACACGCTGACAAAAATATTTCAGATGATTCGATCAATTTTCAATTATTTATACCAAAATCAAGACACTCTGCAAATCTTTTTGGCTGCTAAATCCCTAGCCAGTGTATTTTATATATTTATAACAAAACTGAGTAGCTGTAATTCAACACTGTAAAAACATTGGAAGAATGTCAAATTTTAAACATAATGGGAAAGGGAATACATATTGTTATTTCACTCCTGTTTCTCGCAATTTAGGTAGAAAATGTTTATTCTGCATAATGATCCGCTATTTATAAATCACATGTGAAATCGGATTTTATGTATTTATAACAAAACCGAGTGGATGTGATTGAAAACTGTAAATACATTAAAAGAATTTCAAATTTTAAACAAAATAGGGAAAGGGAATACATATTTTTATATCACTCCTGTTTTTCGCAAGTTAGGTAAAAAATATTTATTTGGCATAATGATCCGCTGTTTATAAATCACATATGAAATCAGATTTTATGCATCTATAACATAACCGAGTGGTGTTATTGAACACTGTAAATACATTAGAAGAATTTCAAATTTTAAACATAATGGGGAAAGGGAATACATATTTTTATTTCACTCCAGTTTGTCGCAATTTAGGTAGAAAATGTTTATCTTGCATAATGATCCGCTGTCTAATACACATGTGAAGGAAGGGGTTTAATTAAACTATTTACACATTACTAAACTAATTTTTCTATATCTGTATATTAACATAATATATAGTAATTTATTATTCCATATCAGTCATTGTTTGTCGACATAGTCTGTATGGGGGGGTGGGGGTGACATGTTTATATGAATCTTAATCTATGTCAGATTAAAATTAAGATGAGTTTCCGGAAACAATAAAAATTGTTGTAACGATGTAACATTCAATTGTAAATTCTTCGGTTTGAAATGATGTTATAAACATGGAAATAATGTTCAGTAATGAATTGAAATGAATGAACGTATTTATTACAATTTATTGAAAACCCGTTTAATTAATATTAATTGATCGTACCGTATAATGTTGATGTGTATCGTACAAAATGTATGATTAATTTGTTTAACGAATGCGTGTACGTTATCGCGACCGTCACATTCTCGCAACATTATGTTTGGTACACTTTGGAACCCGTAATTATTGTATCTTAAAAGCTTGTGGAGTTGTGAAAGATATCTTTCGAATTAGCGTAACATAATTTCCGCGCCACACAAGCGCGTTGCTTCAGAAGTGGAATTGTTCGATATGTATTTATTGTGGATTAAACACAACCATATGAATGACATTCAGTTTTGTAATAAATGTAACTAATTGTACTAATTCGAAAAGCCAGGGGCTGATTAAAAGCTGCGTTGAATACGAAACGAATCAAAATTGATATCGTTAATACAAATACATATCTATCAAAGCTTTTCCACGAGTTTGCTATTTTAATTAAAATTTCATATAATGCTGTACATCGATACTGTGGGGGAAAATGAACAACGTCCTTCGATCGGAAAACCTTCGAGCTTTAAAATAAGTTGGAACTTGTTGCTGCACTATAGTTTTTTACGATATTACCACAGGTTAATATCAACGATTTTAAAAACCGATGTAAGCTGAACATTCGAAATACTGACCACATAAACATAAAATTAAACATAAAAAGTAAATGGATATAGGTGAACCAATTTGGAGCATCGAAAAACAAATTGTACTAACAATATGTGAAATAACAGAGGAAAAATTGTCACAAAATGCCATGTAAAGTTAACAGCGCAACTTTGTACGACTGCACAATCGTGTGGAAATTGAAGTGAAACAAAAATGCTATTCCATCAGGCCGAATACTCGTTCTAGTCGATTTTTTAATCGAAAATTCCATCAGACTGGTATTCCGCGTTATAAACTTTGTCCTCCGAAAAGTTCCAAACTCTTCATTGACAATTATTCGTTCATTCGTACCGAAATTGTTACACGATTAAATTCGTACAGATGGAATCGATAGAAATGTTATCAATTATATCCGACATCCAAGTTTCTCTCTCAAGGTACCTTGTGGTACCTCGAAAAATATACGTTCGAATTTGTACGAAATTTTAAAGAAATCAATATTTGCAAGATTCGATTGCCGCTGCTCAAATAGCGAGCCAACCTTTTTTAGCAGGTTGAATTTATTCGCCGAACGCTGTACATTTTTTATTTGCTCGAGCTTTTTATTTATTCTGATTCACGCCATCTGCGAACCAATAAAGAGTAAAAATTCGTTATGCATCGTTAAAAAGCGATGTAATCTGCAGTGAAATTTTCTCCTATGTATTAAACAATCGTTCTATTATTAATACTTTAGGTTTAAAGAATTTCTAAAAGGAGACTTTTCGAGTATTAATATGGATGCAGGTTAATGTGATAGTGCCAAGAAAAATAATATTTTTCATCTGAGGTTCCCCACTTGGCTTTTGGATGGCCCCACCTTCATATTTAACCACGTTTTATAAATGAAATTTTCACAAAGCATTTCTTTAGATTTTTCTAATTACTCACAATTTTCCATGAATTTAATTTAATTATTCAGAACGCTGTCGGTACTTTTCAGTGGTGGAAGTATTAAGGAACTGAACGTGTATACTGTGTATTTCATAAATATAAAACAAATATGTGTCTGTTAAACGTACACAGTAGATTATGATAGTCGTCGAGGTAAATAAAAAGAGAGTACGGAGAGCAATTATAATTTCCGCCGTGCACGTTTGCCGTACACACAACACGACAGAAATGTTTGTCCCGATTTTAAAAATCAATTTTTCTGCCGACGCGACGTGGCGTGTACAATGAATTCGCAAAGTATTATAATGCAATAATAAATATAGCAAATGAAAAACTAAGGACACGTTTCTTCTTGATGATAAATATTGTTATATTATTTTCACCCTATTAAAGCTATTTAGCAATTAAATTTCTATTTCACTCGAGTTTGTTGTGATTCAGGTAGACAATATTTATTGTCGAATTGACTCAAGAATTGAATAAGAAAAGAAATTGAATGATATGAATAGAAATTTTTCACGAGTCTGATCATGCGAACCAATTCTACTTCGTCTGACCATGCGGATCACTTCTACTTCGTCTGACCATGGCGGACCAATTCTGCTTCGCCTGACTTCTAACACAGCCGAACGTGAAGAATGATTAAAACCGCAAACGAAGCACTGAAAGCAGCCGCAACGGATTTCTGAAAACAGTGAGCAACAGCGATGAGGCCTTCCGAATCACGATTGTCCGTTCGAGCCGTAGCTGGAGCTATTGATATCTCGAAAACGGCGGGGCGTCGGGTTCTAAGTCGTAATTACCTCGAAAATCAAGACAGATACAGGGGCCAGATGCATCCGGCTCTCCCGGAGGACCTATCTTAATTATGGTAAGGTGAACTGGACGATAACGAATGCATGGACGAGATTCTGCGAGCGTTTATAGCCTGGGGAGTAGGAGAAGGTGGTGGATGATAGAGGCGGGCAGAGGAGCGAGGGTTCGAGGGGCAGAGCATGATGTGCAAGCTGCACACGAGGGCCATCCACTAATAGGAATTAGCACCAGTAGCACAATACTGTCTCTGGCGCGATATAGGCCGGGATCAATCAAATCTCCAATACCGTGGCGAGCTTCTCGATGACTACGTTTACAACGGAGACCGCGGGCTCATCAATCCGAACCTGCAGCGAACCGAGTCGATATTGGTTCCCTCGCTCACATTGTTATCGCACAGCCGGCGAACAACCTACCTAGATGTCCTCCTCGAAGGTCCCGACGTACCCTCCGCAGGACTGACAGTGTACAATACCCATCTCTGACTGTTGAAAGAAAATCCAGAATCCTATTGGACTCCGTATATAGCGAATGTACCACGGGAACCAGATATTTCGATAAAAGTGAGTAGATTGCGATGCTTCGTTTTTATTATTTTGTCTGCTCGTTCCCACTGCGTCCGCTCCCGCAAACAGATCGACGGGATATTTTATGTCGGATTGCAGGCTTCTAACTGCCACCAGACCTGACGCGTTTAGTATCGAACGGTCAGCCGATTCTCAGACTCCGTTCATGATGCTCCGAACAAACCGAGTCCCACTTCATTTTAAACTAACTTCCCGTTGAGCTAGAGCCTTGAAACTTTATACATAGCTCAGAACTGGATGACAGTGCAATATGAAAAGAAATTTTTTTAAACTGTGCGTTCAGGAGATCCCCATTCCGCGCGACAGCGGTCCCTACTCCAGTACGCGTTCAGATACCAACTCATCCCCACTCCACTGACCCACTTCGCACCACACGAGCTCATTGTCAGTGTGTGTTTCATACGCGCAGGTAAACGATTTCAATGTCCGCTGTTCGTTCTCGCGATTGTCTTCGATACTTGCGCGTGTGAATTACATTAACTTTATTGGTGGTTTGAAACCGGAACTTTGCAGTAAGTGAGTGTACAAAGTATTAACAAAGACTGGAATTAGATACTTGTTCCCCGCCGGGTTTCAAGTTCATACACCAATCTCCCTCTGTTTCCACTCTCACCTATCGCCTAATTGCAGCCTTTTCAGCCAATTTCAGCGGGACCTACTTTTTCATGGTGGGTTCCGAACCACCTTGGACACCACGGTATTTAAATAGCACATGGAATATTTCCAGAGGTGCCGGCGGTGGGATCGAATCTGCGACCACGGCATTCGCAGTCGCGCGTTCTACCCACTTAGCCACTGCGCGCCCTATTAACAAAGACTGATAGAATTATTAAATATTGCTGGTGATTCTACTTGGATGACGTCGTGCTGATAAGCATTTCTACACGGTGTTTGCGTAGACCGATCGCAAACTTTACACAAAGCGCATCACCTGTCGATTCGAGACGGTGCACCAGTCGACACTTTCAAACAAAGAACGTGATGTACAGTATCTATGATTCAATGTCAAGGAAAGTTTGTCTCCAATTACGAAGCAGTGGGACACCGTAAATATTGCAGGTGGAGGATCGCTGAAGCGAAGGGTAGGTTTTCCGGGTTGGTGGATCTTGGTTGTCCGTATTCGTACGTCTAGCGCGTTGAATAATTCTATGATCGGGAGATATATAGAACGCGACAGTTGCGACAACTGTCTTTCACGGGACCAGACTCTTTTCAGACGCGAAGTTTGTTCTAACGGAGTCATACTATTACCCTTCACATTACGAAGACAAATCTCGTCTTCGAGCTGGTGCGCTGCAACATTAATAGAACCGCTGTGCCAGCAGCGTCCGTGCCCGGGTTGTCTTCCGCTAAACTTCCGACGGAAAAGTCGTTGACAGCGAGTACGATTTTGTGAGAACAGGGAGGACGCTTCGGTGTCGACTGCGTTTATCTTATGGGACGTACTCGTCGAAAGCTTGCCAGACGCAAATTAGCCAGGGCTAGACTTTCGAGATTTTCGAAACTTACACGGAAAATAGATACATGGCCCCATTCGTTTTTGTCCGAGGAACGTTCTATTTACCGGAACGTTCTTTGAGACCTCACGCGCCCCGGATGTACACCTATTCTCATCTGGCCCCGTGATGAATGGGTCTCGTCGGGAGACCTCGAACCATCTCCCAACCAACCCCCATCCCCCCCTCACCCCTGTCCTCGTAAACAGAATTTGCATTCTAATATGTTAAGTAACGTCCGAAGGCGCTTCCTTGAGAAATTGGGGACGCCTCGAGCTGACGTCGCTGATCAAACGGTCGAAATTGATCTTCTATTATTTTATTATCGGATGAATGCGCGTTGAAATTGCGAAGGTATTTTCAAGAATTTTCTTTTACGATTCCTGGAGAATTTAGAGATGCTCTTGGACAATATGCAGTGCAAATATAATCCAGTGCACGTCTTGTTGTTCACGAACATTGGACTCACTCACAATATAATACATAGTGTAAACTTTAGCCGTTCGTACGTACGACCGTGTATGTACACGCGAGAATCAAACGTTACAAGCACCTATTCGTTGGCTTAGATCAATAAAGCGATATGTTTGTCAAACACGGTACGACACAGTGGCAATAAACCGACGAATACTGCTTCGGATACGTTCAGCCGTGAAGACACGGGAAAATTGTAATTCCGAACGTTCGCGGATGTAAAACAATTCCGCCGTGTCCGAGCCCTCCAGTTGAAAAACGAGGAATGCAAAAAGGGCGAAAAAAAGAGATCGGGGTAAGAAAATGTATTCACCGGAGGAATTCTTTTAGCCAGCGCCGTCGCAGTTGAAGCTTCGCTTATTTTCGCGCATGATAAATTTCCAGGTGATTACACCGCAGGCTTCTTATTAGATTCGGGCACTCATTAATTACACGTTAATTAATCAAGCTGCTTCAGTTAGCCGGCCCCTTTCTAATGTAACGGAGGTGCCTATTCATCTGAAGGAGACTGCTCGGAAAGACTCCGTTGCAACAGCCATTTTCTCAAAAAATAAAAAAGACCAGACCGTCTCTTGTTCTCTTTCCACCGTTCTGTTAACGAGGATACCGACGATAGTCGTCCGCACCCACGCATCCGAACGACGGATGTGTCGCGAAATAAAAAGACACTCGGATATTTCGTCAGATATCCTGCGACGAAACTATGCGAGATTCTGTTTTATTTTTCATTACAGTAAATCTGCTATAATCGCAACAAGAGTCCGTACACGATAAACGCAACAACACTAATACGCTCGGGGGTATTCCAACTCTTTTTCCGCTCTTCGAAGGAGAATTTCTTGCACAAATAGAACAATTAATAAAATATTTAATTTGTATAGAATTTATAAATAAAGTATTTAAATTTATATAAAATTGAGGAGTTAATATATAAATTTATGTAAATTATTTAAATTAAATAGAATTTGATATTTTATATTAAAATATTATAAATTTTATATAAAATTGAGGAATTTTTTATATAAATCTCCATTCGTAATCGTTGACAGTTTCCATTGTGTCGTGAAATAAAAAGACACTCGGATATTTTGCCAGATACCCTGCGACGATACTATGCGACATTTTGTTTTATTTTTTATTACAGTCATTCCGCTGTAATCGCAACAAGAGGCCGTACACGGTAAACGCAACAAAACTAATACGCTCGGGTGTATTCCAAAGCTTTTTGCGCCCTTCGAAGGAGAACTTCTGGCACGAATAGAACGATTCGAATCTCCATTCGTAATCGTTGACAGTTTCCATTGTTGTCGTGAAATAAAAAGACACTCGGATATTTTGCCAGATACTCTGCGACGATACTATGCGACATTCTGTTTTATTTTTTATTACACTCATTCCGCTGTAATTGCAACAAGAGGCCGTACACGGTAAACGCAACAAAACTAATACGCTCGGGGGTATTCCAACGCTTTTTGCGCTCTTCGAAGGAGAACTTCCCGCACGAATAGAACGATTCGAATTTCCATTCTTAATCGTTGACAGTTTCCATCGAGCCGTAACTTTCGACATTAATAACGCAGTCGGTGAACTTAGCATGGCCTTCTACACGGGATCTACACACTTCGCCGCGCGTACACGAAATATACATCATTCGGGTTCGTTTGCCTTGTAAGAGGATTTTCGTGTACCCACTTGCCGGAAAGCGGAGCGTGTAAACTTTTTACCGAAAACACGCCAGGCGACCAGCTTTTTCCTTGCGCAAACAGAAATACCGGAATCTCCGGTACACGTTTAATATAATACGTTACCCCGTGCTTGACCCCGCATCGACATATATCGTTACTTTCTATCAATTCGACATTTTTGCTTTCTCTTTTTCAACGTACGCACATGTGTTTCAACAATAGTGTCATTAATCCCTGAATAATTTCGACCGTATCTTGATAGATTTCTTTCTTCACATTTTACAAAATTAAAAAATAGAAATCTATCGATATCCTTTCAGGTCTTTGAAGAAAAGATTTTCAACACTTTGATAATTTATAATTGACTTAATTAAATCATAATGGAAAAATTGAAAACCATTGCACTTTTTGTATTAGCATAAAAATCGATGTTTCAATATAAAAAAAAAAGAAAGAAAAATGAAACTATTTGATGGTAGAGTGGTCGCAGCAGCTACCCAGGCAAGATTTATTGAATATTGTAGACTAATTCACCTTTCCCGCTCAATTATGCTCGTGAATCCATTTCCGGTGGACGTTGGTGGCCGCTCCATTACTTCGGACATAATCGATATTTTACCATAACGCTTTACATTTCGATCGAACGATCCCCACAGCTTCCGAAGGATCGGGCCCGCACTTATCTAAGCTATTCGTCCTTGGCCTCCATAAAAAAAGGGTCGCACCTACTCGAGATCTCCTGGAACGACCCCTTATCGAGTGGCTTTTCGAGCTACCCTCGTATCAAGGTGCCTTTGCACCCCCACAGTCATTTTCATTGTACGGCGGCGCGGCGAGAAGGGTTCACAGCTAAGACGTGCAGAGAGCGTCGCTGTACAAAGACGGAAATTCTTCGTGGACTTTAGTGCCCCTATGCTCTCGCCAGCGGGATCGATATTACACGCACATAGGCGGTTCCGGTTGGCCATCCTCCTCCCCCAGCCAAACTTCTATTTCTCCTATTTCTTTCAACCAGAAAATCGGTTTTTCGTACGCACCCATGCTCCGCCGGACATTCAATCGCAGAAATCGATTCATCAAGCGTGACTCTTGCAACGTGCCCTACTAACATGATTTTAAACATTAGGGCCGTCATTCAGAAATTTCAACTTTCTATACCTCAAATGTTCATTTTATTTTTGTAATCAAACTCATTGATTAAAGTACACACATTGAATTTCTCAAGCGTCTCTCACGGTTGTAATTGAATTGGCTTCACTTTAGAGATTCAGAAATGTATAACTGTTATTTTTTTTAGATAATCCTATAAATTTTGACGAAAAGATACCGATGTTAGGGTTTCACTGGTTTAAAAGTTTACAATTTCATAACGTACTTACAACACTCGGTGGTAACCCTCGCTATATTAATATTAAATATTTCCACAGTACTCATTCAACTTTTACGGTTACAGTTAAAAACATCACTCGAAAACTTGTTCACCTGCAACTACTCTTGAAAATGTGAGAATAGTTATTCAAAATTTATTCAGAAGCCTGTAGCATCGAGAAAGTACAAATGTGAGTACTCTTTAGCGAGCCACGTTGACCTAAATCCAGTATGTGCCCATTGAAATTGTTAGGCAGTAAATAAATAGTTTTCGCGCAGATGTAGCACATATATATTGATAACTTACCATTATGCATTTATGACAAAAATGGGTACGTACAATTTAAAACAGTGGATGCATTAAAAAGATTTAAGGTCATCAGCGTATTAGTTCCACCTCGATAAGATAATTAAAAACACGAATGAAATTTTTAATTGGCTCCTGTGTAAATTTTTAATACGCTAGTCATCACTGCTTTATAGTAATCATTGTTTCGTATTATCTCGTTCATTTCTATTTCCAGCTGAAATTTATTTGATCCGGGGAATGAGAACACGTGCGAAAGTGTTCCTGCTTACCAGCTATTTTCCTCTTTTTAACCGAGGCGACGTGAAACACCGGTGAAAAATTGCACGCTCCTAGGAAACGCGTTTAAATTTGCATCCGCGTGTCGCAATTATCACCGAACCTCCGGGACAAAATCCATTAAACGAACGATAAATGCCGTTCGATCGATGAAAATTGTATATTCGACTAAAAAATATGCAGCCATTAAAAAAGTGACATTAATCGTTTTGCGATGAACGATTTTACAGTTAGTTTCATGACGATATCGATTTACAGGTGTGAGTGGTTCTCACCTGGCCGTAAATGTCCCGTGGAGAAGCATAAAAAGTTCAATTATTTCTATTTCTTTATATCGATCTCGTAGAGTTGTTGATAAAAAATACATTAATGTTATCGGTGCACTGATTCGATCGATTGTTATTTATTAATTATGTGAAAAGCTATTGGAAATGTGTAAACAAAGTAAAGTCATTGTATCTATTAACAATTGTGGCCATGGATATTCAATTTAAGGAGGAGGAAACCCCATAGAAAATAGCACTTTCATTTTTTCCCGAGTTTTCCACTTTTCCGGGCAACTTTTCCAATGTTTTTTTCCCTAAAAACCTTGTTCGGACTATTACGAACATTAAAAAAAAGAAATTATCCAGATCGTTCCAACCGTTCTGAAGTGATGCGCTTACCAACGAACAGCATTTAATTTTTATTTATATAGATAGCGATAATCCGCTGAAAGATGTGTCGATTTATCATTGCTGATCTCAAAGAAATCGGTCGACTGTTCTAGCGGACACGGATCGTTGACGAAAGTAGTCGGCCCATATCCTCGGGCGAAATTAAAATTCACTATCGTTCGAATAATTACGTACGATACTGCATGTGTCCGAGAATGGTGAGTCATAAAGAGGGGGGATGGAGAGAAAGGGTGGAGAGTAAAAAAAAAGAGGAAGCGAACGAAAAAGAATCGCACGCCCCTCCCTACTGTTAGCACAGTGGTGCATACCTATTTGCGACAGTTGGTCCGCTGCCAAGATTGCTGATTCCCCGCGGCTATCGTAGTACCACTGTTCCACCTCTTTTGCTCGAATACGTAAATCTATTGTGTCGCCGACGACGGAGCATATACGCGAGCCAAATACTCCGGCGTGTTCCGTGCTCGGTCTAGGTTTTCCCGGACTCCTCGTGCCGACTGGCTGGCTGGACCTGAAATATTTCAATTTTCCAAAAATTTTCACCCTCGTTGGCATTCGTCGTCCGGCAGCCAATCCAACCTTGTCCCGCTATTCCGGTGGAAATGAGCCACCGCATTCAGACAGCTAATGAGCTGTCTTCTCAAAAAGAAGACATACCCAAAGATACTCCCTGTGCCCACCTAAGAGGTGGGCATTATTTGGTGAAACAAATATTTCCAATACTATTTAATATTATCGATTTTATTTTGCTTAAAGAAAATAGTATTTTAAATAAGATATACAATTTAGAAAATGACAATGTTTCTATTTTAATAATTTGTACCTCAAAATAAAATATGTTTATTTCAACAATTTGATCCAGAAAATAAAATATTTATATTTTAGCAATCTAACACACGAAATAAAATAATTTACTCTTTACATTGTTATAATACTCTGAGAAACTGCATAAACATACAGTCTTGCCTTATCGTTAAGAAACGATTTACACTCGTAAATGTATTGAATTGGAACTATAATTTTCAGCAATAAAATTTAAACTTGACATTATAAAAAAAAGACAAAATACAAATATTTTTAATGTTCTTCAAATAAAATGCTATTCTCAAAAATTACTGCATTAAACGCAGGATTATATGATAATACCATATCGATTGTACCATTATTAAATTTTTTTTCTTTTTGTGCATTCCCCTTCTTTGTTATTAGACGAATACTCCTGTATCCTTCTCTTTTTTATTGTAAACAAATAACAAATATTAATAATAATGATTATTACTATTCAAACACGTGTTGATGACTATTGATGTAAAACTGTTTTGTAACGAAAACTCAGAATATTGTTACAAAACGAGAGTCGCGAGTCAGTTCGACGCTAGAGTCGGTTTAGGCAGGATATACCTGGTGCTGTTGTCTATTAGCAGTTTTATAATAAAATTATTTTTAAACGTTACCTATTTCACTAAACTGATTTATTCCACTGAAAATCTTAACAATGCCAAGCCGGTAAACAAGACAACTGAGGCAACGCGAACATTTGGAAAGAACGAATTTCTGAAATTTTGAAGAACTAATTTCTCATTAAGAAAGAACCCCGAAATCATAGAGTGAATTTCAACTTTCGAGGTGCACGGAGCGGCTTCTCCGTGAAAACATAAAAATGCGAAAAAATTAAAAAACTTAGCTGAGAAATTCTTCGAAGGTAGCCCTACCTAATTATCATCTTTCCGGTCTTTATAAATTTCGGGGTCGAGTTCTTATCGAAAGACTTTTAGCATTGGCGAAAAAGGATTATTCGAACTGATTTTGTGTAAAAAGCTTAACCCTTCGCTGCATGGTGTATCCTATCTGATACAGTTAACAAACCTGTTAAATAGTAAACAAAGAATGTATTTTCTTACAATTCTAAATTATATTTATTTTTCTGAAAATGTTATTTCAATTTTTTAAAATATTTCTCCCTCGAATAAAACACAAAAAGTGACTTTCTTTCAATTTTTTCATCCCCATTAGTAAAAAATCATGCAGTGAAGGGTTAAATAAACTACGTTAAATTTATAAGAAGAACACGACAGAATTTTCCTGGAGGGACTTAACAATTCGGTGGAGAGATTATAGTGGGCCATCCGGTGTATCTATAACGAGGATGCATTCGAAGCGAGCTGCATCGGGGTCTGCCGTGAACACGTACTTGCATAACATATGCACGTATGTATTTTTCTAATGAACATTGGCGCATCGGAATGTACGAGGTCCGTGCAATCCGTCATGTCCAAATCTGGCCATTACGTGTATCCTATCTGCTGGCATCGGTGCCATCTGAAATATGCACCGACCTGGAAAAAGTTCGATCGATTTAAGACCGAGGGTTCCCGAAATTCTCGTTGAAGGAATTCCGGCGGTCGTGCAATTATGTCGCCGGCAGTTTGTTATATCTATACTTGCTGCGTAAGGGTTCCCGTATTATTTTATCGGTATAAGTCCCGAGAAGTAGGATAAAATGTTTGGGAATGGAAATATAGAATATATTTTCTTCTTCTTTTGACAGTAGAATCATATTTGAATTTGAAAAAAGGAATACTTGTTTTACCTGTAATAGCCCCACTAAATTTTTCATGACCGAATTGAGCTGCTCGTTATTTTGCTACGACTGCCTTAAACGGTTCGCTTTAAATGGTATTTTAAACATAAATAGGTTTACAATTGCCTGGGATCATTAAAAATGTTTGAACGAGTTGAAGCTTAATGACTGATTACGTTTTATTATTATCCCATGCGAAGCGAATTCGTAATTTGAATCAGACACAGCTTAACTGACGCTCCATTCTAATTACGATTTCCATGTTTTACGAACTCATTAGCCGGGTTTCCGCTATGTCGATACCTGTTCTCAGCGGAACGTCGCTAAACTAAAACGTATCGCAGTGACAAAATTTCATACGCGTCATACACGTATTAATTGATTTGTTTTCACGTTCGCGAATATCGTGGCGAAGCAATGATCAGTAATACGGACTACATTGGCACGATGATCTCGGTGTTTAATAATGATATGTCAATTACGTGAGAATATAATTTCACCTGTGCACACTCGTTTCCAGGTTTTTCGTATTGAATAAAAGTTCCGCCAGATTTAAATAACGAATTACATTAACTCGCATCGAACGTTTTGCCATATATTTTGCAACGGATTAAATCTCAGCCACCTATAACGCGTCGCATTTCTTCAAATGTCATTTATTGGCTCGCTAACGAGGAAACTTTACTTCGGACAATGGCTCGCTTGATTTATTTCACTTCCTAATTGCTTTTTGGTTTCTTCTATTACTTTCTCGCGAATTTTACAGTTCACCCCGTATCTACCCTAAATCAAAACCGCGAATCACCCTTTTCAAGAAAATACAACATTCTTGGGACACCCTAACACAAACTTCGACATTTTATATGCTATTATCAATATCCAAAATTATTCTACGTACAATAAAATCTCGGATGATATCCATATTTCCGTTATCAGGTTATAAAACCACAATTGAAAATGGTTTCAATCAATTGTGGTTCTGTGCAATACAAAACTTTTCTGTCTATTTGCGGTGACAGCTGGAATATAATATTCTTTTCGCGACATACAAATTGTAACAAAAACGGTAAGAACAACTAACAAAAAATAAAATCACGACTTTCGCAGAAAATATTTCATTGAAATAGGGTAAGCTGTATTATTGCTGGCACTGTAGTAGTTATGGCACTTTTGATATTAAACGGCAAATATGAAGAATTCTTGGCATAGAAAATTATTTTATATTGCTTCTTATTTATATTTCAAAGCAACGTTGTACGTTTTCATAACAGAGCTCCACATATGACTGTTAGCAAATGTGCCAATGACTGTGTTATTTGTCATACGATTGTTATTCATTGAATATATTTTATAATATAAGATTTATGGCTCGTAAAGCTGTTTAATTTTTCTGAAAAATCTCTACTAGCTTATAATAATAGCAAGTTAAGCTCGTTTCAACATGTCAAGAGAAGATAAGAAGATTTTGATTACGAATTTTGGCTTAAGGTGCCAAACATTGTACAGTTTACCCTAATCAGTAAATTATTTGCGTCTACACGGAAATATACAATCGCCAATGACAGTTCTTTCGCTTGGTAAACAAACATTAGTACAATAATAAATTGTAAACACCGCACTGAGCTTCTTCGGTGCGAAGTGGGTCAGTGGAGTGGAGATATAAGTCGGAGTGTGGACCCGTAATGGAGTAGGGAACGCTGTGACGCGGGGTGGGGATCACTGAACGCGATGGTCCAACGCCAGTGGGTCAAATTGGAAAATCGTGACCATTTGGCCAAAAATCAACTTTTAGATATCGACTTCTACTTAAGGGATTCTTGTTCTAAAATGTCCATATATCTCAAAAATAAAATATTAATGAAATTGAACAAAAAGTTTCAGAGAAAACGAATCTCAAAGTCGAGCATACTAGAAATGATGTTTTTTCTCCAATGAATTTGCCTTTCTTCTTCTAAGAAACTTGGCGATTACATTTAATATTTTGATTGGAGGTTTGTTTCTCGATAAGAAAAATTCTTCGCCGATGAGAAATCATATCTTCAATTAATAATGACTGTACAGAATAGACTAATAAAGTAGGACTGAAAAAATGATGAAAAATTCTTATGATTGTCTTTAATAGATAGAGGATATCTTTCAAGTCCAGCAGAGTTCAGAATATTCGGCATTCCTTCCCCTACAAGATCGCACAAAAAATTTTCCACCAATTTGTCCCAAATATAAATTATTATTGTTTGAATGCATCAATCCCGCGCACGGAATGGAAGAATCTCGGCTAGGCACGAAACGAACGAACCAGGAACGAGTACCTTCAGCTCGTTAGGAAACTGTTCAGGTTACAGGGGCTTCATATGTTTATACTATGGTACAGATAAGCAGTTTTCAACTCTCTGTTCGCATTTGGACGTCTCAGAATCATTCGAGCCTTCATAGAGAAATATTCACAGCATATTTACGTTCTGAACGTTCAAAAAAGTTGTTGTTAAGTTTCTGTATCAATATTTTTTTACAGCATTATAATTACAACATTACGAATAACATTAATGATATAATTTTTCGTTTACCTATCCATAGCCTGTCATTTTCACATTATCCATTTCAAGTTGCACGCCTATATCTTTTAAGATTTAAAAGTTACGCGAACATGGTTCACAATTTTCGAATAAAAAAATTATTTTGTAATTATTATAAAATGTTATAAAAAGTATCTTTGATACACTTGTGATGCATTTTTGCTCCTTCGGTAATTTTAGTATGTGTTGATTGCAACAAGATTTCTCGAATTTATATTTCACATATTCCATAAAACGTTACATGTATGAAACAAATATAAAAAATACATACTTAGAAAGTAAAAAATAGTTTTTAAGATTATATTAAATTTTTTTAAAATCAAAAATATCTAATAAAATAACAACTGCAAAAAAATTTAATTACCTATAGTTAGAAATGGCTACTTTTTAAATATTTTTAGTGAAAATTTCATTGCGATATCTCTACTGGTTCAAAAGTTATAACCAAATGGGTCACGATTTTTCAATTTAGACTACTGTGTGACGCAGTACGGAGCGTATGCAGTGTGGCCCAGGTTCGATTCTCGCTGTGATTTTTCATTTTTTATCTCCTAAACGCACAGTCTAAAAAAATTTCTTTTAATATTGTCATCCAGTTCTAATGTATGTTTAAAGGGGTCCCATGGAAATCACCGACACAAACTGAGACACGGTTTTCACCGACTCCAGAATTCACCACCAACAAATTTGATCGACAACGAATTTAAAATCGTGGCCAGACAAATTCGTTGTCGGCCGAAGTTATTGTCGGTCTTTGGAGTCGGTGAAAACCGTATCGGGGAAATTCGTGTCGTTGATTTCCATGGGACCCGTTTAAAGTTTCAAGTCAGGAAGTTAGTTTCAAAACAATGAGCAAGTTTTGTACCGAAAGAAAGCGAGCTTATAAAAACGTGGTAAGAAAAATGGGGAAATGCGGAGGAGGACAGTCGCGTCGTCGGAGGCAAAGCGTTCGGATAACAAAGATTCTACTCCGGTTCTTTCTGGTGTTGGGTCGTGTCGAGTGAAAGCTTGGACGAGTGTCCACTCGATGCAGAGAGAATCGAGGACTGACCAAACCGAATCGGGGACTCCGGTGGTACTGTGCAGATATAGAGAGAGAGAGAAAGAGACCAGACTAAACTAGCAGCGGAGAGAGGCCAGACGGACCGGCGGCGGCGATGAGATTCAATCGATACCCTTGCACAGAGGAGTTTTACAGTTCTCGGTTCTCGCACCTGCACGCAGGACATTCCTAACGAGGTAAATATGAGGGAATCGAGGGATCTCGTAGGATAGGATATATCCCAGGCGCCAGTACGGATGCAGGCCACGTAGCTACACCGGGCCAAGAAGAAATAAGTAGCGGAGGGGTTTCGAGTTTCGCTCGAGCTTTCACGGATATCCATGGCGAATCGCCTTGTATTCACCCTTTCCCACGTCAACCCCTGTCTACCCTTACCACCCCCGCCACCCCGTCACTTTGTTATCGTTTCTTCCACGTCTCTTTGCACCTCTTGAAATCCAGGTGGAGAGGCCCGGGGAACACCTATGCCCCGTTCGGAATACTCGAAATCAGGGTGGAGAATCGAGACTGGAATTCTCACCCGGCGGGAACCATTTGCCTTTTATTTATATATATTTGTTTACAATATCACGCCCGGCGTTATTGGATACAATGGGAAACCGGTAATGGAGACCCGCGTTTTTGTTTTTCCCGGCTACCTGTGCTCGTGTATTTTTCACGAAATACGCGACACCTACTGCCACACTGTGGACCAAGCTTCCTAGATGGACGAAACGACACCGGGCTACCATCGAATTATTACAAACCGCTTGCAGAAGTTGGCAATCTTCCGGTAAAACAATTTTATTACATAAAGAGAAGAACTTTGTTACATATTTCTGATAGCTTCGCGCGTGGACCCGACGTTGTAGCTGCGACTGAGACTTCCGATTCAAATACGAAACAATTCCACAAAGCGTTTTTGGAACGTTCCCCCGTGGAAACTCGTCGGGAATCACGAGAGTCCGCCGTAGACACAACATTGCACAAAGGTATCCCGGGCATCGAATGGGATCGATAAAACAGGGATAAGTCAAAGTACGCGCACTTCGTCGTGGAATGCTTGACTCGTTTAATCACGGAAAGTGCTGATCGAAAGGTTTCGGACCAATTTCTAGCGCATCCTGTTCGATAGGGTTAGCCCGATCGGTGCTGAACGATAAGATGCGCGCCACATTGTCCCTGTCGCGATTGAAAGAAACCTTCCTTTTTTGACCGGCGACTATGCATTCGTAAGTCGCGAACAAATACGAGACTGGTTTCTTCAGGCGCAGCCGGAAATGTAACGGTTACACGTGTCCCGCACACGCTCAAATGGCGTCGAAACCGATTCCCCTTGGCGAACACCAGTATATGTGCTCCTCGGGCTTGGAAATTTTGCCGACGCGACGCTGCGAACTGACCTCTTTGACTCGATCGGCAAATACAAACACACAAGTCGAATCAAACAATCAATTTACTGATTGCAAATTTCGTCCGTGCTACTCCGCGAAATTAAGCCGAGGGACTTGGGCCCATCCTGACCCACAGTTACATCCCGCAAAAAAAGTTTGGCAAGTAACTGATTAGAAAAGGTTGACTAAAATGTACAATTAATATAGTGTGTATAAAAAGTAATGGTCATCCGTTCTAGAGGTGTGCAAACTTACCGTAAAATTGTTTATAACAAAGAAAATTTTTGGTAAAATTGGGTTTTACATCAACACCTTCCACTCATCCAGAAGAGAAAAGGTTTGAAGGAAACCACGTATCGCAAACAAATAGTTTTTGAAGCACAAAGCACCACACATACAATAATATAATATAATATAAATCTTGCTATTGACGATCGAGGAAAATAACAAAAGAAATACGACAGTTTCCCAACTTCTCAATTTAAAGTACTTCCGACACACCACCGTTCAATTAACAGACGCTACATTTCCCCACCTTTAACCATTCACGAAAAACCGAGGTGACAATCGCAGTTTTATTTTAACCGTGGCCGGGGTAACTTCTTCCCGTTCGTTGCCACAATTTTGGAATATATGTTGTTTTGTGCTTCACACTTATGGAGAACAGAAGATTATGAAAAACTTGTAAGTACCTGTACTCAACGTTAGTATTTCGTAAACCAGGATTAATATTCTTATGTATAAAAATGGATATAACGTATTCTACACCCTCAGCGTGGTACATCGCGCGCCTAAAATTTTTTACAGTAAAGTACGGCATGGCTCCCGTAGGATTTAGTCTTTGCAAGGGAAAAATTTCCGGATTTAGGATTTGTTGCGAAAAAAATCGTCACTTCTGAAGCCCTCAGAGAAATAGTAGTTTTTAGAGTTTCACGATGCTTTGAAAATGCGTGGAAAATTTCCGGGAAATGAACGGTTTTCCAGAAGTCTGCCCTCGCATGTTTCGGTAAAGTGGTTTCGAAAAAAACACGTATAAAGTTTGTAGAAGGATATTCTTCGTACGTATACAGTAATTTTAGAAAGTCCTTTCAGGATTCTATTCTCAAAGATTTATAAACACTTAAAATCTATCATAAACTTTCGGATAATCTGCTCAAGGTGTAATTCCGCAGATTAAAAATTATTGACGAGCGCCCGATGATTTATTTATTCCCGTTGCTGTTTGCGCAAGTTTATAACAACCAGCAACGACGCTCCTCCTTAATCTCTTTGTATGTAATATTCGTACACGCCTTTCCACTGGCAACAAGGACAACTTAAGGATGTAAATTGCTTCCTTTTAGTGATAGATGCTAAACTCGATAGCTGTAGCGAAGTTGGAAAATTACTGCTCTCTTGGTATTACCTTCGCTGCGTTCAGTCTCCCACCATAACTGTTTATGGAATAGTTTCGCGAAGAACAAAAAGAACATTTCCGTTGAAGTTTCACAGTAAAGGAAGATGGGGAAACTAACGTTTCCAAATATGATAAGCGGTAATCACTGGCAGTAGCGCGCTATAACTAGTTGGGGCCTTGAGCGAAGTAGAATTTCGGGGCCCCGGGGAAAAGCGTAGAATTTTGATCTTGAATCTTGGGTAGTGTTTGGGGCCTTGGGTATTTGCCCAAGTTGCCCAAGTTGCCATTATAACTAGTTGGAGTCTTCGGTAAAGTAGAATTTCGGGCCCTCCGAGGAAAAGCATAGAATTTAGACCTGGGTTCTTGGTTTGTGTTGGGGTCCCCTTGTGCTAGAGGCCCCGGACAAAGTAAAATGTCGGATCCTCCGGGAGAAAGCGTAGAATTTGGATCTTGGCTTGTGTTCGGGGCCCTTTTTGCTTGGGGCCCCGAACACAAAGTTGTTACCTCGATTCAACAAGATGGCATATATTTGTTTGACTTTGTTTAAAATATTTATAAGGGGTAACTCGTCGAAACACAGCAAGTTAATTACTCGTTATCGCGAATAAAAGTCGACGGGATTCGGCCGGCAGAAAAATGACAAAGCTGATTCATTCGGAGGCTTGTAGATAAGCGGAGCCCTTTACTAACCGAAAGAGTTCCCTTCAATCTCCTGGTCGTGAATCTGCGGAGATCGATAACGTTTATGCGACGCGGAATCTCCGCAATCAATTAGATCGCGGGAAAGATAAATTCTCGGCGCGACCACCGGTGGAAATTAGTTTCACCTGACCCGAAGATATCCGTGGGGATCATTTGCAAGTGGTGGCGGTGTTCGAGCTATCGTTATCATTGACCACGCCCTTACGACTGTTCATAAACGTACTTAACAACACGTGTGAGCCGCCGCAAGCAGCATCCACACGGCTCCGGGAAACTTAGACGGCGAAGGAAGCTGCACCCGCGATTATTCCTACACACACGTTTCGTGGGATTTCAACGAGAGTGGGGAGGGGGTGGGTAAAGGAAGAAAAGGGGGATTTTGGGAGGTAGGGGGTTGGGGGTAGCCGAGGCTCGACGTCGGCAGCAACTGCAATCCTAGGAGCGCGATGCACGCGCGCGTTGCACACGTTGTGGCAGTTTCGCTCCCCGAAAATTCCATGCTAGAAATCCGTCGTACATACGCGGCACGTAACGCTGCGGGAAAGTTACACCGGCACGCGGTCTTCTGTGCCCTTCCACCCCCGGCACAACGAACACCCCTGCACAACCCTCGTCCCCCCCCCCCCCCCCACCCTACCCAGCATCCGACGACTTGTCGACCGACCGAGCGGAATTCCCAAGAAGTACGCCTGTACCTTAATGCACGGAACAATGCAATTGTAGCTGTGCCTACCGACGAGCAGATAATTTCTCGAGATCATCGTGCAGCCGGCGCTGCACACACACGTCGCCGCTTGATTACACGCGGATCGAAATCAACAGTGGTTCCTATCGGGGAACCTGAAGAAATCTTTGTTTTCACGAGATTTTCCTGGCGAGAGGCTAGGTGAAATTTAACCCTTCTCTGCATGATTTGCTTAATTGAGATGAAAATATTGGAAGAAGGTTATTTTTCGGGTTTCATTTGAGGGAAATTATTATTTTAAAAAATTAAACAACATTCTCAGAAAAGTAAACATAGTAAGAAAACATAGTAAGAAAACATATTATCAGTTTACTATACATCAGATATGATACACTATGCAGCGAAGAGTTAAAACCGTGAAAGATTAGAGCAATCTAAGAACACTCAACAAGAAAAAATGTCCAACATCGCAGTGTCACTGGACATCGAAAAGAAGTGGAGATAATTGGAATGTTGGCAGTTCCACCAGAAATTGTCAACGACTCGAAACGTTTCCAAGGTATTGGCAGAGGTTCCTCGTCCACTTCTCTTTCTGCACTCTTCTGTCTGCTCACGATACGAAGAATGTTGAACTCGCGTGTCGATGGCCATGATATGGCATAGTCGTTTCACAGTTCGAGACATTATCGAAGGAGGCCCGGGTACGGAGTCGGTGGAATCGCAGGAAATGGAGAAAACTCTAATCTTGGCGACGACCAATCATCGCTGGTTCGTGTCTCCTATTACAGAAGCTTCCAGTCCACCATGGGACATAGTAGTGTGTATCGAGACCTTTTTCATCAGGCCAGAACAATTAAACACTAAACCAACCGCCACCGGTCCAAATGACCGTGTCCAGATTTTCTATTTTACAATTATTGACGTGATAAAAATGGTTTCGTGAGAAATGACGGCGTAGATAACTTTATTGGAACGTGTATTACAATAGGAGCCGCACGAAATCCGAGTAAAATCAATCTTGCCAATTTTATAAGTAGAACATAAATAATTATAGTGATAAATCTTGTCGTTTTTGCATGACCCCGGCAAGCACACGTTAAATCATTCGGCGATTGGCTCCTGATATTCGACGGGCTCCTTTATCTGTCAACAGCGGTTGAATTGTGCACGCATTGGGACAGTTATAGAGTCTTCAGAACCGAGCCTAGTGTTACCATTCGGTAACAGCATCAGCAACGCCCCGGCGACAATTTACCGCGCCGTCGCCCACGACAAATTAATTCCCGCGTTGCTAACCGCCTAATACCTTGTAAACTTCGGGATGATTAACTACCTTAACTGTACCGGGACAATAGGTAGGCTAGATAAGGCTGATTCGCGGCCTACTGTAACGAGCATCGCGACGTTCCGATCTCTACTTGAATCTGACTGCGAGGATTTATATTTTTACACCACCGCACCGACTAGCTCACGTACTAAGAGCCCAACCAGCCCAAATCCAATTTTGTCCTATCAAACTATTGGCGACTTCTATACTGCTGATCTTTATGTAGAACTACGACCGGTTCAAGTTACCCTTTGATTAGGTTAGGTTAAGTGGGTTAATTTAGGTTAGGTTAAGTTAGCCATTTCTGACGATATCGTGAATATTCGAAAGGTTGTATCAAAATATTTCTCATAAACATATCGGAATAACAGACATTCCGACAACCGAATGATTTCACAGTTATCCGAACAAATATTTTGTTCGTAGAGGTTTGCTTTTAATTTAAAAACGACGGTGGAAAATATAACGATTTTTTAAATTAACTTCACGCGCTGCAATAAAAATCGGAACAATTCTTCCCACAAAAAATACCAGAAATACTATGTTTCGTTGAACGGAACGGATAAATTCGAACAACATTTTTTAGGAACGGAACTACGCGAAAAAAAGAAACAACAACTCTTAAATATGTTGAAAAAACATGGTAAAATATACAAAACATTCTTGACTGCACTCTGGGTTTTCCTTTAGAATTCCATTTTCGAATCGAATACTTCATCGACAGGACGCTTTTTGACAGACCCTAATTAATAGTGTTCCGGGTATATACCAGGTTTTCCAAAACACAAATTACCACTCCATTAATTACAGAGCACCACCAATTTATTAGAGCAATTTGTCCTTTGGTGAAATGGGATATTTTAAATAAGTTCTGTCTTGTAATTTTTGACAGATTCTGTAGCCAGTACGACTGGCGTTAAAAAATGGTGTGCTTTTTCTATCTAAAATGTTTAAAAAATTGATTTCATCGTTTCCAGAAGTGCAGAACATTTATAAAATCCGAAAAAGCTCTAAGTTCGAAATCATGCTCCTCTAAAGAGTGCAGCATAAATTTCTCAGGTTCTGTTCATATTAACTAAATAATCCAATGTCATTCTTTGATCACGATTACTCCACAATATTATTATTCCGCGATATTATTAATATCCACATAATATTATTAATAATATTAACTAGAATGAACCTAGAAAAATTATCTGCTCGAAGAATAGTATCCGACCAGAGCTTTATTTTTAATTTAATTAAGGATCATATTGATTGTTCCTCTCTACTTGCCCAAATCAATATTTATATACCGAAACGTGAATTGAGAACACGAACGGGTTTATTGCAACAATCATGCACTATTTATAATCTTATTGATATTTTATTAAATTTTAAAATGCAACTATACGCAGGAATAAATGATAATACCATATCCATTGTACCATACTTATATTATTATACTTTTTTTTCTTTCTTTTTGTGCATGTCCCTGCTTTATTATTAGACGAGTAGTCTTGTATCTTTCTCTTTTTTTATTGTAAACAGTTATGTAAAAGGGTTTTAGTCCGTCTATAATAAATAATAACCAACAAAAGCATCCTCTAAACTGGAAGCAAGTTCTCTGTGGCCGTAAAAAGTTGTGAGATCAAACAAAATACGGCCAAGTTTGTTAGCTTAGAAATACCCCTCTTACAATACTGAAAAAAGCGTTTGTAAAAATTAGTTTAAAAGAACGCTATTTAATTTTTAAAGAGTTATATATGTAGGGAGAAGTCGTCTTCGAGCGACGAGAATTCCGTCGAATGTCGCCTCGCTATAAACGATAGCGACGCGACCATTTGATATTTATTATTTATTTGGCGTTGTTCATGTTTATTAATTTCTGTTGTTTCATTCATTCTCGTTTGACGTGTTTAAAAGAATAGACGTGTAAGATTTTGTATCCATCATATTTGAAATTAAACCTGAAATCCTACATTGACGACTTAAATCCTACATATAGAAGGCTAAATTATTCAAACTTGACCATTACTTTTTAAACCAATGACCATAAAAGGTGTTAGGAAGCGGCCAAGTTTGAATAATTTAGCCCTCCATGTAATTCTTTAAAAATTAAATAGCGTTCCTTTCCACTAATTCTTACAAACGCTTTTTTCAGTATTGCAAGAGGTATTTTTAAGCTAACGAAATTGGTCGTATTTTGATTGATCTCATAACTTTTTACGGTCATAGAGAATTTGGCTCCTGTTTATAGGATGTTTTTGTTGGGATTTCATCGATTTTTGTTTATTGTTATTTTCATCAGTATTTGTTGCGACTTCGAAGCTAATAAAACGTATACTTATGTATGTTATGCTGCTATGTTCTATCCTACGTACCTATTTGGAAATGTTTATAATATGGTTCAATTCTTAAGCAAAAAACACAAGGTTGATTCGTCTAAAAATATAGAGTTTTATTATTAATTACATAATAAATAATTATTATATGCTTCCCACGTGTTGTACTAACCTAAAAATATAGCAAAATTAAATGTTTGTGCTTCCCTATATTATCTCAGCTTGTATAGCACTTGTGCTCGCAGAGTTTTATAATTAAAGGTTTTTTTTATTTGTTCGTTTACTCAAGAATTATCAAAATCAATTATCAATTAATTGTGCGTTTATCTGTCACTCTGTATGTCTATCTGTTTACTTTTCTAAATTATCTAGTCCCGCCCTCTCTCGAGCATATTTGACTCACCGAGCTGTACACAAAGCTTGCATGTTTATTTTTTCAATACAATCCTTTAAGCTGTAAAATTTCAAACTTTGATAATTATTCCTTTGAGTGTTTGTTAGGGTGGACCTATGTATCTAATTTCAAGCTTGTAGGTCAATGAGAAGTACCCAAAAGGTTTTGATGATCTGTTAGTCAGTGACAAAAGCGATTTTTAAGGTCCTATGTCTCGGAACCTACTAATGTTGGAAGATTAATGCTTTTTCAATATTGAGACATGATAACATTTAACAAATGTACGAAATTACATCTCTCCATTTGCCCCCAGTTCCAAGTTGCAAGCCTATAAAAATCGGCTTAGTTGTTTCGTGTAAAAGGAGGTAGTGCGAGAACTTGGCTGGTTCACTACCGTACACCTTAATAATAATAAAATGATGTAGATTTGAGAAAGGGACAGCTGATTGATCGATTGGGACCGCTGTGAAAGGAAGTAGCGTCTTCCTTTCTTGTGGAGCAGTATAGGCGATAATCAATGGCAGGTTTATGGGTGGCGCGGTTCTGTTAATTCGGGGCAATATGGCGGGTCTTTTTATTTTTACGTGTATTCGTCCGGGATAGGAGTTCGATGGGGTTTACGACGCATCAACCACGATGCACCGGAGACAGTGGGTCGTTACGTGCATAAGGCGGTGCCCGATAAAGCGGTGCCGCTCGAAACCGTGTTTACGCTGGCAGCTGGCCAGGGACGTCGTAAAAACGCGAGTGTCGGATCGTACGGCTCTTGCCGGCGATGCACCCGTGAAAAATTAAATACAAGTATCATATTTCCGTGCATCGGGCCGCACCCTGACAATCCCGATGCAATTTATTTTGTGTACACGGAGGCCTGTTTGGATTGCCCGCGTATTGAATTCATGCATAAGCGTCGGAAACGCTGATTCCTCGATAAAACAAAACAAAACAAAACAAAAAAACCAACAATGCTACGTGCAAATTAGAGGAGGGTAGTTCCACGCTCTACCGGGTGAACCGGAAATTCTCTGTGCACGGTTCTCACGGGTGCTCGTGCAGATTACGCTGAAGCGTCGTTCGTCGAAAGCTTTTTTTCTAGTTTACCCGATTGTGCGCCGTTTCCCCGGTTGAACTTCACATTGTCCGAATTTTTGAACATGCACCGGGCCAGAGTGTTTGCCATGGAAACCATTTCTCTCATTGATATTCATCGATGTTTAGCTATTCCGAAAAATATTCAAACGCCAGTGCAACGCGTCCTTTTTTATAATCTGCTGACCGAGAGGATCGGAATCATGCGTTTTCTCGCGGAGTCGCTGTTCCTTGATTGCGTTCGCTGCTACCCGATGTCGGGTGAACGTCGCGAAAATCGGAGTAACTGTTTAACAATCCCGATAGGGCAATGTATATGCAATAGTTGATAAGGTGCACTGATAGTGGAGGTGTATACTGCTCTCAAATGAGAATAGTTAACCTTATTCGAGAAAGGAATTCCTACACAAGACCTCGGTGACATGAAATTATCCAGAACTCTGAGGAATCTGGTGTGCACAACTGGACTGATCGGGTCGTTAGAATTTCTTCCTGTTACGGCAGGAATTGTTAATTGTATCAGCAGCTAGACGGTCTCATTAGAGGGCGACGCAAAACCTCGAATATCTATTGCCTCCCGGGGAAACAAAATGCTAATGGAGAGTGGCGGCACGACTACACGAGAAGCATCAATATCTCACCGAGTTTAAGAATACTCGGGTGAAGTGGAGAGAAGGAGAATGAGACGGACAATGAGTGGGGGCCCCGTGGAAGATAAGGAGAAGGAAAGTGTTCATTAAGATTGTAATGGGGAGACGCCGTTAAACAGGGAACGTTAACGTTCCTGCTAAGCTTATAGCATCTTAAAAAGCAAAGCTGCCCGTTACTGTACCTTTCGAAAGATCAACCGTAAATGTGTTCTTAATCTGTTTGACAGAAAATCAAAGTAGCAACAAAAACGAATCTCCCGAAGAACAGAATAAATTTAAATTAAATATGCGTTTCAAACAAATAACCCATCGAACCCACCTATCCTAACCTTATTAATCTTCATCCACTCAATTCGTACAAGAATATTTTTATATATGCGCCACTTGGAATACAAAATATTCACGTGACAGGACAATGGATTGTTCGTTTTACCTGAAAACCGGAATTCGAAATGTGACGTTGAACTTTTCAATAATTTCAAGAGAGACATAAACGTAATAACTGAATAATGAATAATATCAAACGAAGTAACACTCCAAGCAGTTCGTCAGGTATTTGTCGAGTCCTGTCAGAACTTTTCGTTGTCCGCGTACCTGGTTCCGGTATCCTTTTTTAATCCAGCAAGGTGCCGCTGTCCTACATTTCCTGCCACGATTTTCTAGGACGGATAAGAATAAACAAAAATGGCCAATCGATGGGCCACAGTATCGACAGCCGTGCAAGTTTTCACGCATCGCGTAAGAGGGAATTTATTTTTGGTCGTCGAGCAGACATTTCATCGGAGAGTAGTGACAAGGGCCGGAGTTATCGATTCGTAATAAATCCCTCCGTTATACCTACACGGGCGGAGCTTTTATCCGTATAATGCCGCACAATGGCCGACCGAATCAGTCGGTCACAAAATAATGCGGCCCTCTGCAGATTTCACCGAAAATCCGCAACCTCCCTTCTCATAGAACTAGTTCGTTCTGATTCGGCAAATCGCTTTAATCTCGCTCAAATCGAGAACCGGTCCTATTTGAAACCTTTCCGGGACAACGGCTGAATCGCATGCGATATTCGGACCGCGATAGGCCGGCTAATTCAATGTATTATACTTCACAGTTTTCACCGGGCCCGAAGAAGCGCATTAAAACCATCCACGATGCTATCTTGCGCGCCATCGGAGTCACCACACACCGGACCAGAGTCACAAAATGCTCGACGAAATTTATGTCTCTCTGTTAATCATACATTAGTCGTTGCAAATGTTTCAGGGATCGGCGAGCAGCATTTAAAGTTTCAGCACAATTAAAGTTTACTTATACGCGATGAACTTGGTTAATAATCAAATGTTGCCATTTATATTTGCTCCGCACACAGTACGTCCTTTCCTCTGTGAAATATTACCGACTGACGGGAAGTAAAGAAACATTATGATAGTCCAAGGAAAGGCCGTGTAATTGTGTTCGAGGGAACTAAACTTGTTATAAAAATAAATCAGATAATGTCATGATTCTAATTACTCTCTATATTACATAGTAAAAAAACAGACTTCCCTCATCGCGGAGTTACTTTTCTTCAAGCAACTGCGCAGGATACTTCTTAATTAAGTTACTTTCTGCTAGAGGCAACCATGATATTTCCACGTATTTATCTGTTGAATGAAATTTCCTTGTAATTAAACCGTCACCGAGGCGAACATGTACACGCGTAAAAATCTGCTTCTCAGTTCGAATTATTCTTAATAATGATTTGATATGATATCATAAAAAAATGCATTTATTCAGGGAAATTCAAAAATATTTTGTTCTATATAATTATTTTGATAGTTTAAATGAAGGGGTCTCCACAACTAACAATTCTTCAGGGTGCATGAACTTTTACGTAATTCGCTGCGTCTGATAATTAATGCAAAATAAAAAATGTTTGCAGTGATTACAGGACACAGGATCCAAATAAAAATTGTATTCTTCTTTTAATCATCGTATTGAGTGGAAACAAACATGTTGATGTCCTTAAATATTATTTACGTGTCCACTGCTTTAAATTATACGTACTCATCTTTGTTTTTTTCTGTGCTGAGACAGATTTCTAACATTAGCTCGTTAATATTCTCTACGAAACGTATAAATCGACGAATCGAAATGGCCTCGAGTCGGTAATGTAATCGATACGAAGTATCTATAATGGATAGCTTCGGGAGAACGTCACTTATTGTTAGTTGAAACTTCCGATATGATCAGGAAAGAACCGCTGGTAAATCTCAAGAGTATCAAGGGCCTTCGGGCAACTTGTACGATTCCATGTCATCGATCCAGACATCCGCGAAAATCTTGGTCTCTACGTGGTGCACGCTCAGCCGCGAATTGCCATAATAAATTCATAGGCAATTCTTATGCGGCACAGAAGAATACCGCAGCCCGGTAATTTGTTCATTCGCCCTAAAAATTCAATAATTCAACTTGATACGGACACGTATTTAGTCCCAACGCTTCGCATGAAAAAACGTACTACATGTAAAATTCGTACACCCATTGAGAATGAATAACATTTTTTAAAATGTTACAAGAATTAGTTCACTGGGTAACGTGTAAATTATTTTCTGAGTAAATTGCGAAGAAAACAAATTTGCATTGTGCACGCGCAATTTTATAAATGATCATTTACACAATGCTTGTCAAATTCGGCCACCCATTGAGAATGAATAACATTTTACAAAATGTTACAAGCATTAGTTCACTGGGTAACGTGTAAATTTTTTTGTGAGTAAATTGCGGAGAAAACAAATCTTTATTACAGACGTAATTTTATATATGATCATTTACACATTATCTAACAAGCTGATCCTAAAAAGAAGCCTATGGAAATTGATAATAATTTAATAAATAAGTGAAATTTCATAGGATGCAATGCTCGCAGAAACTTTGTTCGAATCGAAGATCTCGAAAGTAGTCCCAACGAGCTGCTAAAGTATTAATTTAAGGTGCCAATGAATCATGCTTAGTTCTGAAGCTCATCGAAACTCCCTTAAATCAGCTCGGCCTACGAGTATATTAATCATTCTTCTTCGAGTCACGATAGATTTATCACATTTGGCGGAGCGATTTCTCTGGGTTACTTTGACTGTTATTCGAAACGACCCGGTTTCAGTGTCTGACGGATCCGCCTGTCTCCACCGAAACAAAAAGACGGAAGATAAAATGGAACCGGAGAGCAGGTGGAAGCGTTTTGTATGTAGCGGATGAGCAGCCGACGAGCGCGGCCGGTTACTGGGAAGCCTGAAGGTTTTCAAGTGGACGATGTTCCTCTCCTCAGGGAATGGTGATACAATCTGAGCTTTGCTGACAGTTTTCTCGCTTGAACCTCGGACGAAGGATCTCCACTCCAGTGTCTAGCGTCTTCTGTTCCCGTACGTTTGTCCCATCGGCGGCGACTCTGCCGCCCGCTTCTTACTGTTTCTATGCGTTCAACGGTAATGGGCAAAAGTTCCAACAGAAACCACGAACGGTTCAACAATTTTTAGTATTCTCAATTTTTCTGAATGTAAGAACTAGGTAGTTTTTAATTTCTTATTTTAGAGAAATTAATGAAACAGTATTTTAAAGTTTTAATATTATTATAGGAAGACTGTTATTTTAAACATAATGCCAATATCTACGTATATTTCTTTATTCTAAGTAGAACAATACATGAAAAAACATCATTTTGGATTAAAAAGAATTTTTAATTTTTTTTTTTTTTGCAAAAGAAACAGAAGTTGCTTACTTTTTACATTAACAAGATTAAACTAAATTATGGTTACTTTGATAGGTTATCCAGTTTTTACATTAAATTCTACTTAAGATAGCTCAAATAGATAACTCAAAATGTCTAAATTTCAAGTTACTTAGTTCTTACATTGAAGCGGCGAATTGTTAGTGTGTTTAATTTGTAGAAATTAACCAAATGTAATGGGCACCTACATGAGCCAATTAATCTCATTATGTAGCAAAGGAGGTCTGGCTAATGAATGCTGTCTCATGAATGGAAGATAAATTAAGGATAGAATTAAAGCAAATGGAAGAATATAAAAATGTTATCTTGTTTGCATGTTGATCTGAAATCTTTTTCTAAACGATAATCCCGAGAGAAATGGTTATATTAATCAATCACTTGTAACCATTGAATAATTACTAAACATAATAATTATTAAAACGAATTATTCGTCAGAAATCATATTCTTAGAAGACGTCGAATAATCGCTAACGTGTTAATACTTACCGAGGAACAGATGGAGGCCCCAAGCGGTTAAAATTTTAGAGCCTTCGAATACAAGTTAGAAATAGAGTTGCAAGAAAACTCTCATAAACTCAATTTTTCGTAAATAAATTGAATTTTTCTGTAAAAACAAATAAATGTTGCAAAATCGGGGCCCTATGGTATCCCAGGGGCCATTGGCGGCTCAAGTCAAGAGAAGGCCCCAAGCAGTAAAAATTTTGTGGAACTCAAGCTCAAGTTAGAAATGGAAGTTGCGAAAAAACTTATTAACAAGAAAGAAAAGTAATGAAAATATTTCATAAAGTTACACATTAAATAAATTTCTTTGAAATTCGGGGCCCCATGCGGCCCGCTTACCATTAGATCCGCCATTGTGTGAAAATGGAAAGTGCTAGACCAGCTGTCCACGCTTCGCGATTGTCTAGACGCTAGCAGGAGACGATAAGAAATTAATTTCGCATAATATAACGGCAATGAGAATAATTCCGGCGGATCAACGGGATCCAAATTCCATTACACGTGGCTTAAGTGCAAGATCCCCGGGACCCATTAATTAGGAACAAACTGAATGGGACGGCGAAATGACTGGAAAGAACCGCGGTAATTTTGAAGGGGTTTGACTGGTTCGAGATCTGGACGAGAAAAAAAAAACGCTCCGGTAGAAAAAGATCGACAAAACGAGGTAGAGAGGGAGAAAGATAGATTCCAAGAAAATTCTCGAGTCATCCATTCTGCGTGTCAGGGGGGATTCCCGTGCGGCGAGAGGTTCCGCTGCAGAATCGTAGCCGTCGAGAGAAAAAAAAAGCAGGGAAAGTGGTCGAAGAAGGTAGAGGGAAGAGAAGGCAGAGAGGAGGACGACGAGCAATTCGGCGGCAAAGCATTGCCAAGAGTAGTGACGGGCATTCAATTCTCTCTCTCTCTCTCTCTCTCTCTCTCTCCGGTACGTTCTCGGGAACTGAATCGCACAAAAGTTCCAATCGCTCCGAAGATTATTCGGTTTTTCAGGTCCTTCAGGGCTTAATATTCTCGGTAATGAAGAAGCCACCGACAATTTCGTGTCCCCGGAGTTGTGAAACATTGAAACATCTCAACGGACTGCACGGTTCCGATTTTGTTCGTCCAAATTGCACGCTTTCTACACTATGGAACGTTATTGCTAAAATTTTCGAGAGTTTTGAACAATTGTAGAAGTTATATTCTGCGAGACGGTTTTTCTGTAGAGGTCGCTGTTAGCGAAAGAAACGGCGGTGTGTGCGGCTCAAGGCACATTATACAATAGTTGGACATTCGTGATTGTCCATGCGTTTTGTATGATGAATGGCTATGAAATTTTTCAGACTCCACATGATACAGATTTTTTATGAAACTTCCGGGGAAACCACTGGCGAACTCGTTTTTATTTCGGAACGCTTCAACTGCGATTAACAAATGGCAAAATAAATAATGAGCAGCATTTAGCTGAAGCTTTTTTCCGTGTGACGTGTCAGTTGCAGACTGTTCATTAAACTTACCACGGTTTCAACCAATTGGGACAAAAGGGCATTTGTTTCTATTTTAGGAAGAACGGTACGGACACGCGCGCTTTATTTTAATATAAGTTGAAGAACGACGGCGATGTTTATTTGTTTCTTATTGAAAGCTCTGTATTTTATTCTAATAATACAAGACGCCTAAGTATATATAATATAATATAGTATGTATAATACAATATATATATATATATATATATATATATATATATATATAATACAATATAGTATAATTTAATGATTAATGGGAAATTTTTATTAATGATGTTGGCAATTTTTGATACAAGGTCTACTTAGATCCTGGCCATTTCTTAGGGAAGGCTTTACCGAATTTATATTGACAATTCTATAAATTAATCTGCAACGTCTATAAATCTTATCGATCATAGATCAAGGCAAGTGAAAAGCAAATCTGTACAAGCATAGTCGAAATCATGAATTTTCCGTAGACAGGTTTCACGTGGACGTGGTTCCCTTGCGTTTTGACGAACTGTCCTGACTGCCTTCACCGCGATGGCGGCGCCCGGAGTTTTTAGTTAACGTTGGCAGCTGATAAATATTTATAAATCAACGGGGTTGTATATTCTACCGAATAATAGGTCCGCGATGGCATTTGTAAAGCAAAGAATGAATCTTCGAGCACTGTCACTGGATATGAAATTCATTCATTTCCGCTATCGACGACGTGCAACGGCACTGGCCGTCGTAAATAACACCGGGTGATCATGAAAATGTGTTCAAGAAGTATTTCAATGGAACACATACTGTACGGTGACAAAAAAAAATACCAAGACCCGTGATGAATGATACCGCCATTATTTTAAAACGAAATAATTCAATCCGTCTCCTGATATTTAAATGATTCCTGTACCAGTTGCATTAAACATTTACTTCCCTTTCATCCCTTCGATCAATAGTGCAATTTAGGTGTGTTTATATTGTGCTCGAATTATAGAAGAGCTCTTAATAAGTTCAATCTCTCGCAAAAGCGCACCGCTCGGTCAATCGATTTTAATATACATTTTGATCTTTCTTGAATTATTCATGCGACCAGCGCATGAATCAAAAGTAGACCGCTGGAATTTCAGCAAATATACATTTTCACATCGCGATTTCGAAAAATTGATACCGAACAAAATGTGTAAAAGTATTCATGAACGGATCCAGCGAAATCAAAGTAACATACAAGACTCTCTCAAATGTGTTCAGACTCTTTGAAGGTGCATTGTCTACTTTTTCATATCGTAGACCAATTATAGTATAGATAATTATTGCGGAAGGGTCACCGTACTCCGATTTCGATGAAATGTAAATATTTCATAGATTTCGACATTTCAAACAACTTTTTTCTTTTTCGATATAGGGGGATCGCTTTTAGTTTCCGACATATTCGTAACAAACTATTGTTAATACGTTGCCACGGAGTGTACAAGAATACAGAAAATTCAATGCAGTATTAGCAATATTTTTTTGCGAATATCTCGAAAACTAAAAGCGACCCCCCTATATTGGATCAGGAAAAATTTGTTCAAAATGCGTTGCTGCATAACATATTTAAATTTCATGAAAATCGGAGTATAATAGTGACCCTTTCGCAATAATTACCATAGCATGTAGTATACTATAAGATTTCAGAACGCAAATGTTACAAAGCGTTTTGATCAGGAGACCCTAGGTCTGCGGTTGGAGGAGCGGCCGATCACCACGTGAAACGAAGTTGATTCGAGGAGGAAGGAAACAATAATATTAGGGAAAAATTTATTGCATGATCATCACAGGTTTATCGGGCGTTTATGCATCGGCGTTTGTATCGGTGCGGCGGCGGCCCGTCTAAAAGCAATATGACAGTGTAAGATTACGGAGACTCGGGTCTTGAAGCATTGCCAATTTCAAACGATACAAATGGCAGCTGCACCGATACGTGAAACGCTCAGGCACACCATCCCGGATTTCGTAAATGTCTCACGGTATTCCGTTGAATAAAGAGGATACGTCGACCGCCGCGCCGCGTCGTTTTACGACGGGAAGTCTACGTACGTTGAATAAATATGTATGTCGACGTAATGCAATAAAAGATGAAAGGAAAAGAGAGAAAGCAGCTTTGCTCGTGAACCCCTCCTGTTCCTTAGAAAGACGAGAATCGTCCCGAAGTTTACGGTCCTACGAATAACACCGCTCAAAGGTAACGAAACAAATGGACGTGATAGGGACCGATACACCAAGAAACGATTACAGTAGAGTCGCGTTTAAAGTCCGCGATCGAGTACGCGATCACTGTCCGGTGTCACTCTACTCCCAATGCTACATCTACGCGTTCGGCTTTCTTGTAGACTCTCGGCACAGTAGACGCAGTCATAAAGAAATAATGTCGCTATGCGATCACTGTCCAGTCCCTACTAACTTCTCTGGCATGCTGTCCTTCTCCACGTTTGGCTTTCTTTTGAACCTTTCGGCGCGGTAGATGCGGTCATAAAAACAAATAATGTCGCTATGCGATCACTGTCCAGTGCCTACTCACTCCACTTCCATGCTGTCCTTTTCTACGTTCGGCTTTCTTTTGAACTCTCGGCGCGGTAGACCCAGCCATAAAAAAATAATGTCGATATGCGATCACTGTCCCCGTGCAGAATACAGGCGGTTGGACAGTAAACGCGACTTTACTGTAATATGTTCCATATACTGACAACTATTGTTTCTCCGTGGCTATTTACTGTTCGAAAGATCCCGCGAATACAAAACAGCCGAGAAATATGAGACACCAAGGCTCTCACCCCGAGCACAGTATTGACAGCTTTGACAATGATTGTATATCAAGTATTATGACGGCTCGAACGCTCGCCGGTACCAATCCATTCTTGACAGGCACCGTTCTACCCCGCAACACATCCTTTATCTAATAGAACCTTTCCAAATCTGTGATATTGCGAAATTTAAGGTACACTATTATACTGTAGTAATTAGACTGCAAATTTTTATGCAAAATAATAATCATTTTCTTCTTCGATTATAAGGTTCTGGAACCAAATAAAAATTGGTTACTTCCTTTAACAGGACGAAAGTAATATGTTGATACTTGTAGAATATATTAATTTTTCTACTGTTTGAAATCGTTCTTGAAAAAAGGTGTTTTTAGACTTTAAAGTAACAGTTGGACGACCTGTTAAAATAATTCTGTACAGTAATGAACATAAATTAAAATTTGTATGTTGCTGGTGTTACGTTCTAAGGTGGACATTTGAAAATGGAAATTGTAAATTAAAGATTTTATAAAAGAGATATAACGCAGTTTTTTGAATCTACCTGCATTCACCGGCTTTGGTTCGGATAATTGAGGATTACTTAAGATCTAATTGGCCTTGTTCATGGAAATGGTCATGGAAATCGAAGTCAGGTATTTAAAATGATTTGAAATGTTGATTTTAGATAAAAATCGTACAATATATGTATTTTAAGCATAAAATTTCAAATACACTATGTAATTAGTGTCTTATTATAAATTGTTAGTATTTACCAGTAGATGGTTTTCTATCGCTCGTAATGTGGTATACTATGTGATAATTCAATATTATTTATTAATTATAACATTTGATGTTATAGCTCTCGTGCAACATTAATAGAACAAATACGAAAAGAAATTCTGAGATTATATAATATATATATGATTGATTATATTAGTACTGTTCATGGCAGAACTCTCTCTCTTATGTTAATTTTCAACTTCCTCTCTCTCTCTTACGTTAATTTTCAACTTCTTCGCCCAAGAATTACTGCAATTACTGGAACAATCGTTTAAGTTGTTGCACGAAGATCGTTTAACGGGAAACTTTTCAGCTTCCCACAACCCGAAGACAGGGAAACTAAAAACGGTAACAGGGTTAGTGCATATTTCGCTAATTTCGCAGAGGTATAATTCGTGGTGCAATAAATCCTGGAACATCAACGATGATTAAACAATACATGGCTGCGCGTGTAAGCGGGAGCTTAGATAAGCTTTAGCTTAAGCTCATGCGCCAGTGTTCGTGCACTAGAGATTTGTGTTTTACTGTCGTAGTAGTCGTACATTTTCCTTGATAGTTAGTGATTTGCATTACGTTATATACATTCGTGTGATCGCACCAGAAATTACGTAGGTACCTTCGAAATAGAATTTCGCTGTCTCTCCAAGATAATAATTACACGCCGCAGGGGTTTAATTGGAGGAAACGAAACGAACGCAATCGATTAATAATTAAAATGAACTTATCTTTCACTGCTTCAAACAAAATCCTCTCTCGAGGATCAATGTTTTTTTTTGAAAATGCATTTTTGTCAAAGTATTCTTATTTATGTAATCGTATTTCTGGTTGAAAATTCTCCATACTAATTAATAAATTCAAATAATAAAGAACATTTTATTAGCAGATAAGAAATAATAAATAGATCTGCAATTATTTGAATTACTTTTATTTAAATAAAAAGTTTACTTGTTATATGCAATTAAAATCGCACGTTTATTTATTATTTCAATTAAATTTTGGCCAACAGTAGCCTATGTCGAGGTCACAAGACTGTTGTGTTAATTCGCAAAGTAATTCCGGGCATCGCTGGCAATCTAATGTTTAATTCAACCGTTGATCTTTACTTTATCAGACCGAAACCGGGCTTATCTTCGCATCGACGCGGCGGTGGTGCGCGGGATGCTTGAAAAAGTTTCGGCCGAAGTTGAACCGCCTTTTCCCGACGCAGTTATCCACGTGGTATTAACACGGATCGTAAAGTCGAACGTGCCCGGTGGCGATATAAACGCGCGATACGTATCCCGCAGAAGCAATGAAAAAAGCCGGAAGAAAGAAAGAAAGAAAGGAAGGAAGGAAAGAGGAGAACGAGACCGCGTATAGAGGATGGGAGAGGTGAGAAAGAAAGAGAGAAAGAGAGAGAGAGAGAGAGGAAAAGGAGTCTCGGGAGATGACGGCAGGACAAAAACGACGGTCGGGAAACAGGCAAGGACGAAGGAATCACAATGCGGTGCATCCGTTCGAAAACTTAATAAACCGATTTAATTAAAGCGGGAGCAATTCGCGAGCAGCAGAAGCGAACAATTAGTGCCACGAACAGAGGAAGTGGCGGGACTGCTTAGCGAGACCTTCCGTAAATACCCATAATATTGATTCCCAATTCCTTGGCTGATGCCCATAATCCCTGACTATTACATACGCAGACGAGACGTAATACGCTCACCAATTTTCGAGCTAACTATCCGCGAACATCCGCGGGAGCACGGGAACATCGCGCAACTGGAAATTGTAAGACACGGAAGAAACTGAATGAACACTATCCGGTTAATCTGTACCTTGGGTCAAATGAGGAAAATGCCAGAAATCCAAGTTTCCGCTTTGGAGACTACCTTACAGTGAAAGCGTAACAGTATCTACTAGAAAATTTTTTTCTAGTAGATTCAGACTATGGATTTGCTCATTTATTTATTTAACGGTTCGTTCTACAAGATTCTTAAAACGCGGTTCTCTTTTTTTAAGACCTCAACCCTTGAGAAAATGGAACCGGAGAATTTTTAAGACTTTACAAAAGCACAAATATACGGAATATCCTTCAAAATAAAATACAATGAAAAATAAATAAGTACCACAAGTTTAAAAAAGGAACATTTCTCGCTTATAAAGTGGATAGGAATATTTTTTTAATGAATTTTAGTAAAAATATATATGCATATATTTCTAATTATTGATTGGTCCAATTAACTAACGCAACATTTCCCCATCTAAATCCACCTGTAACCATTCACGAAAAAACGAGGTGACAGCGGCAGTATTGTTTTGACCACGGTCGGAGTAAGTTTCGTCCCGTTTGTTATTACGATTTTGGATTATGTGTTGTGTTGTGCTTCGCGCTTATTAAGACGTGCAAATGCCAGTGTCATGTTGATCCAACGGAGGAACATAAGTTTCTAAAAAAATTGTAAATACCTTTACCTGATATAAGGTATTGTTTCATATTTTGCTAATTGTTAACCACTTCGTAACCATAGACGTATTATCACGCGACTTAGAAACCGTTCGTATAAGGTCACAGACGTGTAAACACGCGACGCAATTCCGCTTCTGAGGTGCCAAGGACGTGTAAACAAGCATGCTTGTCTTTGCTCCGTCTGAGGACACCACATATTTCTATGTCGTTTCGGTTAGTTCCTGTTTAAATGTTCACGGGAGTTTGTGATGTTGCGTTATGTGCAGTTCCATGTTTCGAATTATATCACACACAAAAACAATAAATTTAAAATATCCTGAAATCAATGTTTTTCTTTGCCTATACCGTTCCCAGAATTAATAATTTTTCGAATTAAAGCAGTTAATCTAATAAAAAAGCACGCGAGATATGTCGTGTGTGTAGCATCGCACGCACCGCGGAAGCGGCATTGCGTCGCGTATTTACACGTCTGTGACCTTATCCGAACGGTATCGAAGTCGTGTGATAACACGTCAATGGTAACGAAGTGGTTAATGATCAATACTCAGAACTTCTTAATAACCTTAAAAAAGTTGAATCCGAAGATTTGTAAGACTTTAAAAAACCACATTAATATGGAATATCCTGCGAAATGATCTACAATTAAAAAGAAATAAGTTCCTCAAGTTTAAAAACATTTCTCGCTAATAAAGTAGATAGGAATAATTTTTTAATGAACTTTTGGATCTGAGAGTTAACAATGAAATTATTTACAATTATGTCCAACGTACTTGCTGAAACTCTCCTACTTATTACAATGAATAAAAGTTTGAGAAGTATTAAATCCGAAAAGAATGTATCCCGAGAATCCCTTTTTCCATTTAGCTATCTCGTATTGCAATATTAATACTGGCGTGTACAATAAGGTTTGTAGACGATAAAATTGCAATAATCGTGAAAGGGGGATATCTCAAAAAAGGCTGTTAATCCGAAAAGCTTTTCAATTGTAAAATCTGAAATCGATTTTATATTCGCGAGAATAGAAAATACAGTATTTATAAAACTCTGACCTGTGTGTAAATATCTCATTTCTTTCCCCACTACTGCGGGGTATACCCCCTTGAGGGGCCAACAAACTCGAGAGACTTCGATCGCCGAGAAGTATGACATCATGCAGCTCGGGTATATCGGTGAGATCACCTAATCCGAATTTCTAACTCCTTTATTTTTCATTATTTTTTTATGGAACTTTCACCAACATATTCGTGATATTTTTCTAATGCAAAATGATATCAAATATGATATAATTTCGATGACATTTACTTGTGTAATAGACAATTAAAGTTTCGGGCGCAAGGAAGAAGAGTCGCCGGCGAGCCTTTGAAATACGCCGGCAACTGCGACTCTCTGCGTCTCTTTCTTTCCCATACGCTATCCTTCCTCGCGCTCGAAACTTTAATTGTCTACTACACAAGTAAATATCATCAGAATTGTATCATATTTGGTATTATTTTAATTAGAAAAATGGCCATCAAAATCCCATCAAAAAATAATGAAAAATAATGATGTTGGCTGTCCTGCTCTACGTTCGGCAAAAGTCAAAGAATACTGTCCCTGGCGCATAAATGTCCCTCGGCAGACCCGTGCTGGGGACTTATATGGATAAAATACGTAAAGCGTAAACGAACTTTTTCAATCCATTACACGTTTGTAGACGGAAAATTTTGTTTATTGATTAGACAATAATTATTAGATATACTTTGCTTAGAAATACTGTGGTGTGTTAACAAATATAAAATGCCATTTTAGGAAATTTTAGAAGTGTTTTGAGTTTGAAATACTTTATGCGAGTAATTAAAAGTAAAAGTTTTAAATTGTGCATGCAGAGTAGGCTTCAATTTTCAAATCTATTGTTGATCCATACGCGAAAAAAATTTTCTAATATCTTCAGAGTTTTCGGTGAAAAATACTGTCTGGATTCACTGTATTTCGATTTATTGGACGAGAATGATAAAACTGTTCAATACCGCAAACCTTTCGCATATAATTGCACGGAGAACTGTGCTGATCGGCTAATGCTCTTTGGTGCAAAGCCGTGAAAGTGAAAACTCGTCAACGCGCATCACAAATTCATCCAATTGCAGCATTGTAACGATTTAGCTTTTCAAGGGATGAAGTAGGACGATGGAAAATCTGCGTACCGTTCCCCGCGTAATATGATTAGCGATGAACCGGCTGGAATTGCTTCAAGCAAAAACAGATAATACCCGAACGACAAATTCGACCGCGAATGCGCGCCATATTGATTCTTAATCCCTCGAATCGATGAACGTAATCCTGCGTATTACATGGACGAGCAACGACGTATACTTTCCTAATCATGCTGCACGATTTTCCCATAACGACCGCGCGGAATACCACGAAAATTTCAGTATCGTCTCTAGAACCATCATCGAAACAGAACGAAATATTCTCAACGTTTAATTCAAACAACTGAACAGAAATTTTCCAGGAAAAAAACAATCGGCGCGCTATGAAAGCTCGTAATGAATTGTTGGTAATTATTGCGAAAGGGTCAGTGTACTCTGATTTTGATGGAATTTAAATATGTTATGCAGCAACGCCGTTTGACTAACTTCTTCCTTTTCAAATATAGAGGGGTCGCTTTTAGTTTTCGAGATATTCGCAAAAAACTATTGCTAATACTGTATTGAATTTTCTGTATTCTTGTACGCTCCGTGGCAACGTATAGCAATAGTTTTTTGCGAATATCTTGAAAACTAAAAGCGACTCCCCTATATTGGGAATGGAAAAAGTTGTTTAAAATATTGAAATATGTAAAATATTTAAATTTCATCAAAATCGGAGTACAGTGAGCCTTTCGCAATAATTACCGAATTATTCGGTCTGCACATTTTCAATTCTCCCTAGGAAAGAAATTCGTCACGACAATAAATTCAGAAGAACACTAATTTCAAAGTGAATAATCATTTTCCGGGAAGCGTTAATTGAAGGCACACAAATATAAACGAGCACATTCGCTGGGGGCACACTAATATGTTCAAAGCATTTTTGAAGGCGCACTAATTGGGACAGAAATATTTTTGTGTAAAAATATTCTGATAACAAGAAAGAGATCGCTTGTTAAAAAATTATGAGTCGGATACAGGTATAAAACAATTGTGGAAATAGTCGGGTGAATTTGTTTCGTTACTTGCGCACGATAAGAAGAGGGCGCGTTTCGGATGATTTCACGGTTCCCAGAGAATATGTTTCCTCTCATCAACGCAGAATTTCGGATACGATATTTGCGCCGGGATATCGCTTAATTCTATCACGTGAAATATTGCCGTGTCCTTCGCGAACCTCCGCGGAGAGTGTATTCAACGAAAAACCTGTACGCTTTTACGGGAGTCCTCGGTATAATGAAAGTATTTTCATTTGAGGTGGAAAGGTAGAGAACCCATTCAGATGGTCTTTGTTTCCTGTTGTCTTCTTTGGTTTTCTCTTTTTCTGGTGAACCAGATGAAAAAAAAGACAGTTTCATTCAGCCTCCGCGGATATGTGCTCGGTGCTATTTTTCTCTACACTTGAATATCCAAGTATCCGATATTTCTTGAATATCTGGAGTCATGACGAACATTTCGGATAATTAATACTTCTCGTTTTATTCCTATTTTATTCCAAAGGCTTCGGATTAAAATTATTTATAATAATAAAATCAATGTATCAAGCTGCTGTCGCACGTGCCGTCGCAAATTGCTGCACCATTGTTTAAAATATTGTATACATGGTAATTATTTACTTTGAGGGCCGCCTCACCCATTTTGATGACCTTGAAATATGTTGTCAAGGTCATCATTCTAAACAACTTTTTGCTATACATATTACCGCCGCTCGATTTTAGTTTTCGAGATATTCGCAAAAAGTATCACGAATACTGTATTGAATTTTTCTACAACCTAACCACAACTCATTCCGATCGCATAATTTTTGCCACAATTTCAAATCAAACCTAACCTAACCTAACCACAACTCATTCTATTCGTATGATTTTTCCCTTAGTAGTTCAAATTCCGAATTGCATGTGCAATGCAAAAATTATGCGATCAGAATGATTTGTGGTTAAGTCGTAGAGGGGGCGGAGAGGGTCGACCGTAACGCCGGCCCGATCATGCATACGAAAATCCTTTTATCTATATGTTGTATATTGTATACCTGTGTTATTCATTTTGTGTTTGGTTAGAAACGTCGTTAAGCAATCGCCTATGCTGATATACAAAAATTCAAGAGAGAAAATTCAATATAGTATTAGCAAAATTTTTTTGCGAATATCTCGAAAACTAAAACCGAGCGGCGGTAACATGTATAGGGAAAAGTTGTTCATAATGATACCTTTGCAACATATTTCAAGGTCATCAAAATCGGTGAGGAGGCCCTCAAAGTAAATAATTACCGACATGTTTAATTATCGAGTTAAACTAGCTCCAAGTAAAAAGGTATGAGCAACGGGTTGGGAAAATTGAATAATAATTGCTGTACCATTGTTTAAAATATTGTATACATTATTAGTTATGTGTGTTATCTAATCAATTATTAAACGTTTAAATGTGACAATGTTTCCGACCATTCTGGGTCGGAAGAAATGTTTAATTTTCGAATTAAAACAGCTCGGAGTGAAAAGGGTTGGAGCAAGGGATTGGAACGAATTGAATAATAATGAATTCAATGGTAGCACCGTTTACAGCAGTTATTGGCGCGTGTTCCATGTAACAACGCCTCCGCGAATACCTCCGTAATCATTCACTGACAAACTTTCGGTGAAGTAGTCAATCAGAGGGTCCAGAAATTATGTTAATTTAAGCGTAATCTAGTAAACTTTGAAGATGTTAAGGCCACCAAGAAGGCCAGGCTGAAGCAATTTATTACAAGGTAACACGACGATGGATGAGCTTCCACGATGGATGATTTTCTAATGACAATGCTTTGCTAGTCGGCAACCGTGGTGAATCGATCTCGGGCGTCCTTTGAAATGCGATTTTAAGGGACTGCCTCCGACACTCTTTACTTCTCCATGAGTCTTCCTAATCGTGCAATAAGGGGATCCTAATGGTTCATCTTTTAGTAATCATTTTGACATGATCAATATATTACATCGACGTTGTTAAACTCTTTTAATCTTTTTATTGTTTTGAATTACAGATTTTTGTCATGGCGTAAATTGAAAAAATCATCTTCTCAATGTAGTCCTCCTTGAATTGAATATCCATGGCCACAATCGCTAACAGATACAATTCGATCGTTCAATGATCACTCAGAAATACGATTTTTTCTCATTTATACTTTGTTTACAAATTTCCAATAACTTTTTACAAATTCACTAAACGATCACAAACAAATTCATTGAAATTTAGATAGGACAACGTCAGTCGGGTCAGCTAGTACAGAAATGAAGAGAATCGTATGGAACGGAAATATTCAGGGTAGAAAGAGCGGTGAAGGGTTAATATTGTAAAACCTCTTTGGTCGGTATTGGGAAAGTAAAAGAGACAGGAAGAGCGTACTCTATTCCAATTATTCCGTCTAGTTTTTTGAAATGTGATTGCCTGATTACAAATAAATGGAGGCAAGATTGACTGGGGGGAGGACCCGATCACTTTGTGTTCACAGTTCGAAGCATTCTTTTTCACCGTGCGAACGAACGGCAACGAATTTCTGTCGGCATTTCGCGTTTTCTCTAATTATATTTCGCGCCCCCCTTCCCACCCTCCGGTACCCGCATCAACTGGAATGAATATTTTCGGAGACAATCTTTCCATTAACCGAGCCGCAGCCTCTAGTTGAATTCGAGTCGGCACTTTTTTGTCGAACTTATCGCGCTTACCGTCGCGCTCTGTTGCCGGCGTCCCCGCGGAGCACAAGGACAGATTTAATAGGATTTGTCGAGAGCAACAGCGAAGCGGATATTCCCGGACATTTTTGTAGGTAAGGGGCAGTCTGGCCGAGAATGCACGCCGGCAGTTCTACCAACCGAGACGAATACGCTCCGGCCATTTCTGACGTCCTACAACCCCCGTCGCGTTCGCACCTTTCATTTTTACCAACGTTTTTTTTTTTATTAGCTCGCTTTCTTGTTTGTCTGTTTGTTCGGTACAAATCTTGCAATTGATTTTAACACTAGATTGCCTAAGGAAGTCATTTTGACTGCTTTGGGGCAATATAGGTATATACTAAGTTCCAGTCTTTCTAGTGTTAAACTAACTTCCCGTTGAGCCAGAGACTTAAAACTTTAAACAGAACTCAGAACTAGATGACAATGCAATATAAAAAAAATTTTGTTTTTAAAACTGCGTTTACGGATTAGGAAAAATTATTTTGTACTTTTTAGTCCGTTTTTAAAAACGTGGTATTTTTTAAAAATTTGCAACTGAAACACAACAATTTCAGACAATTTATATTCCTCTACTACCCGTAGCAAAACTCCAGAACATATAAGGATAGGGTTAGGTGGGTTAGAATAAATTTGAGAGAATTTATATTCATCTACTACCAGCAGCAAAACTGCATAACAAATATTGATAGGGTTAATATAGGGTTAGGTGGGTTAGGATACTGTTAGGATATTGTTAGGATTTAATAATTTAATCGGAAAGCAACGTCATCGTGAAGACAAATTAATTTGGAAGAAGACGATGCATCACCAATATTTCCTGCAATATGATTGGATTTTAAGTTTCGCGTTACTTTGCGAGAATCTTGGAGATCCTGAGCGGTGTCTGCAACGTTTCTGTATTTTTAAATTTATGTGGGGACCCGCGTCGCTTATAAAAGTTTTCTTTCACGGGGAACAGAGTGGATTTCTGAAATTGAATATGCATTTGGCATATTGTCAGCGCCCGGCGCTGCGAACGGAGACGAGGCTGGGAAGGGTTAGGCCACCGGCAGGAGAAGAGAAAAGAAGGGTGGGGCAACCTCAAAACGAACCATGGAAAATTCAAGTCCCTGAGAAAAATCTCAAGTACGTATCGGGAAATGGTAACACGCCCATATGTTGTCTACTCAAATAGATAATTTAAAAGACCTGTGGCCATTACAAAATACATAGGCAACGTCTATTTGATCACGGACTCGGTGCAAGAGCCACGATAATAAATACTTTGAAAGGACCTATTTAATCAGGGACATATCATTTGCAAAAACGTGGAGATGGATCAGAATATTTTTTGATACGCAACATGGGATGTACTAGAATCATTTTCCAGCATTTTTTAAGTCTTATAGGGGTTAAATGAAATGAATCATTTGAAAGAACCATTTAATCAGTGGACAACGGATCTTTGTGAAAATTATCTTCTTTGTTAATATGTTTAACAGTTTGAAAATATTATAACAGCATTTTAAAATTCTTTTAAATGCATAAAATCCGCTGTCCATTAATTAGGGACACGTCTACAAATACAGCTCATCGTTTTTTCAAGTTTTTTTCAGGGTGGCATGGTAACGCATAAGCAGAATATAAATTTCCATTAAAGCGGAATAACTAAAAGTAGCGAGACGCCTATATCTAAAAGGAAAATATTCTGGCCGTCACTCGATTTTCCTCGGTCGTGTCCGAATTTTTAAGAGGAACGTTCCATAAAAATTTATGGATACTTTGTGGACGTCGGTGATTTCCGTCGTCCTAGAATTTTTGTCGAACGCTTAAAATTCTGTTTTCGACGATAAAGTTCTTGAACCGCGGAACACAGCGAAGTAAGCTACTTTAAAAATATACAAGCAAAGGTGTAACGCTGGAGTATTAATTAATCAGGAACTTAAATGGGTAAACACTGAAGATATTACTTCTTCAATTTCCATTTGCAGAAGTCCAACAACAACACAGTTGATCGTTTTCCACTCTTCCAGCTCGCTTTTAGAGATGCAACTAGTAAGTCGTGGCTCGACATAATAATCTGATTGCAAGAACAAAGGAAAGAAGTGATTTTATTGATGTGCCATTATTTAGTTACCTTGTAGATTGAAAAATGACATAGTATGGTTAGGATGATGCTCTAGAGATCAATTTCAGAATCGATCGATCATCATTCAAACCCTATCCTAATCGTATCCTAACCATACTGTGTCCTTCTGAAATTGATCTCTAGAATGACATAGTATGGTTAGGATAGGGTTAGGATGGTGGTTAGAGATCAATTTCACAATCGATCGAATTCTCTCAATACTTACCGTGAATGATCCGAGGGCTCCCTTCACGAAGATGGGTCCAGCTAGGTCGGGGCGCATTTTCTGGCGTAGATTTTTTCGTGTGACTGAGAAACAACGCGAGCGTTCTGTAGAGGCGTGATGTAGCCAGGGGCGACTACGGACGATATATCAAATTTCCTTCTAATAAGAGCGTCGAGGCTCGCGCAATACGTCGCGCGTCGTGAAAGTGTCCAATATGGTGACACTCGGAGAACGACACCTGAGAAACGAGGGACGCGCCGCTAAGTTAAAGCGCCGCGTAATCCGTGGGGTTTAGCGTGAGAAAACTCGAGATATCCCGTTTTTCTTCGGCCCTGCGTGCCACGGATAGAAGAAGCTGGACGTCGAGACCGAAGTCATCCGGCAACCTGACCGTTCGTGGATCGGCTTTGGTCATCGTCGAGGCCTCGCCCTATTCTCCGCACCTTTCAACTGTACCTTTTCCCCTCCGAGATCAGCTTATGAGAAATCCCTCCTGCCGCGTGCTAACATTACGGTTCAGTTCGACCAAGCAACTCCCTAGAGCTGTCTATTAAATACCTAGCATCAACTCATGCCAGCTCCACCCGCGATCTCTCTCTCTCTCTCTCCATGTCCGCCGACCTTGTCGTTCTCTTCCATTCCCTTTGTCTACACCAATTCGGCTCTCATTCGCATCTTCTTCGTCGCCGATTCGCAACGAATCCACAGTGTTGCGATCAATGCTGATTAGCTGGACGAAACTGATGCTAGTCATACGAAGTAACGTAATAGTCATTTTAATGGATTTTTTTAAAATGTTGCTCTTACATCAAAGGTCATTAGCAACACGGTACATTTTCTTACAATATTTTGTACATCTTAGTATGGTCTATATTGTCGGCAAGACCGACAATGTGTTCCTCAGAACCTAACAGAATGGGTAAAGATCCAGGCAGTTTAGCATTTTTCCTTTCATTTTCATACTTTTTGCATTCCAGTAAAAGGTAATTTATATTAACTGGTACTTTACATATATCGCAGATCATGTTTTCTTTTTTACTTAACAAAAATAAATGGGTTACTTCTGAGTGCCCAATTCTGATTCTACAAATTTACGTTTGAATTTCACGATCTATTGGACTTGGAAACTTTTGCCACTCAAAATCCGCTGCTTCGTTATGGTACTTTTGTGCGTAAATTCTTTTAATATTATCGGTTACATGTTTCCTGAATATTTCATTTATATAGTTTTTGAGGTCATTTAGTCTGGTAAAATGAGTGATTTGTTTCATTTTTGTATTTGATGCTGCCAATTTGGCTGCTCTATCTTAATGGATTGTATAGATATGTTTTGGAAAAATCGCGTATAGTTGTGCGAAGAAGCAGAAAGAATCTGTATGAGTTAGTACAGTAAAAGCTTAAATACTGTCCGGGGTCGTCTACGTAAACGTTGTCCTTCTCTATGCTGGTTCTCTATTGAAATCTGGCTCGGTGCGGTTAACGCATTTATACATCAAAAAATAAAGCCATCTTTGTAAACGCTGCCCGGAATACGCCTGTTGGACAGTATTTAAGGGTTTAATGTATTTCCAATAATTGAACACTTTATATTAGTAATCGTAAAGAAGGTGTTTTGTCCAGCTAGTACCTGGAATCGCAGCACTGTGCGAAGCCTCACCTTACATACCCCCACGAAGCTCCAGTTACCCCTTAGCAGTTCCTCCGACGCGGTTCTGCCACCCAGCCTCCCATGGCGCGCGCCGTTCTCGAAACCTAATCCAAAACGTGCCGAACACCGTCCACATTATCATTCTTGTAGCAGACAACCAAAAGTTTGTTCCGACCCGTCCTCTTTCGACACCCGGTCCCCTTCGACGTCGCTTGTTCCCCGCGCTATCTAACGACTGGAGGGATGGAGGACGAGGAACGCACCGGAGAGACGTGAACAACGCCTCATCCAGCACTAATGTTATACGAGTTTCGAGCACTTTACACGCTAATCTCTGGCGCGGGAGTTTGCTCCCCCGCGAAACATGTCTCTCTCTCTCTCTCTCTCTCTTCATATCTGTTTAGAGAGTGACGACACGGTTATCTTACTCGCCAGATACGCCATGCGAAAATGGCCGAGCAAAAGTGACGATCGTCCTAACTATTTCTCCAAGATCCTCTAAGAAAGTATTAGGTTGCAGGGAAAGTTCTGTCGTATTTGAAATGACCAGGTATTTTTGCTTGTAAATCAAAAACTCGAATTAGCAAAGTTATATGAAAGAACTGACATCATCAAATAATATTGAACGGAATTTTTTTATAAATTGATTCGAATGTTCTCTTTAAAATAGAAAGTTCAATGTTTCCGGCGCAAGGTTCGATCGTTTGTTACTTTATTCTAGAAAGCAACATTCTATATTAACAACAAATACCATTAATAGAAGGATGTAGTTCTCTTTAAAATACGACATAAGTTTCCCTTATATCAGAATAAAATTGTACACATTGATCAGGTTAGAAGGTTAAAATAAAAATAAAAATAATTAGTTATTTTTAACTTTACTAATCTTAGAATTGAATGCACATATGGGGTGTCGAAATTCGTGAAAAAATTTGTGGAACAAGCGCCGATGAGAAAATTTTTTTAATTCAAGGCCGAATATTTAACTTCGTCGACCGAAGTGACAACCCCCCCCCCCCCCCCCCCCCCCCCCAGCCACCCCGCCGCGATTCGGGTGTCAACATCCTATTAGTTAAAAATTTGAAATTTCAAGGTCTAACTTGAATTTGGCCCTGACCCATGCTTGTGGTATATGAAACTGATCGTCTCGAAGAACAGATCAGGTGTTTTCGAGCGGCCCGTTACGATTTGAAGTTGAATGTAGACGGAGAAAGAAATAACGTATTTACTTGTATTATTTTCTGGGTAAAGAACATATTTGAATTGAAAATAATCGCGGAATTGTAGCCGGTCTAATGTCTTAGATCTGCTATATAAATGATCGCAGACGGTTGAACGAACTCTCGATCATCCGAGGGGATGTTGCGAAATCGTCGGCGATTCCTCGAAGCTTTTTCCGTTCATCCGCGATGACGTCAGATGCTGTTGCGTCGAAGTTCCGATCATTCATATAACATGAGTCTCCATCAGGCGGAAATCCATAAATTTTCAAGCAGCAAATGGTACGTCCTCATTTTATTCGGCAAGCTAGAAACATTCGACGTCGGGGAACGAGCCGGAGAGAGCGGGTGATCGATAAAAAATAATTACGACCATCCAGTCCTTGATTTCCGACAGGCAAATAAGAGAGCAGTTTCGCCCTGTCGACGTTAAGGATCATTCATCTTTTCTTCGTCAAAGGAGGCCGCCGGTGAGTGCATAGTAAACGAATCTCCTCTATTCATTATATATCGCTCTTACTTTGTGAGAATTTCCAATCATGCAGCCGGGGAGCGCGGTCTGACCTGTCGTTCTTGTAATTTCGAACGTCAATGGGAATACATTGGGAACGCCGTATGGTAGTCGAAAGATACACGGAGAAAGATCGAATAATCGTTCAATATTCGCCTAGTTGTTCCACAGTTGGTTGGAGGCTCGAAAACCTCGACGAAATTCAAGTATACCTCATTCAATGTTACATAACAATTTAATCAAACATTTATTAAATGAAATCATACTCCTCAGTGATTCTAAATGCCAATGCTTCATATAATAATTAGTCTACATACTATAGTGAAGTCTAGAAACATTAACGATAGACTATGAAAAATAATGTAATTTTCATAACTTGCTATTTATTGTGGAATATATTTAATGAAATACATCTCTGTAAAAATGTGAAGGGATGAAACGTTTTTTTTATTGGCAAGCTTTAGATCCTTACTGATCCATAAGCCTTATACGTAATAACGTTTTCAAACTCTGTTATTATAAAAAATAAAGTGCAAAAGCAGATTCTTATAATTTAATTTCTCTTACATAACTAATTAACTAACTATTGCTTTAATCCCTATAATTTCTTATATCTAGTTGGGAACTTAATTTAATTAAATAGGAACAATGATCTTACAGGCTAATATTGCATTTGTTACAGAAGTCATTAATTATCTTTAATATTTTTATTCTTGGTTTTCTTAAAGCTGTGATGAAACAAGACGGAAAGAGATTTGTGGTGTCATCTGACGGCATCGCATCAAAACATAATGCTCGAAAGAAATGACAGGGATCTGAATTGTACTTGTGATTAATATTAATCTATAATTATTTAATTGTTCGTGGACAGCGGAACTTCGCATAAATCTCAATTCCGGAATGACAAAAATTAGTGTTACTTTTATTATTCTGAACTTATCAAAACTATTAAAATACAAAAAAATGTATCTCGTACACAATTTTTATTGTGTACTAATTAGTCGAAGAAAAATCTAAAAACCGATTGTTCGAACGAACGGGACGCGTGTGTGAAAATCGAATCAGCTCTCGTAGTAGCGGAACGTAACTTCGAAAACTAATCTCGGTCGGTGGTGTTGAAGGAAGGCATTAAAGCGATTAGTATATTGTTAAACTAATACACAAACGGAGGGCTAATCTACAGGGCTGCGTCAAGGCAGCAACTTCCCTCATTATATCGCTCGCGTAACTCCAGATTACGACAACAAGCAGCGTAATCGGGCGAAAAATCATGCGAAATGATAGACGCGCGAACGTATTAACAAAATCAGGATATCTAGCATAACTATAGTTTCTGTGTGTCTACAGTATAGTGTCTGCCGATGATACCTTCCGGGCAATAATATAAGTTTCTGTGCCGGAGGACCGGTGTTCCGCTCACGGAGAGCCGCAGAAGACGCGAGTCAGTGTGGGAGGAGAAAAGAGGGATGTAGGAGATCAGCAGACAAAGAGAGGGAGAGAGAGAGAGTTTGTAGATGGGGAAGGTGAGTACAAGAGTCGTGCAAATACGGAAGGGAAACGGATTTCTGTGGTAGGAGTGCTTCGGGCAAGGAGATCCTTGATGTACGAGACGTTTGTTTCGCAAGTCGGGCAACGACAGTTCAACCCCGTAAAGGGAAGCTAAGATCGAACCAGCTCCGTGCACTTTGCGCTGTATGTGCGATAAATCCGTCAGGCTTTCGATAAAGAATAAGAATCGCGTTCTGTCGTGCGCTGGAAACCCAAGAAACTGACGGTAGAATACGGCTCGCTTTGCCACACGATACCCACGAATTACACCGTTCTCGAATTTCTATTTTAGGTCCGGTCACCCTAACCTCTAAGTGTCGTGTATCTTGCGAATTTTTATTTTAGACTGAGCCACCCTAACCTTTAAGGTGGTAGAGTACAGGCAGAATATTAATAAAATATTACTAGAAAAACAAGTAAAACATGTTAGCGGGATCGAGTTGTTTGTCATTATACGAGCATGTTACAAGCTGTGTGAAGGCTCATTGTTAAGAGGAAGGTTGATTGTTCTAAGCTCCACTCATGATTTCAGTAAACAAAATCGTTTTGTATTAGAAAAATACATGGGAACCCGCCAACGACCGTGGTCCCATTAAAAGCACCAGTTCTCATTCGATTACCGAAGTTAAACAATGTGGAGCGTGGAATGGACTTGGATGGGTGACCGCCTGGTAAAAACCCGGGAAGTGACTCCCCAGGTGCTTTTCACGTGTTGTTGGCAAAAGGTGGTTCGAAACCCACCGTGATAAACAGTAGGTCCCGCTGAAAATTAGGCTGAAATAGGCTGAAATTAGGCGATAGGGAGAGTGAAGAGAAGGGGGAGATTTGATGAATGGATTTGAAACCCTGAGGGGACCAAATAATCATATCACTAATACATGGGAACCTGATGGTGGTTGTGTCGATTTTTCCCCCTACTTTAGACGCTCATATTATTAATAATAAACATAATCTCGTTAAATCATGATGGAAACAAGCTACAATCAACCTTCCTATTTACAATGAGCCTTCACACAGCTCGTAACATGCTCGTATAATGACAAACAACTCGATCCCGCTAACATGTTTCACTTGTTTTTCTAGTAATATTCTAGTAATATTCTGCCTATCCCTTACCCCCTTAAGTGTCGTGCGTCTTGCGCAGCGACAAAAACAAACAATAATCACGTTTCATGTGGTAAATTATTAGGAAACTATTATAGGGTGGCTTGTCCAATATAGAAATTAGCATACACAAAAATTCTCGAGACAGTAGAAAGTATTTGATTAAAATTAATGTGTAATTTCAAACATTTCTGGAACGTCCATTATTTTCATCTCTTTGGATTTTCCCTGAGCACATTAAAAATCAAGTTTACAACGAAACCCCTACTACAGAAAATATGAACGCAAGAGTCTAACATGCTTGCACCACTGTTCCTTCAACTATGAAGGAACATGCAAGGTCATCATTCATGTGGCGTGTACGAAAATATCTTGGAAATAATAAAGATTGTAGCTAGTGTTTCGTGTAAAACACCGACGTTATAATTATGAAAATGATCTGTCGTATAAGGGTTGAAGCGCAGTCCGAATTTCACGGATATAAAAATACGGTGATAGAACAATCAGTGCGATAGAAATGCGGAGGAGTCTCATAATCAATTTAACGGTAGGGACAAGTTCACTAGACACGCTTCGGATCTGATGAAATTACATTCCGCGCACAATACCGGGAAGAATCTTGATTAAAGCGCGTCAATTCAGTTCACCAAATATTTCTCGGTGGGGGCGGACGCAATATTTGCGCTGCGAGTACAATAAATCCCAATGAAAACATCCTGCAAGCAGGAGGCAAGTTCTCTATGGCCGTAAAAAGTTGTGATATCAAACAAAATACGGCCAAGTTCGTTAGCTTAGAAATACCTCTTGCAATACTGAAAAAAGTGTTTGTGAAAATTAGTTTAAAAGAACGCTATTTAATTTTTAAAGAGTTACATAGGGGGCTAAATTATTCAAACTCCGCTCGAAATGACTAAGGAGCACACGAAAATATTGAACGGCGACTGCTTACGGTGATATGGAAATCATTCGCGGATCTCCGAAAGGGTGGAAGAACTGCATTAAAATCGACGCCCCGATAAATGGACGTCTCGTTGCCGGCTGAATCAGCCTGTAGGTATTGCAACAAAGGTAGTGCGGGCAGAATAATGGGGGAGGAAGATAAATAAGACGTCGGTGAAATAAAACCGTGCGGCGACTCGACCGAGGGGCGAATGGGGCAAAGAAAAGCGGTGTAACGGTGTGTAATAAGGTGCATCGTGCAAGCAGAATAAAAAGATCATCAATTACCGCGTGGGAGGTCGGTGTAAAATGGCCCCGTCCTCGCGAAACGTCAAGTTGCAGAATATTATTCAGAGCATTAGGCGTGCTCTCGACCGAGAAGAATTTCCATAAAACAACTATCTGCCCATCTAAGACGGTCGTGGCCACCATCCCCCTTGGCTCTCACACCCCCGCCTCCACTCCACTCGTCCTCACGCTCTTGTCTTTTTCTATTACTTTCGCCCGTCTCTCCCGCACTGCTTTCAACTTTCTCCGGTTTTCTGTCTCGCTCGGTAAAATAGTTTTCTCCCTTTTTTACTAGCCGGCAACACGGACTCATCTTCCTTTTTCTATGAGACGGGGAGAACAGGCGCGGAAAGGGCTGGGGTACATCGTCGCCAACGGTTGTTACAACGCCGTTTACGATCGCCTTAAACACGTGAAGCGCCACCCACGCTGTCTCGCAGAAACGCTTCCTTCTGAATACGTACTTACATCGACGTGTTTACAAGCGATGCACGGGAATCACGTAATACGTGCGGGTTTTTACGGGCGGGTTTGTTGTTTTCAATGGTCCCGACGCTCCGGTCAAATATATTTTAGTGCCCCATTATATGGACGTGTGTGTTGTTGGCCCGTAACAGGTGGTAGTATCTGCGCAGCTACTACCGATTCCTGCGCAAAAAGACGAATCGACGAAATCGCGCCCCGCCAAATATTCTCGAAAACCTCCAAACATCCCATAGAAGCTTCTTGATGACCCTTCGCTTCGTGTAAGTGAAAACATTAGAAAAATTTAAAAAAAAGCGTTGTATTATTTTCAACCTGTTCGACATATTGAGAAAGAAACTTGATTTTTATTTCACTCGAGTTTATTGCAAATCAAGTAGACAATTATTATTTTGATAAAGGTGCAGCGCAGCTCCTTCTTTTACAACAAACGACTACCCCACCTTGGGTAATAGAATTGTCCTTGCGTAAATTCACCAGCGAGCCACAATCAAGGATTGTGTATTACGAGGATTAACAGTGTTCCATCGATCCCCTAACTGTAAAATATTGATGCGGGTCCCCTCGAAGGCGCATTCGTTCGTGCTCGAATCGCACAGTCCGGCGAGGGAGCGCGGGGATTAGAATTAATTCAGGACATTGTCTGCGTTTCCGTCAGGTTTGTAATTCTGCCCGGAAAATCTGTCGATAATCGTTCCATCTACCTGACCCGCTTGCCGGCGCTTACGCATCTCTTCTCTAACAATGTGTCCCCATGTTCGTCCAGAACAGTTTGCACGCTGACAGGCTGTTATCCATAAGCATGTTGGCCTAACGGGCAGAGTAATTTAATTTTGCACGGTTCGTATCACCCACCGACTAGACCGCTAATGCCATCCGCTGGCTGGTTATATTTTTAATGAGCTCGAATCTGAGCCCGTTAAGTTCAAATCTCGCGTAATCGCCGATTTTCCGTATCGTGCTTCGCCCTCACGACGATCAAGGTAACGCGAATCGACGCCCGTTCAACCTGCTACACGAATCTATTGTGTGTTTATATTAATCTCTTTCGTACTGTTATTAGTACTCGATTAGTCGTGCACTATACAGTTCAAGATAGAAAGTTTAACCACAGAGGAGATATAGGAATAGACCTGACACTCAATGTATTTATTATGACTACATTACTACACCATTATCATTCAATGTGAACACCTCTACAGAAACAACAAGATATTATTATTTCTAGGGGCACAATATTTATAGCAAATTATGGATATAATTTAAAGCAAAGTATTTCCTATCACTGGCGTTTTAAGGTATCGTTACTACAGATTCCTGTGGACACCAAGTCCCATAAGGTATCAGGTCTATTTCTATATCTCGTCTGTGGTTTAACGACGGACCATTTTTCGACTGGTCTCACTGCTTTGTTTGTCAATTTTTGGAAACATCTTTTTTAGATTTACTGTACATTTCATTTAATCTATGTAGGCTGAAGACAAGGGAGTTTCGTTATTGGATTAGCACTGTCACCAGTCCCGTAACAAATGCACACAGTAGCGCGTTATAACCGGTTGGGGCCTTGGGCAAAGTAGTAGTTCCACGTGGTAAAACGTAGAATTTGGATATTGGATCTCAGTTTGTGTTAGGGGTCTCCTTTTGCTTGGGGCTCCGTGCATTTGCCCAAGTTGCCCATAGGGTAACGCGCCACTGAAACACAGGAGCTTTCGCACGTCTTTGATTGCAAATATCGAAATTTCCATGATGTCTCTGCAGACTACTTGTCACACAAATAAATTCTACTTATACCGTCGACGCGGTGAGCGGAGCAGGATGCTCGTTTACGAACGGAATTCGTAAGACACAGGTTCGATCGAGAGTCTCAAATTTGAACCCTCGAAAAATTCAATGGCCTGGCCCGATACTCGGCTGTGGAGGAACATTACGGGCCGGTATCCTCGATCGGAATGAAGAATAAGGAAATGCAAATTTGTCGAGGATAGAGAAGAGCTAACCGGGCTCGCATTCGGCAATATGCGTTGGTGCGCGGTGGAGGAAAAACGGATGGGAGGGGTTTAGACAATTTATCCCATGGGTATCATGGGCAAGACTCGCGATTTAGAGCGAGAGATCGAAAGGTTCTCGTGGATGGGCGGTATGGCACCTTGTGTTTCCGCAAACGAGGCGAAAAGGGACGGAGACCCTTCTGATGTACTATGCAACCGTTATTCCGACGAGGGTCGAACGGAAAATTCAAATATGTATTTTAACGCGTCGACCTTCTCGAGAGGTGTGTAATCCATTTACTTTATGAATCCTGCGCGTGAAATCCTTCGAAACACACGCGGCCTCGTCCGCGGCTGCTGAAATTGAATTGTAAATCTAAACATGCATAAGCACGCGCCGGGCTTCTACGGATTGCAGTAATGCTCGCGCTTTTCCACTATAAATTCCAAAGAAAAAGGCGACGAGACTGGAAAGGATAAATATCGGCCGCGGCACAGCTGGGGATATTAGATCAATCCACTCTCTCTCTTTCTCTCTCTCTTTCTTATGAAATATTTGGTTCTGTAATACACCTTGTGACAATGCTACAGCACATACAACAAAATGAATTAACACTAACCTTACCGAAACTTTTTTTACAACATGTATAGTTGCTCCTACAAACAGATGTACCAAGTATATGAATATGAAACCGGAATTTTTGTATAGGTTATGTTGTCTTTGTTGTAGGTTATGATATAAAGTATTTTATTTGAAGTATTGCCCATCGGTGATTATACATTTTTCCCATCTCTATGAGAATTTGTGGATGCCCCGGCAAAAAACTGTTCCTTTTTCGAGGCAAACCAGTCGTCGAGCCATTTTCGTGCATTTTCGTAAGACGAATAAGTGAAAGTTGTGCTGATGTGAGTTGAAAATCTTTACCCGATGTCAAAACCTAACCTATTGACAACCAGCACCACGTATGGGCAAGGGTTAAGATAACTTTTAACTTTGTTAAAACAACCCGCGAAAGTTCTCGTTATTTTTTAACACACCTCTTATAGAATCTTTTGCAGGTTTCGAGGGTGTTTGGCTATTGTTTTTGTTCTTGGAGAAGACTCGACGAAGATATCGCTCAAAGGACGACGCTCTTATGGGTCAAGCCTTTTACCCGAAGGAGGTTTTCTTTGAAATAATTAAAAATACTGGGTCCTTTGTGGGGTTCGTACCCTTTAATTACTGTAATATCATATAAATATCAATTTGGCCGGGAGCGTTTCATACTCGAGAAAACCGGTTCGGGATATAAATATAGAAACAACAAGCAGAAGCCGTCAGTGTAAAATTAAATTAGCGAGCCTTCGGCAAAATGTGAAAACAGTGTTCCAGGTAAAAATAACAGGTTTTGAAAGGCTTTCCGCCGTGCACTTTACATCGTCCGGCGAACTATATGTACCTTCAGCAATATGGATCCGCTAGTAGATCTCCGTATATCAGCTTTGCGATAATACGATCAAAGGATAACTTGGCAAAACATGTTCGTACCGGAGACACTTCACTCCTATTGCAAAGAGTGCGGCATCAAAATCAAAATTACCTTCTCCCTATTATCTTTCGTCGTTCACCGAGCTGTCGGTCCTGCACGCAATTATTTCCGTATTTAAATTAACTCGCGGCAGAAACGTCCGAGCTGTTAAAGACAGATTCTTTGAAGAATTTTGCAGCAAAAGATAAGTTTTCTTGACAGAGAATCTTTCGAACGTTCATTTCCATCCAGATCGAATTTTAATTACAGGTGAATACATCATCTTATTCTCTGCTCACTTGGTAATCATATAAATGTGATACAATTGATAAAATTCCTTCCTCATTTTCGTTTTCTTTGTGAAGTGTATGGAGGTGTCTGTCACATGCTGTAACGATGCACTTTATCCACCAAAGTTGTCTTTATGGTCCCTCTGGATTTACTATCTCTCTATATCAGTACCTTGAAACGTATTGATCTTCAGGGAGCTAATTTTACGAGTCTGTTGTGCCGTGTTCGCCAAGTGTATCGCGTTATTCCTCGAACCATGAATTTGATAGGCGAAGGTAACTTAATAATGAACCAATAAATAGATTATAATATTTGTAATGATCGTTGAACGGAGACCACGTATTTACCAGCACACCTTAAGGTGGAAAGGATCGTTTGTTTACGAAGCTTCTATCGCTCGACGGAGGTGCCTTTGTTATCACAGCTTCTTTCGTTCCATAACCGTCCGAAGGGATTCGTGCCGATGATGTACGACCTGGCTTATGGAGAAAAGCCCTTTTTTCCCCTCGTTACTCCAAAGTGCTCTGCCAAGTTCCATAATAATTCTTTCCCAAATATCGTTATTGTAGCTCTTGGTCTTCTCGTTGGACTTCGATCCCGGGATTTCTACAGGAGTCGAGAATTAAATGAAATATGCAAAGGAACAGACAAAGAGGCAAAATGTTTATGTAAGAATTCTCCGTTTCCTGATCTTCTCCTTTTTCCTATCCCACCGTTCGAACCATCTTCAATTTAACCAAAAATTGCCAATCCGATTTAATCAAATGTATCTAATCAATTGGTTTCATACGCTAGGATCTTCGAGAACGATTTATGTGTTTCCTATCGTTTATCAGTAGACTTCAACTCAGATCTTCAATTCAACGACAAGAACGACAAGGTCTTCTACTCCTGTGAAACTGTAAAGATCGTCCGGCTTCGAGCATAAACTTCAGACGATCTCTAGATACAGTTATGCAAATTCACCAACTATACCATATAGTGCCGTATCTACTCTACTTTTAGCCTAGAACAGATCCTACAACATCTTCAGCCTGGAACAGACCCTACATCGTGTTCAGCCCGAATCAGAACCTTTTATTATTACCAAAATTTTTAACCTGCATGATCTCATGAGATCCTGCATCGTTTTTAGCTTGGATCAAACCCTACATCATCTTTATTCTGGATCGGAATCTACATTATCTTCAGCCTGGAACATACCCTACATTATCTTCAGCCCGAATCAGAGCTTACATCATTTCTGGGCCTCTTGTGCAGCAACCTCCTTGTGGCGAGACCTAGGCAATCGGAATTATCCTCTATTCGTAAGAACTTCCAGTATCTTACGAATAAAGGATAATTTCGAGCTAATAGCTGCACACTTTGAATTTTTCGTTAATTTTATTTACTAGAATGTACTTACACTTAATTTTAATGTTCAATACTATTTCAAACTTATTCCTTTCCATAAGATTTTACAAGGTCATTTCCCTCAGAACAAAATATGTTATTCAATCTTCTTCATTTGATTTTTATATCAATGCGAATAATATTGCTTCGAGCTTCGAGCTATTATATATCGTTCTATCACATTCCCCAATGCCTATGTAACCATCGCGTGCTAATTGTGTTCCTTTGTGTTCCTAACACTTCCGTACGCAGTAAGTTGCACCCGTTTCTGATGCAAAAATTCACACGGATTACGCTGATTCAAATAGAAATTAGCTGCCGCTGCTTGGGGACTAGCATATTCGAACCTACGTCACCCCAATCCTGCTAGGCACTCCTTCGTATCATCTCGTCATGGTATACATTTAATATTGTAGTCTTTTGTATTCTTCTTCAAATAAATAATATTAGTTACAAAAATTAATGTGTTCTTTCTTCCCTACCCTGTACTCATGTATACGATAGTAGAATTACATTAATATCTTCAATAATTTCAGTAAAGCAAAATTGTTTAAATTCGACAAAACTTGAGTTGTACTACTGAATTCCGTGCCACCTCCTAACACAAAGTTCAATTTTCCGAAAATATGTGGCCCCCTGACTCGTCGTTGGCCCGTACTACTGAATTTCGAAAATTTTCGGCCGTCTGACTTATCATTGATATGTACTACTTTTCGAAAAATTTTCACAATTTTTAGGTTGCAGTAGTACAAGTCAACGACAAGTCAGACGCTCGAAAATTTTTCGGGCGTCTGACTTATCATTGATATGTACTACTTTCAGAAATTTTCGAAAAATTTTCACAATTTTTAGGTTGCAGTAGTACAAGTCAGACGCTTGAAAATTTTCGGGCGTCTGACTTATCATTGATATGTACTACTTTTTGAAATTTTCGAAAAATTTTCACAATTTTTAGAACCTAGCCGGCAGCAGCAGAGGAGAAGAAAAACCCAAATACCCACGTTTCTGGTATCACTGCGCGCTCGCTTAGTTGTCTCTCCCCACTCCTCTACCATTAAGCGATTCGATCGTCGAATTAGTAGTTACTATTAAATTTGTTATTTCTCACTGTTCAATGTTTATAACAATTCTTTTTGCTAACGATGCCCATGTTACGTCCTGAGGTGGACGTTTAGAGATAAAAATCGTAATTTAGAGATTTTTATATAAGTTTACAGATTTTTATAAAAAAAAAGAAAGAGATATAACGGAGTTTTGAATTTACCTGCATTCACCGGCTTTGGTTCGGATAATTGAGGATTACTTAATTTTCTAAATGATTTTGTCCGTGGAAATGGTCGTGGATATAGAAGTCAGGTATTTTGTAATGATATTAAATATTGAATCTAGTTAAAAAATTAAACAATATGTATATTTTAAACTTCAAATTTCGGACACAATAATTTTTTATTGTCTTATGACATAATGTTAGTATTTACCGTTTGTAGATCGGTTCGCAAAATTTGGGGTGTATAGAGGTTGATGGTGTTGGTTGCAGTTGTTGTTGACTCCTGGCGGGTGTACACGCTTTTAACTAAAACTTCACCAAACTCAACTGAACTCAACTCGACTTTCTATGTCTCACTGATCTTACTATGAAACACAACCGCATTTCATCTGGACTCCACTCGGTGGACTTCACGCGGAGTCCACCGAGTGGAGTCCAGGTGGAATGCTGTTGCGTTCATTTTCGGCACTGCGCGTGGAGCAGCGTGGAGAGAGGCCACGCGCACTCCACATTCCCTCCACCCGGCGCTTCGAGCGGCCTAAAACGGGGGTCTGGAACGATACAGCACTCCACGTGAACTCCACTCTCCGCGTGCTCTGAGCCGAACTTGGCTATCAGGGAAGGGACTATCATTGTAGGTGTTTAAAAAAGGGTGGTTCCCTTTAAAAAAAGTCAAGGTGACCTGATATCTCCAAAAAAATGACATAAAAACAAAATTTTTTTGCATCATGTCAGCCCCATTGTACCATTCAACTTTGTCCTTACCATATTTTACGTATCTTTAGAAACAACAAAGATATTTGAGGTACAAACGTTTGGTGACTCACCCTGTATAACACCTGTAGGATTACGAGAGGAGGGGTTGACCTTGTTTAACCATGAGGCACACGAGTCATCCCACATTTTTTCCTGAAGGAATAGCTGAAGTCACTGGCTTGGATTTTCTAAAAAGGATGCGGCAGTCTGTCAGTGGCTTATTTTGCTAGTTTGTCAACTTCCTCATTCCTTTCAAGACCTTGATGGGAAGGTACCCCACATACATTTGATTTGTTGTGAGGGTGATAAAGAATTGTTAGTGGCTAACTTGCGTTTAATTTCCAGAATGTATGGATTGGAATATAAAGTTTTCCCATTGTTTAGACCTTACAGTGTGCTGACAGAATCGAAGCATATTAGGAAAGAATGTTCAGGATATTTCATAATAGTCTCTAAAGCTCTGCAGGCTGCAAGGCATTAATACTGACAGATTCAGCAAGGGCTAGTTATATTTATAATTGTTTATATGTAAACGTGTAAGCAAAACTGTAGCGACATCTACCTGTTAAACCAAGAAGCTCTACGTTCTTGAATCGACCTTACCATTCTTTTACATATTGTTTCACTTAAATGTATTTTTACAATTTACAATTTTTACAATGGATTACAACAATCTTACAATAGGGTATTTGGTACAATAATTGTGTAGAAACACAATTATCAGAGTCAGTGATTCCGAACAGTAGACGGTCTTTAAGTCTTTGGTATCGATAAAATATCAATTGATAGTCGATAGTCACTCCTCTAGTACCAACCGTGGTATTGAAATGAATGGAATGAGAACGTCAATGCTGTGGCATATTCAACCATACATATATGTATATTAAACAAAGATGTTTCAATCACCCAAAAGAGACAAACTTGCTTCTGCTGCGGTTTCCGCGACGCGACTGCCTATCATCGCAGAGCCAATTCCAAATCCAAATGCACCTACAACAGCACCGATAGGTGCACACACTGCTGTACCAAACACACCAAACAAGGAGCCAATTGCAGCGCCAGCATATGCGCCAGCCCAGGCTCCACCAGCTCCTCCCACTGCACCAGCACTCCATGCACCAGCTACAGATGAAACTGTTTTAATTGTTTTCACTGGGACTTTTCTTGTTCTTTTCACATCTCTTAAAATTCCCTCCAAACGTTGTATACTATCTCTTATATTTTGTCTCTTTTCTAAACTCGTTTCATTATCAAGTGCTTTTTTCAATTTTTCAATAGCCTCCTCCAGTTCTGTAATTATCTCATCTCGATGATCGTGTATGTAAAGATCATTTTTTATAGAAGAACCAATTCGCCAAGCGTCTAAAGCTACAGCAGCTACAGTTAGCCCAACACCTACATATTTTAATGTATGGTGCACTACTTTGCCACTTTCGGCGAGTCCTTCGGAGATATCGATATGCGGATTCCTTGCAGTAGACTGGTCACGTGGATCGATATTGTTATCAGGTATAGTATTTGTGTTTGGTCCAGTGTCAACACGTATTACCGACCTGCCTGTATTCAAAAGGTAGTTCCATCAAATTAATAATTCGTTATTAAAATATAATAAACAAGTATACTTAATTTCCTCACATAAGTGTAAGCGAAATAAATATTGAAATAGATATTTTCAAATCTACACACATGTTGAAAATCTAAGTAAATTTCACGAATTAAATTTTGATAAGCAAAGACTCAAAGGTGATAGTTGTAAACTAAGATGTTGTTAGAGCACATAATGAAAGATATATTCACTATTCTAATGTATTAAATGTATACACATACATATATGTATATGTTGTTAACCTACTGACGTACTTAACTTTTATTACTGACACTTACAAACAAACATTAGCCTCCGTGTCCCACTAAATTGAAAGAAAAAAATTCAATCGATAATGACACAGTTTCTGAGAAAATAACCTATCACACTTTCTTTGAAACAACTTGCATAAACACACATACATGTTTCAAGAATTTTGAAGAACATGTTTTGTTTACTAAGTTTGCTAAGAAGTTTACCTAAATTCATATCCTGAATACCCGTTTCTGCCTCTGATACTTCATGGTCCCTTGCATCTGCATTCGATTCTTCATGATCCCTTGCATCTGCATTCGATTCTTCATGATCCCTTGCATTTGCCTTTGATTCTTCATGATCCCTTATATCTGCCTTCGATTCTTCACGATCCCTTGTGTACATTTTAATCTAAAATACAGAGGAGGAAATTGTGTTAAGTTTATTCTGTTTAAAATGTATAAAAATGATCAAATAAATCTGTTTTATCATTTTATTATATTTCTCCTTCTTTAGCTTTTCAATCTTGTCAAAAATTATCATAAATACTTCGAAAATCAATGTTAATAAATACTACATTCTAAATTAAAATAAATATACTTGTAAAACTATTAGATATTGCCACGAACTAAGAATATTAAAGCCATTCGATTTAATTTCCCGCCTGTCTACACCGAACGACAATACATATTTACCATATGTGCACACACTACCGGCCAATAGTTTTAATATCACGAATATTGCAAAAATTTAATATTTCGATAAATTTTGAAACGATCTATCATTATTATATCAAATATTAAGCAATGTAACATAATGCTAAAACGTAGGGATACAAGTTGTATTGTATTGTTACACTGGGTATATGACAGTATATAACCTATACAAGAGCATCATGGACGTAAATAAGTTGCTGAAATCTGTTTAATTCATCAGTCTGTTCAACTAGTCAATATCATTCCAAAATTTATCGGTATATTTCATTTTTACAAAAATCATCAAGTGATTTGAATTTAGTCACGGCTGTAGACTGTATAGACGACTGTGATACATTGCATGCTCGTATGACATATCAGATGTAAATAAGTACTTACTTCTTTCTCGTAAAACACGCCAATGTCTTCCGTTTTAATATTGCCACGGTGTCTAAATAGACACTACATTTATTAACTACTACTAATCTACATTGGAAACTGAATGAGCTCAATAAATAGTTTAAAGAAAACAAAAGAAAGAGAAAGTACTTACACAAAGAATTACGAAATATCGTCGGTGCTGCCACCGCCCGTGCTATCACCGACGAGATACTGTTGAAGACTGCCAGCCTTACGGGACTCCGTGTCCCGCGAAAATTTTGGTGTTCTCTTACGCCCTCTAGGATACATTCTGGCTTCAGACAAAAAAAACAGAATGCCTCCGACGGCATTTCGTTGGTGCAAAAAACCACTGAGGAGATTATTATTAAATGTTCCATTCTCCGCCATATTACGATGTTTTGCCACTATTTTGATACTATTCTCGTGGACACCGACGAGATACTGTTAAAGACTGCCAGCGCCCGTGCTATTCCGCGGCACACTAAGTGGGCATAATGGGCGGGGTGGTAACGGTGGAAGTTACAGTGACCTGAAAGACCACATC
>CM052332.1:5850991-5870672 GCA_028455615.1 Lasioglossum zephyrum
GCGAGATAGCACGGGGGCTGGCAGTCTTTAACAGTATCTCGTCGGTGCTCCAGTCAGAATACATTCTAGAGGGCGTAAGAGAACACTGAAAAATTCGTGAGACACGTAGTCCCGTAAGGTGTGTGTTGGCAGTCTTTAACAGTATCTTGTCGGTGTCGTGGAGCTACTTTCAGCGATGTGGTATTTCAGATCACTGTAATTTCCACCGTTACCACAATAATTACCACTCGTGTCGTAATCAACCGAGGCTTGCCCTCGGTCGGACAGGGTGATAACTACCGTTATCCATAGAGAGTGTTTCCTTTCCAAAGCATATATACAAGAACTGATCAAAATCATTAATTTTCTACACCACAGCTCAATACCACCATATAAAATTTCGAAGACTGACTAGGTTTAAATACTTTATGTAATTATCTGCATCCTATTCCAAAGTTTTGCGCAATACTTCAACCTAGCATAAGCGTTAACTATGTATGGATATTATTAATTAAGATATTTTTGTACCTGGATCTATGGACAAACTGTGCCTAAGATCATCCTTCAATAAATCTAATCTAATCTAATTTGAATTATTTTTCTAGATGGAAAAGTTACCATTAAATGAGAGATTAATATTTTTCTCACTAAAGATCATTCGCTACCGCTATGTGTAAGAAAACTAGTTTTACTGTTAAAAATAATAGCATAATAGCTACATGTAATTGAAATAGGTAATTTCGAAGATTTTAAGGTAATTTTAGAAGGACACTGTCCCTGTAGAATAGGGTGGCCCTTATTTTTCGACCATGAAATTTTGAGCACGACTCCCCCCAATATTTTTCCATTTTATAAAAAAAATTATACATCCAAAGTTTTATATGAATCGGACAATACTAAAAACTTAAAAAGAAACTTTTTTCTTTTTTTCCTATAAAGTTTCTCATATTTTTCGTAACTTTAATGTCAACGTGGCACGTCTTCCTCTTATCCGATCAACTTCATCTTTTGCAAGAATTATTGTCTCTACCAAATGGAAAAAGTTTAGGGTAGTCATGAAAAAAATTTCGCAAAAAAATTTTCACCAAGTATAACTAAGGGCCACCCTACTGTAGAAGAATGTAATTCGCTGTGGTTCTTTAATTTCCCAATCAAATTACATTATTCGCGAAGACGAGAAGTTGATCAATATCTGTTGATAACTGCGATTCATTCGCCCCGGTTTCGAATTTTCTAACGGGCACTAACAGCTCTCTTGCATAAATGAATTGAAATGCATCAGATTCCTCCGTGCCAATTCAATCTTACGGATTCGAATCGCAAACACGAATGTTTGTGTTTTTAATTAGCTCTTCGATCTAGATTTGAGAAATGGAGAACGACGAATACTTTCCTACAGATTTAAAAGCATAGGATCGCGCACAAAAGGTGTACGAGTGACACCATCTGTTCCCATATACATGTGTACATACACAATCCATAGAATATAAAGTGACAAGCATCATATTCCGGAGTTGGCTGTGTCCTGGCGGAGGGAATGTCGCAAGGCATAAAACGGAAGAAGCTCGGCAAAACAGAAGACGGGGACGTCGGGGAACGAGAAAGAGAGAGAGAGAGACATTACAAAACGTTGTGTAGGAACTTTGATGGCTGGTTCCTCACACGTGGTTCCTCGGGTACACGGATTTCAGTCTCACCCACGCACACAGACGAGTGCCCAGTCGACGCCACGGTGTTTAGAAAGTCCGACATCGAGAGCACGATGAGGTACACCTTGGTACCAGAAGACGTACCCATCGGAAAGGTGTACCAGAAGGTTCACCAGCTTGATAAGCAGTGGGGGTAACCTTAAGCTAGCGGTGTCAGACGGACCCGAGCGCTCACTGCTCGTCGATTCGTCGAGCGATCGACATCGAGTGTACCCAGAGTATAATTCATCGAGGATTTTTCGTTTCTCCGAGGAGCCGTCGTTCAAAAGGAGACTCGACCTGTTCAGTCCCGACCTCAGCAACATGGACAAGGAGCAACCGGATTCTCTGGCGACCGTCGCCGTTGTCTCCGAGAAGATGGCTCAGCCTCACAGCAATTACGCTCCCAGCGAGGTCTACTCTTCCGCGGAACCACCACCGGTAAGCTATTCGGACGAGAAATTTCCGTTAGCATGCGCACAGAGGTCCGTCACATCGCCGAATTAATCGGCCGGAGCGATTCCTTTCAGGGAGACAATCTCCTATGAACGCTGGAAAGTTTCACAATTTTCATGAAACTTGTGTATATAACTATGTACACTGCATACAATGGCGCATTGCGTTATGGGCAACTTGGGCAAATACCAGGGGCCCCAAGCAAAATGGGGCCCCGAACACAAACCAAGATACAAACTCTAATTTGATAATTCACAACACAGTAAAGTCACGATTCTTGTCAAACGGTCTGTGTTCTGCACGGACAGTGATCGCATACCGACATCATTTTTTTTATAACTGCGTCTACCACATCGAACAAATATTCAGATAATTTTAACAATATTTCGAACAATTCCAACAATTGTTTTATTTTTTCCAACGTGAAAGTTATTTAGTCCGGGCCCTGAAATTCTACTTTGCACAAGGCCCCAACTAGTTATAACGCGCCACTAATTGTATACCGCATACTTATAGACTCGGCCGACTTTGGATAACATGCCTTGTGCTATATAGTTTGTTGCGAAATCGCAATACCGCGAAGCAGTATGTGTTAGAGGGAAAAGGGGAGTCCACAAGTTTGTTGAATATAAGTTTCGAAAAGTGTAACAAGAAAAAATCTAACAGAGAATGTTGAATAATGAGAATATTATAGTGATTCTAGTTGTCAAATGAATTTGGTAAGTTACACAAGAGATACATGTTTTCGGTCACGATGAAACAACAATGATTCATTTCATGATCAAATTTTGCCACGATCTGAAACACTTCGGATCGGCAGCGTCGGTCGAGTGAGACTCTTTTTACAAAAGAGCGCGGAAATCCGCGCGACGTACTTCCGTGAAAGTTCCTGAACAAGTTTAATTGTACATATGTAGGCAGGTAGGTACTCTCGTGCCGTGCTTGTTTATCCACTTGATCGATTAAAACCGACCGACGGAAATAGAAAGAGCAATCTGTCAGGAAAAGCAGCATCGTCGTTTCAAACAGAAACACGGTTCCCCAAATTACTAAAATTTTTTCACGAATTCAAGTAAATTTTAAGTAGCAAAATATGAAAGGTTTTGTTCAAAAACTTCAACAGTTTATATCTCGATAACTATTTGTTTGCTCGTATTGCGTTATAAAGAAGACTTTAATAACAATTGTCTTTGTTATAAAAAATTTTATGGCTAGTTTCTTTTACAAATGTTCACCCCAACGATGAATCACCATTACTTTTTATACACTCTGTACAAATCAATGCGAATCGAAGCTAGCAATTTAATGTAGTAATTTATTATTATTGTACAAATCGATACGAATTAAAGTTAGCAGTTTAATTAAGGTACTGATTAAAATTCCATTATACGAACTCTCAGCTGTGCTTCTTTTGGTTCGAGGTTCCACGTATTGGAAAACGTAATTACACACGCTTCGAACTTTTCTCGGAAAGATCGGTTTCTAATTATTATCTGTAAACGTGAGTGACAGCTCTCGTAATTTATGTTTGTAGTAGGAATCTATTAACCGCGTACGGATTGGTCCCGACTGACAATGAGTATAGCATAATTATGCGCAAATCATTCGACAAAAATACTCAGAGGAAACATGTAAGTAGTTAATTTTTGTTTGAAGAAACGGAAATTCCGTAGGAATTAATTTTTCGCACGTCCATACTTGCGAAATAGTCGAATTATCACGAAACAATAGGGTAACCGAACTTCGTAATCGAAAATTCTATAGTTCAAATCGCATTCAATTTTCTCCTAGAAAAAAAAGGAACATCGGCTCGCTCAAAGCGTGTTATTTTATTCTGTTTCTCTGGTTAATTGAACTCTCGTGTTTCGCGAGCGTGACGCGAAAAATTATGCAGACGAGGAGGTTTCGTTTTCAACGTCGGCCACGCTTTTTTCATTCGTTTGTTTCATGAAAACCGGAAACTTTCTACGCACTAGTTGGAAGTTCAACCTTCTGCGGACACTTGTCGAACACTTTCTTGACGCTTGTTTCAATAAACACGATAAAACGCATCTTCTTCTTTTGAACAAAAATAAGAACAAACTATGCGAACAGATGTAAAACAGTTTTTTTAACGCGTAGCTCGTTCACGAACAATGTTCACGCGACATTTAAAAGCTACCGAGTTCATTGAGAAACTTGAAGAACATTTTTAACGGAGAGTACTATTAAATTTTCTTGATGATTACACACTACGCGGTTTTTTACATCTGTTTTTTTTTATAATGTACTAGCTATCTGTTGAGATAGTTGATAGATAGTTGATAGATAGTTGAGATACTAGATCTGTTGTCCTGTCCAAATTTTTATTTTGTTTGTCGATAATGTAAATTCATAAATTGGAATATAAATATTCTAACTGGCGGATGTTGATAATGTCGATAATGTAAATTCGTATATAAAGCTACGACAGTGAAATATGATTCGAAACGCACTTCTCGTTTTTCCCTAATTTTCCATTTTTCCGGGCAACTTTTACAATTTTTCTTTCCCTGAAACCTTATTTGGACTACTACGAACATTAAAAAAAAAATTAGCCAAATCGGTCCAGCCTTTCTAAAGTAATGCGGTTACCAACGAACAGCATTTTATTATTTATTTATTTATTAGATAGATATACTTGCAATTCAGTAGTAGAAAAATTTTATTACGTGTGTACTGAAAGCGGGGGGCGACTTTGTTCAATTTAATGAATTCTTTTATAGAAAAGGTATGGCATGAGATTCACAATAAACAATTGGTTCTGAAATAGCGTTACATCAACCGGTTATAGCGAACGTGTTTGGAGAGTTTAATGCTTCGTTCGCGTACAGCCGGCTGTTGTGTGCAAGTTCTGAACACACGGGGCGTACCTCTACACATATGTACATATGTATAGCGGTAATCATTTCATCATGCGGCCATCCTACCATTATTTAAATAGCAAGTAATTGAAACTCGAATTTCCTGTGGCATTATGTAACGTGATAATTTCCTTTATACCTACGTTTATTATTCGAATATAATGCTTCTACAACGATTTGGGAAATTGCCCAACGTAGTTCGTTCCGTGTTACAGTGAATCATTGATTGTCGTATTATTCTCGTATTGAATTTTTTGCAAAGAGCGAATACGTTACAACAAACATAAAATTATTTTGAATCAATTCAAGTGGGTAGTGAGATATTATTTTGCATAAATGCATTTACTTGAACAGCGTTAGAAAGAATTGTTATCAGTCGTTACACGAGGGATTCTTCCACGTAATATTCATTCTTAACGTTCTAAAGTGTAAATCACACCCTACTTGGTGTTTCAATATTGCGAATCAGTGTTCAAAATGGTTTTCCTTTCAGGACAAGGAATAATAAACGTCTGAAAAATAATTTCCACCGCGAACGCGTTCACGAGTTAAACTGTTCACACCGAAAGGGAGGAGGAGGAAGAAGGGGTTGAATTGGCGAGGCAGAGATTGTTACGGGTGCCGCGTGAATTAGTTGATTAATCGAAAAGGGTAAATGCTTGTGACAGAGACTGTACTTGCACGTATTTGTAATGACCTCGATGTGGATGGACGACTGTAAGGTGAGAGGCCTCTCGAGGAGATAGTAGGCCATCCGAGGCTACCTTTATGCTGCTCGATCTGCCAGACAAAAGTAAACAGGCGCCCAGGTACTGTTGCCAGGCACTCGAAACGAAAGGATTTTTACACCTACGTGCACACACGCGCCGACAGAAACTTTCCAAAAATAGAATTTAGTAAGGAACCGCGATGTCCGCGAATCCCATTGTTGAATCTCTTCTATGGTCTTGTTGAAGAAATTTTCCAATTTTTTCGGGACACCACCTAGGATTATCACACTACCTAAAAATTCATTTGGTTTCGAGGCTGATGGCTACATTTTACCATCGTATCCGGCTGTACCCTTTGCTTGTAATGTACCGTTTACACGATTGCAGAGAAAAACGTGTGTATAGAGTATACAGTATACATAGAGTATAGAGAAATAGAGAGAGAAAGAAAGAGAGACTCTCGAGTAAAAAAGAATTTTTCACTTTTTCCCGCAATTAGCTTTATTCTGCAAAGTAGGAATGCTGCGAGACTGCGAAAGGAGAGCGTGAAACGACAAAAGACCTCGACTCGGTTGGCTAGCCAGCATGAAATCCCCATACATGTGTGTGACTGCATTCTGCGCGCACACATCCCATCAACTACATTATCGCGTAATGATTTTTGCACGTATTTCATTGTTGTATTCACCGACCGTGCGTGTGAGTGTTCGTTATTGTGTAGCGCTCGATTAACATGAAATTGCATCTTCGGTACAGTATTCCATAAAATGCAAACCAGTAGCAGATTTCATATTCAAAAGAAACCAGATGACTGTTGACAAGCGTGTTAAACGAGTATAGTTCAATATTTGGTATAAAAGAAACTGGTGAGAAGCCACCAAGTTGCTCCACCATTGGCTCAACACATTTAATAATTCGTTAACTGGGAAATACCGTTACGTACACCCTCTGAAGATGGTGGTTGGGGGGTAGTATGGGACTCGGCTCCTCCTGAGATGACAGTTAGGGGAACAGGACTTAACTTCCTATCTATACCAACTAAAACCCCACCGCCCAAGGTCATAGACCCTGCTCTCCTCTGAGCTCGATTTAGACACCATACGGGGTCCCATTACTCGTATTGCTCCCGCGGTGGTGTTTGACGCGTCTAACTTGGATCTCTCTTTGTCTTTTTAAAGGACATATTCCATTCTATACACCAGTTACCGTAGTCTAATAGGCTCCATATGATTCAATGCCTCACGATGTGCTGAGCCACTGGTGGAGCAACTTGATTGCCTAGTGTAATAGCGGCCTAACAACGTGAAGGTGTATGGGAATCTTCGCATTAACGAATGTTTTCTTGGTTAATTTTCAGGCATACATGAGGCCAAAGAGTACGGCAGTTCAAATCGCGAGAATCGCGGCTGCCACTTTGGTCACGATGACCATAATCCTAGGGAGCTTCATTCTCGCCTCTTCTTGGGTGCAAGCTCGTGCATCGTGCACTCCCGAATCGATAGCCGCGATGCAAGCAGAATTGAGACTTCAACAGCAGCAGCAACAGCCATCGTCTGTTAATTATCAGCAAGCCGAATTCCTGAAGCATTTGCAGCCTGAAGCGCTTGTCCAGGTAAGTGCTCCATAATCTTTGGCATAATACGTTTCACGTTTTTAGTTTGTGTCAAAAATACAATAGGAAACGTGATACGATACGATACCAGAACAATTTGTATTGTAAATAAGTACTTTGTTTGTTGTTGTAAACTATACTTGCGTTTCACTCGTCCGGCACGGTGCCAGCTTTCGAGATTTCTCAATGTTCACGTTAAATTCAGTGAATTGTAAAAACCTCGCCGCGTTGGAAGTACTGTTGATCGATTGATACCCGAAGATTGTTTCCAGTCGAACGATGCTGTTTGATTTTATGATCGAAAGTGAGGAAGCGAAACGCGCGTCGCGTCATGGTAATCGCGCTAATATGATTAACGTTGACACGCTGAACGAAGAAACCTATCCACCGCGTGCAAAACGATTGTAAACTATCGAAACTGGATAGAACACACGTCGAAGAAGTTAGTCAAATTAGCGACCGATTTTGAGCTCGTGTAAAGTCACACAAGTGTTCAGCTTGCTTTATTTCAATGCAATTAAGAGAGGCGCAAAAAGAGCTGCACTTAAAAACGAAAGTGAAAGCTAATCGAGAAAGTGCGATCCCGTTTCATTTTGTTGCTAAGCGATTTTTAACAATAGAAAAATACATGTCGGTTAATGGACGAGTTCGAAAGTGAACGTTTCCCTATATATATATATATATATATATTCGTATTAGCTATGTTTAATTTTGTTGCCGCGAACTGAAACGATAGCCTCGAAACGTGCTCGCACAGTTTATGATGAGACAGCATTGAAAAGTCGCTTCTCACGGCAGTCGATCGAAAGCGAAAGAGAGGAACGTGCTCGCGGTCTATGGTCACGCCCATCTTTGTGGTATTCACCTCTGATATTACCTGTAATAATGAACTACCGAGATTTACCATGATTTATCGCGCACTTTTTCATCCACGAACCCGTGAAGCCCGTTTCGTGCCGCAGGAGTTGCTTTATCGATAAGTTGACTGTACACGACTTCGACTGTTATCGAACGAAACTATTGTGATGGCATGGAGGGTCCCTTCTCGTGGAGGTCGGAACGTTCTCACTGAGAAAATCATGTAGTTAGATTCCAAAATTCTAGGCTAGGATAGTAAAATAAGCTAGAAAGACCCGGAGTGTATATGTTAGCGTTAGGATAGCAAAATATAGTTGAACTCCGAAATTCTAGGTTAGGATAGCAATATAAGCCAGTAGGACCCCGGAACTATAGGTTAGGTTATAGTATAGGTTAGGATAGCAAAATCTATCACAACCCCATCCTCCACCCTATGATGGCTTGCACAGTTTTCTTTTGCGACAAGTAAAGGTGTGATCTCCTTTCGCGTCTGAATGCAGCGTTTTGCGATCCATACTCCATTAGTATGGATACATTTTATTTCCTAGACGCAGTTCTGATGTGAAGTATGACGAATGGAGTATAATTGGCGCATGGATCGCAAAACGCTGCATTCAGACGCGCAAAGGAGATCCCACCTTTACTGAAAAAAACTGTCAGGAATCTAACTCTGTTCTGCCAATTGGCAAGCACCTGCCTTACAATCTGTGAGAACTTCCCGGCACCAGAGAGGATGCGAGAGTGCTCGCGCCCGCGGTTTTGTGCCTCCACATTTCTCAGTGTAGGTTATTCTACAGTGTAAAGACTTTAGAGTTTAGCCGGAGATAGATCAAGCTATTTTTTTCATGCAATAGGATCTATACCCGCTTTTAACTTGCTAAATATGGGTTTAGTTCTGGCTAGGGTTCTGTTCTATGCTAAATATGGGTGTAGTTCTGGGTAGGGTTCTGTTCCATGCTAAATATGGGAATAGTTTTGTTCCATGCTAAAACTGGGTATGATCCTTAGTCCGTATCAAATTATTAAATTGTTCCAATGTTTAAAGTAAATATATATGTAAAAAGCGTTCACCCATGGACCCAGAACTTTAATTCAGATAATGTATAATATCTTAGAAAAATAGTAGAGGCATTGTATCAGGCTGAAGTATTCATGCATGCTTGTACGCGACACAGCGAGAAGATATTCTATGAAATTCTGCAGACTTTCTTGCAAAAACAAGAGCAATTTTATGCACTGTAAGGTAAGAAACAAGCTAGAATTTGCGTGCCCAATTCGAATTCGCGCCTCTCTCTTTTCTTGCGAAGCTGGACAAGAATGCACTGATCGTAAATAGCTCCACGCTTTCTAAATTTCCGACTTTTTATGCCTAATACATTCATTAACACAAACTCATTTTCATGGGCCTTAGAGAAGCGTGAAAATCCAAGGAAAAACTTTCTTTCTGTGTGTCGTCAAGCTAATTTGATTGGAATCCATTCTAGATTTTGGTATCCCAACAACTCCTAGTTATCTCAAATACCGTACAGGCGTTCTTGGAATAGCTGCCGGTGATATTTCGGAAAGGCGGTTGGTGTTTCTTGATAAGCGCGACCTCGAAAGATGACAGTGTATACATAAATATAGAAAAACGTTATTCACAGTTGCAAATAACGTTAAGGGGATCTTGTGCGTTTAATAATATGTGGTTGTTGTTCAAAGAAATATGCAATTTTATCATTTTGTCCACCGGTGTAGACTTTACATTTCGCACGCGCTTCTTGGTCGTAACTTGCGGACGATCAAGAAACGCCGTCCTTTGTGTGCAAAGGAAATACAACCACTTATCAATAGGAAGCGAACGACAATTAATTCCGCGGCCGGCGCAGCGCGGCGGAGCGGTTAAGTGAAGAAGAACGGCGCGCACAGGTAGGCACAGGTAGACACAGGTAGAATGAAACGTAGAAAATGAAACAGAAAGAAGCCGGTACGCGGCCGTGCTAGGAGCTGCGTTCAAGGAGAACCACAACAGTCAATTACGTAACCCGAGTTACGTTCCTCTATTCACGATGTTAACGCGAAACAGGAAATCCACCGTCTTTCTTTTCGCCATTTAGGATACGTGGCACTATTTTGTTAAATGGTTGATCAACAGAATGGCTGACCAAGCTGTTGAAATTTTAGCTCGCGACGCATATTATTAGACAGCGGACTTTTATGCAAAGTTAAAATTTCTTTTGTAAATAACTCGCTGTCTAATCATCATTACGAAGGAGTTCCGTTAAATGGGCATCCTAGTTTCACGACCATAATTATAAAGAGAAGAAAATTAATATAGAATGGAATTATTTTAACCAGGAAGAAATGTTTAATTATCGAGTTGAAATAGTTCCGAGCAAAAAGGGCCTTCATTTGTTTAAAATGAAGTAAACATCCGAGTCTCGTTGTGCCTCCAATTTTCATTTATTTGTTCGCCACTTTGCACTGTTGTTCGTCGTCATTCCTCGAGGCTGCACATCGAAATAGAAACGATAGTTGCTAACGCGTGATAAACAAGTACACGTGTTACAGTATTAAAATGGGAACATTCTCAATGCAACTGGACCGTGTGCAGCCTCGTGTGAACGTTGTTGTGGGACAAGGACGACGATCGTTGATTTCATTGAATCTCACAATTAGCAGAAAATTTCCATGTAGGAGAGTCCTCGCGCTCCGTCGGGATTATTCAGCGTGGTCAAACTGAATCATTGGTCAAGGATCGTTCACAGAAAAAGCTTAACCCGATTAGCTTTTGGAGAACGGCCACTCGATTCAAGTTAAAAATAATTTGTTTGATTTATAAAACATAGTTTTCGTTAACTACTTATCGTTAGACGAGTAGTGAACTACGAATTACAATATTGCACGTCTAAAAAGGCTACTGCTCAAATCAAAATCAAATTTTATCGAAACCCCATTAGGTTTTTCATTAAACGACCGATCGATTTTCACCATTGCATTAGTATTCCCCATTGCGATATTGTATATCGCGGTGGACACAAACGAAACGCGTTAGACTGCCATTCAAGTCGCGTAAGCCGATCTTACTTTCTATCGACAGCCTTAAGCGAACCGGAAATCGTCTTATAGCCGTTATTTGTGTGATCGGCGCAGTATAGGGAAGTCTTTAAACTGACAACAGGAAAAACGGGAATGAGAATTTCATCATGGCCGAAGTACTTCGAGAAGGGGTGACAATCGCTTGTCACCAGTTTCTCTGTAATTACGGTGACCGTCATTCTAACCCACCAAATCTATAATAATATCTATAATTAATGTTTTGTGGATAAGGATGTCTATCCAATTATAGTTAGGATAGACATCCTAACCCCTATATGATTATAGATTTGGTGGGTTAAGAGGTCCATCCAATTATAGTTAGGATAGACATCCTAGCCCATCAAATTTACAATAATATATATAATTAATATCCATAATCTATAATTGGATGGGTCTCCAAACAATGTTAGCCCAGGGCCCCAAGATTAACAATCTGCGTTCGAGGCTCTCTACTTAGAACGTAGTAAAAGGCTCTCTAGTGGAACCTAGTAGAAATACACTTGATTCCATGTCGACGATATGAAAGCTCTGCGAGAAGATGGTGGCGCGCATTTTTGCGGGTCTCGATGGAAAGGTAGGTACCACAACGGAAAGTGGGTTGCCCGTTTCATGCACCGGCAGCATATAATAATATCTATAATTAATACTTAATTAATTGGTTATCGATCGTAATTTATCTTCAGGATATTACAAATTTTTCTTCGCGGCGCAAAGGTTCGATCATTTACAACAACAATTAGCTATATTTGTGAATACTAAATGCTGGATTCGGATTTGAATCTTCAGGTTCGAGAACCACGTTAGCTATTAAAATGTTTTAATAAGAGGAGAAGAAAGGAGGTGTTTAAGGAGATCTATAATTAATGTTTGGCGAATAAGGATGTCCATCCAATTATAGTTAGAATAGACATCCTAACCCATCAAATTTACAATAATATCTATAATTAATATCCATAATCTATAATTGGATGGGTCTCCAAACAATGTTAGCCCAGGGGCCCAAGATGAACGATCTGCGTTCGAGGCTCTGTAGTTAGAACCTAGTAGAAGGCTCTCTAGTAGAACCTAGTAAGAAGGCTCTCTAGTAGAACCTAGTAGAAGGCTCTCTAGTAGAACCTAGTAATACACTTGATTCCATGTCGACGATATGAAAGCTCTGCGAGAAGATGCTGGCGCGCATTTTTGCGAGTCTCGATGGAAAGGTAGGTACCACAACGGAAAGTGGGTTGCCCGTTGCACGCACCGGCAGCAAGGTGAACGTTCTCTGAAAAGATTTTCTCTCGAGAGGCTAACTGTATTGTTGCTCGGTGTTCACCGTGTGGGTTTTCACATGCTGCATCACCTTGACGGCAGAGATTGCTCCTTATCAATTATCACGGATCATTTTCACTCTTCCAACATGTCATCCGTGCGATACGCTTCTCGTGTGGATTAGAAAATTCCCGCGTTCTCACGGGATCTTCTAAATTTCACTTTTCCTAAACGTCTCCGGATCTTGAATCGCGCGCGGGTTCCTGAGTTAAGAATTGTTACGGAATCTGGGACGCCTGGTTTCCATGATGCTCGGTAGAACCAAGAAATAATTGAACAAACTTGACGAATACTCGTTACTTTTCTCGCACAGTCTTGGCCGAGTATGGTTTTAATTGGGTTGGAGATAATATGATAATAATAAATTCATATAATGTAACAAGAAGAATTGATGAATATTGTTAATCAAAGAAAATACTATTTTCATTGGTAATGGCATTTGTAAATCATCTCCATAAATAAAAATCAACTGCTGTTGCCTGTTTGCATTATCGACAAGTAAATTTATGGAAATTTGGACAGGATAACGTCTGTCGGATCAGCTAGTAATAAATAAAACCCGTACTAAATTCGGTTCAATTTAATACTCCCGCTATACTATATTTCCCGTTATACTATAACTGCTGCTTTCGTATCGAAGCGGACATAAACGACGCGACGAAATATCCGTATAGAAACCAGTTAGCCGAATTAAAAGTGCGGCGGTGTCGGGGCAAGACAAAAGTGTGCCAACGATTTCCATCTTTCGAGCGACGAAGGCACCCGAGTGCAAATCTACATCATCAGGGACGCGTCGTCTACTATTATAATAGAAGGCTGACAGTGTGCACGTTGCCTAAAGACGATGGTTACCTGTCGTAATGGTACGCTAATTGATAGGCAGCTCGCAGAAGGGGGTGGCAAGATTTCTAAAGAAAGCCTGCGGGAGCGAGTGGTCGTCTCCGCGGCAAATTGCAATACCGATTTCTTCGTTCATACTGCATGCCACGCGAAGCCCGTCGATTTCATTTCCCTCGTGAAATCCTTTCGGTTCGTTGTTTAGTTCGCGTCGAAAGTACCCTGCCACAGACAGCTAAATCCATCAGAGATGGGCATTGATTTCAGGAAATAAATATTTCAAACACTCGATCGTAATTTCTTTTAATATTCTATTACTCCTAATTTATCATTTATATTCTAGTAGCAAATTTCTATAAATTTGTTTGTCGGTAATGTAAATTCGATAATGCAAACAGACGTCGATAATGTAAATTCCTATTGAAATATAGAAATAGCCTAAAAGTGGGTGTGATCTATTTCTGTGTAGCTGACAGAAGTAGGGCTGTAACTTTCCTTCGAATGTCGAAGCTTCGATTTGAAAAACTTCGAAGGTCGAAGATTTTGAAGGTTAGCGTTTTGGTAATTCGATGGCGATGATGATATAATATAATATAATATAATATGGTGACTGACAGTTAATATTTTTATTTATCAAAAATCGTACACGGTATAAGATTGCAAAATTTCGAAGGTCCCTTCGATCCTTCGAAAACTTTGAAGCTTCGGAAAAGTTACAGCCCTAGACAGAGGTCGAGGCAGAAAAACCCAGGGAGTTCTTTTGGGTTGTTGCACGTAAAATGTCAATAAAAAAATGCTATACGAACTCTTCCTAATAAAATAGCAAGGAATACCGCAGCAAATAGAAATTACAGGAATTGCAGCGACGATCTGTACTTTTGAGGGTTAAGAACTTGTTTCGTCCCGTTCTAGTTTGACGATTACACAGGTTGTCGTTCGAGTACCGCAAAACCGTTTCTACATCCAATTTCCCAAGTGGAAAGTTCTCGGTCTGCTACGGCTACCGTCTTGATCTATTGGAATTAAAGTCGGCGGTTTTCTCCTTATTTTATCGTTGATATCTTCCGCAGCGAATTATATTAATCACGAAACCAAACGATTTTCTATTAATTTAGTATACCAAATTTTTGATCTGCCTTAGCTTTCTAGTGTTTGCGAGAGAAGATTCGAGTCGGTTCGAGGCGAGTTTGGAATTGCGAAAACCAGGAGCTGGTCGGTAGCCATTCCACCTTTCCTTACGTTCACCGATATTCAAGTAGAAAGTTGTCACTTCGTATGAAGTAAGTTTCCTCGGCGAACCAGCCAGTCAGCAGACGGAAACGTTGGAATCGTTTGTGCTCTGCAGAACCTGATGCAACGAACGTTTCTTGCACGATATTGGTTTCCTGCTGCCTGATCGCAAGTTGGTGTCTCGAAAGTACACAGCTACCTGTAACTTCCTTCCTATCTCCTAATCGTCATTTACCAAATACGTATTCCCTACTGCTTCCGTATTTACTACTCGGTCTAATGATAATCCAGCTGGCTAGCTAACCGTGAATCGTTGCTCCAACGCCGGTATCTACCGATTTTTCATTGAAACTACTCAAGAGGACAAATAACAGCTTCAAACGAAATAATGCGAGAGAGAATATCCCAAAATGAGATTATATTTATCTAGTACACCCCGTGGAAGAATGTTTCCGATCGGAGTCATTGAAACGGATTTTAGAGAAGACATTCACAATTTAGAAGTATAAATTATTACTTTATGATGTTAAAACTGATGGGAAATGAAAAGGGGCTTATTAACGAATGAAAAATAACAAAATAACGTAAGCTTACATTTATTATGGCAAAGAAACGAACAAATAAACAAATTGTTACTGGGAAAAAAGTTTCCGATTGATGCAACTGCTGGAAAAAAGTTTCCGATTCGATTTACACTTTCCAACACCAAATTTGTTAAACAATTGCAGTTGGATGATTCCTATAGAGTATTCTGCCACGGGGTGTAGATTCATTCGCGACAACAACTTCTTCATGTTTTCGGAACTCACAGATAAAGTTAGATCGAGGATCTACGTCTATGAGACCGAGGCGAGGGGACCGTTCGCCATTCTCAGGCCTGTTAATTAGACCATGTCGCAGCAACGTATCGCCTTGGCTGATCATTATTGTTATTATCATCGGCGATTGAGCGTAATTAAAGGACAGGCAATAATCGCGGCCCAGAGAGATAATTGAATCGTATCCTGTCGAACAATCTCTTCCTAGTTATACACCGTAGAAAACGACGATAAAGCCGCGGAAAAACGACCGAAAAATATTCTACTCGAGGCCCCTCGAACGCTGGATAAATATCACCGCGGCATTCATCTGTTGATGCAACTCGTCTTCCTGGTCGCGACATCGGGTCGCGAGTGAAAGTGAACTCTCTTTTATGTTATCGCGCCATAACCTCGCCGAAACGATGGAAATCGAATGCTGGCAACGACGCGACGCATAGTGGGCTTAAACGCCAATCTAACTGATAAAAAGTCGTATTTTCAATCACATATTATTACATACTTTTTTATTTGTTTCAATTCTTAAATACCTGTAGATCTTTAAATTATATTCTATTTTGTTTCTCTGGTCAATGATATGAATTCAATGTGATAATGTAGTAGGCGAGTCGAGATTTCCTAACAAATTATAATTAAAATATCTCCTAACTAATGATTTTTTTACACAAATAGATTAATACTTTTTTGTAAAGAATATGAGGGAGCATCAGCTGATGCAATAAAAAATACATGATTCCATTTATAAAAACATTAATGACCTTCATATGTCCTTTACACGTCCATCTACAATGGTGGAAAAATGGACCATCAGAATGTGCCCCTCTCAAAACCGTTCAACTTCATCTGAAACATTGTTTGCTATGCGTAATAATAATGACGTAAATCTAGATGGCAAAATGTGGCGCCCCACCCTGTAGATGGGAAGAGTACAGTAATTTATTATACTTTCTGTATATCAACAGATTGTTCGTTAGTTCTTACGGTTACTGTCTTCACTATTTATATGACAGGGTTACCGAGTATTCTTTTTATTTTTCCAGGACACAAGCGAGACAAAGGAAGCGCAGCAAACTCTGGTCGAACAAACACCGACGAAAGAGGACACTAAAGACATCAAACTTCAGAAAGAAGACGAAAACAATTCGAAATCAGACAGCGACAGTAGCGATCATGAAGATGACGATGATTATTACGATGACAACGAGTTCCCACCCATGCACATTAAACTGCCGCTGCAGTTCAATTTCGACGATATCGCGGGCGTAAGTTTGTCGAAATTATTCTTCTTCCCGATCCTTTGAAAGGTCGATATCTCTATTTCTGATCGGAACGAATATATCTTCTCATTTAACGTAGGAAGTGAATTGATTGATTGAACATTTCTCAGACTCTAATCCAAGAGGCACGCAGCAGAGTATCGTGCGTGGTAGAGAGACGAAGAGCCGATCAAGTGATGGATGGCGATAACAACAAAATTGATAACAACAGCACCGACTCTCGTTACCAAAGGCTCAGCGGAGAACGTGTCGCTATTCTTTGTGAATCCGGAAATCCTCAGCAAGAGTATGTACATTATATTGATTTGTTTCATCATAAAGAGTGTTCTGACATTTAAATTGACATTTACTTTTAGACATCAAGATCAAGATATGCTGACCCCGATTATCATTCCTCTGGGAACCGTTCAAGTGCCTCTTGGACCTCAATCTCAGGATCCAGGTTATCATCAATATCAAGTGCACACTCAGTATCAAGTTCCTGATATGCAACAGTTGCCTTTGAGCGATCCACGTGGACTGAACCATATCCCACCAGGAGTTCTTCCTCCTGAATTGCGACATCTTCCTCAGGTGAACACTGAAATGAGGCCGCCGCGAATGGGGCCGCAGACACCAATGATGGGACCGCAAAATCCCGCAATGGGACCACAAGTAAATTTATATTTTCTAATCCGAGCCTAATTGTTATGCAATAGAACTCCGTTCATATGAATAGAGGATACATACTTATTAGTTCTGTTCTTTATACAGGACGTTCCCAGGAATCGCTATCTAAATGAATCAAAGTCCGTGGTCCAAGTCTCTGTAACAGCTAACGTTTAATGTTTCTCCAGATCGAAGTCCGTCGAATTCCCATCGAGATACGCCCCTTCCCGGTGAACTCCGTCAGAGGAATGCGCCCGCCCATGCCTCAGGATCCTCAGATGATCTTCCAACAAATGGAACAAAATCCCGGCGCATATAGCCAAGAACAGGGGCCAGTCATGATGCCTCCGCCAGCACCGCAACCGGAGGCTCAAGTTCACGAACAAAGGGTTATCTCGCACGTGATGATCCCGCAAACTGAACAGCGGCCACCCCAAACTCAGATGCAACCACAGATGCCACCTCAAATGCCGCCTCAGATGCAACCTCAGCCTCAACCACAGCCTCAGCCGCAACCGCAGCCTCAGATTCCCGAGAGACCACGCTCTCCCTTCCAAGGAATTCCGTTCGAAATTCGTAGGATTATTCAACAGGTGCCTTTGGAGATCAAGAACATCATTCAGCACATTACTGGCGAAGCAAGACCGGTCCCTGTACAGGTTCCCGAAGGTGCTCGCCGCGAGGTAACCTAATTTATTAAAACATTTACCAGCTTATTTCTGCTTTGTCTTCAATCTTCACTCCTCGATTAAAAGATGCTGAAAGAAAAGCAAGAGACATGTACTTGAAATCACGTCAGGATCCACCCTTTTTTCCAGGACACCCTGTACTCTTCGGAAACGCTTGTAATTTTAACATGTTTAACCCTCATCCACACGACTTGGTACCCGGGTACCTATTTCAAATTCGTATACAAAATGACCCGTGTGGATGTGGGTTAATATGTAGAAGAAAAACTTTGGCTGTATATGTACAGTGGCTACGTGAACATATTGTGTAGCTGAATTTACGGTGCGTTTTAGAACGTTCAAGAGTTTAAACCGATCCCGGAAGGAGCACAGCCCATCCCTGTGGGGCTTCCACTTCCGATAGAGGTCCGAAATCTATTGGAACATGGGAACATCGAGGGACGTCAGAGACCGGATGGATCAAACGAACAACAGGAAGCTAAACCCTTCCCTGGGCCGGAAGACGATAGCGAAGAGAGGAACTTCCCTTTACCAGCGGAGATTCGTAATATAATTCACCAGGTATGACGTGTTACCTTATGTGCAACTTGAACAAATACCCGGGGCCCCAAGCAAAAGGGGGTCCCGAACACAAACCGAAATTCAAGATCCAAATTCTACGATTTTCCTCTGGAGCCCCGAAATTCTACTTTGTGCAAAGCCCCAACAACTGGTTGGTTAGACTACTGGCTACTGGCGCCGTGGGATTCGAAATTTGGCCACGGGTGAATAAGAGGTAGCGTGGCCGAGCGGTCTAAGGCGCTGGTTTAAGGCACCAGTCTCTTCGGAGGCGTGGGTTCGAATCCCACCGCTGCCATATTTTTTTCTTCGAGATTCATTCCACCATGGCACAGTCGTCCCGGAGCTCGCTTTTTGTGGCCAAAATTCAATTTTTCGGCTTTCAAATTTCAACAAAATTTTTTTCCCTCATAATAAGAACACTTTAAAACCTCGAAATTCTCAATATTAGGTCTTTCGGATAGCTTACTGAGCAGATATAGCGTTTGAAGTTCACAATTATGAAATTGGAGGAACAACTAAATAGTTTTAATTATTCTTTACACACTGCTAAAATGAAAATTTGTACTATATTTTTGTATGTGTGAGCAGGTATATTTCAGTTATTTAATGGTAATATAAGCATTTTTCAATCAATATACGAAGGACAAAGTTAAGTGCAATGTAAACTTTAGGTAGAGTTAAAAAAAAATGTTGAAAAATGTTAGCATTCAGACTTGATTTTTCTGAAAGTTTAGACCTTCAACATATACACATGTAAATTTCAGCTGCACCTTCCTGTGCTTTATAATTCTACGTGTATTTTAACAAGCAGACGTCGCGCGCGAAGTACGCACTCTAATGCTACGTTCTGAACGCGTCACACATTTTAAACTTACACATGCATGGTTTACAGTATATGATATATGTAGTTTATAGAATTATTTATTAATTATTTAATAAAAAAAAAATTTTTTATTTATTTTTTATTAATTTTTTTTTTTTAGCATTTTATCTTTCATTATATTCATTACTATATTGTATATATTTTATCTTCTATTATATTTATTA
>CM052332.1:5870772-5903751 GCA_028455615.1 Lasioglossum zephyrum
AGTATTCACTTTTTTACAAACTTCAATATACAAAATTAAAGAAAAAACTTTTTTTTATAAAAAATGAAGGTTACCTCAATTTTTGAAATATTAACATATATTTTTTACACCGTAATATTCTAACTGGTATCAAGACGAATCCAGCGACCTATAATAAGATAACATTAAATCTTGAAATAACGCTACAATAGTTTTGGCCACAAAAAGCGGGTTACCGGACCACTGTGCATGATCCGTATTAAAATCGTCTGACGCGTCTGATCATAAGCAATACCGATTCTACTTCCTGCGTATACTAAAGCACGCGAATCCGACGGATCTAGGAGATAATTAAACTAATCTTGCGAAGGTATTATTTATAGAAAACTAGACAAGTATTTATACATTTCTAAAAAAAAGGGAAGAGGAAATCCTAGATGAAACTGTGCGCAATTGGATATGAGATTGGTAGGAATAATATTTTGTGTGTTGCAGGTTGTAGAAGGAAATGCTTTCCCCGTGCCAAGATTTGCTCTTCCGTTGAGACCCGTGGATTCTTTAGATATACCCGTTGAAGCTCGTGCCGAAGTCACGGAGCAAGAAACGGAACAACGACAGCAACAAGAACAACAGCCAACTCACATGATGATGCAACAACAACAACAACAACATCAACAAATGCAGCAGCAACAAGAGTCGGAAGAGGAAAGCCGTCCACATTGTAAGTATAGTTTACATAATTAAAGTAACTAGAACTAATTATACAGTAAAGTCGCGTTTACTGTCGAACAGCCTGCGTTCTGCATGGACAGTGATCTCATACCGACATTATTTTTTTATGGCTACGTCTACCGAACCAACCGTGCCGTCCCCCTGCCCATTCGAATCGTACTTTTTATAAATGTTTATTTTGTTCACGCTCGCCAGTTTTTAACATATAGGTTGATGTTTACGGCGCACAGATTCGACACATACTTTTTATAGTTGTAAAATATGAACGAATACCTTATATCGATTTTGCATATATAAGAATGTTAATCCTGAGTTCTAAAATACCAATATTAAGTATAATTACAAATTGTAGGTATTTACAAATTTTTCAGAATCTTCTGTTCCTCCGTCGCGTATCGATAGGACACTGCCATTTGCGCGAACACGTAATTGCGAAGCACAAAACACCACACTTTCCGAAATCGTGACAGCGAACGGGACGAGATTACTCCGATCGGGTACCATGGAAATCACCAACACGGTTTTCACCGACTCCAGATTTGATCGACAACGAATTTGTGCGGCAACGATTTTAGATTCGTTTTCGGTCAAAGCTATTGTCCCTAAAATCTGGAGTCGGTGAAAACCGTATCGGGGAAACTTGTGTTGGTGATTTCCATTGTACCCATCAACAGGATACTGGCATTTGCGCGAACACGTAATTGCGAAACACAAAACACCACACTTTCCGAAATCGTGACAGCGAACGGGAAGTAATTATTCCGATCACGGTCAAAATAAAACTGTGATTGCAAGTTCGGTTTTTTTTGTGAATGGTTAAGGGTGAGGAAATATAACAACTGTTAATTGGACGGTGGTTGTGTCGGAAGGACTTTAGGTTAAGAAGTGGGGAACGCTGTCAAAGACATTCCTTTCGTTATTGTATTCGATCGTAAATGATGTGATTTACAAGGGTTTTTTGCATGCTATAACGTCCTTTACAGAACGAAGGAGGTGTGAGGCACGGTAACATTTTATAATGCAGGGTTAATAATATTTTTATAACAATGGATATAAGGTATTCTACCACTATTTTTAGTGATATTGTGTTTAAAACAATGGTTTTTGGTTGAAAGATAACCCCCTAAAATTTTAAGTCGCTAACCCTTCATATAAGGATGCGGGATAAGATATCCAGATAAAAGAAAAACGAAAATATTCGAATTTAATTCCTTTATATCGTATATTTTTCTCACAATTGTGATCAAAATATTAAGGGTAGAAAAAAATCATTTAATTCTTTGGGGGTGAGAATTACAAGCAACCCTTCGAACGACCACTTCCAAAAAATTCAAGAACCAGAAGTTCCGTCACCTATCTAATATATAGAAAAGTTTCAAGACGATCGAATTGGTGGAGCATCGACGATGAAACAGCAACAATTTGTTCTTGATTGTTTACAGATGTGCAGCCACGTTCGGTGCGATCTATTCCGGAAGCGTTCAACCACCGCCGTGAGAAACGCGTTCGCCGTTGCGCCTGTGACTGCGCTTGTTAATTTCACCCTCGAGTCCCATCGTACCTGGCCCGAACAGAACGTTCTGAATGGAGAGAACATCCACCCGGGAGCACGCGCGAACGAGTTTATGCGATTGGAACGGGACATATTGCACTCCTTCATTTGAATTTCGTATTGTTATAAGCTTCGATCGTAAACACACGACCGGATACCGAACAAGAGAAATCCATCGAAACAGAGGGTAGCAGAAATTAAAAACGAAGTTTCCTCAACTTTATAACAATTACCATTTTAAATGCGGGAAAAGTGATTTATTTTAGATTAAACGTACTACTTTTCGAGAGAGAGAGAGAGAGAGAGATCGAGAGAGAGAGAGAGACAGAGAGAAACGATAAAACAATTATGAGAATCAGAATTGTGTTGCAGGGCAGTTTATTGCAAAACACTTTGCGGAAAATCTGTTACCGTTTTGCACTGCGAAAGCATAGCAGCTGTTACCTTTTCGTACTAAGAATATAACTGAGACTTTTCTTGAAATTATTTCATATTAATATATAACAGGTTACTATATAAATAGAGGTCAGAGTAATTAGATTTTGTCTTTAGTCACCTTTAGTACGCGGCAGGCTAAACATTGATCGATCTAATTGTATAAGGTCGCCTTTAATATGGGGAAGGGCCTACGAATCGCTAAAGATTTTATATGAAACGCTAAAACGCCCGATTATTGGAAAGGAGATGTATTCGTTCAAAGATATTCTTTCAGCTAACATACTTGCATCGTAGTAGGCGTATTAACTTCGTTATCATTAGACGGCTACGGAAAAGCACACGGTTTCCTTTTTTGTGATCTATTAACCCTTTGCTGCGTAGTGTATCATATCTGATACAGTTAACAAATCTGGTAAACTAAGAATTTGTTTTCTCCCCGTGTATATTTATTTTTCTGAAAATGTTGTTTTATTTTTTTTAAATATTTCTCCCTTAAGTAAAACACAAAAACTGACCCTCTTTCAATTTTTTCGTCTCAATTAAAAAACTCATGCAACTAAGGGTTGATACCGTTAATACAGAAAATAATGTTTTATTTAACTTCGAGATCTGTGAATTCGTCTATGAAATTTTATATTTGTATAATCATCTGCAGCCTAGTTATCTTCGGCGCGCGATAACGGCTACATGTAGAAGGGAAAGGGGAGGTAGAGATAAATCTGTGATTGTTTCATTCGTATTCGGTGAAGTAACTTTTTATCGCAGTTGGATATAAACGCGTCCGAAATTTGAAACGATTACGAGTAATAAATGAAAGCGGTCAGCAGATACATTTTACTGTGTACGTACCTATTGATATTTACCGTGAGTTTTCTTTCAAACAAGCTATCGTTTCAAGAAAACTAAAGCTTGATAATTCAACTGTGAAATAATTCGAGCAGCTTCGAATAACATATAGTATTTCTACCAGCATCTATTCAAAATTGTTTACGATATAAACATTTTCTTATTCTGTATTTCTGTATTACATACGCATTCATATATTTTTCATGACAATTAATAAAGCGATAAGAGTTTTGGTTAGACTAGATGCTCCATGAATATTTTCTTTTTATTTTCCATTCAGTCCTTGCGAATCGTAGCGATCGCTGAAATAATTATAGCAATAATCGATATACAATGTAAATATGATATTTTTAATTTGCATTAAAGAGACAATATAACCGCTATTGATAATCCCGAAATATTATTAGTCTGTAAACATTCTGTTGAAGATTAACGAAACGTAGAGGTGACGGAAAGCATTTCGAATTTGCTGAGATAGAAAATTAAACGTTAAGTTAATCCTTAATATTAAAGTATAATTACCGATGTGAAATCTTGAGTGTCTAAATAAATAAATATTTTCTTAAAAAAAAATAGAAACTCTAACGAAGTAAAATGTTATTTGTGATCACTATATATTAGATTATTATACAGATTTGATATTGTTAGTAGTTTTTCTTTAAAGATATTACTATAAATCACAAATGATATTCGAAGTCTTTGTTATTTTGCTGTTAACAATGAAAAATCCGCCTAAAATGCGGCAACACGCCCGACAGAGAAGCAGGAGCGTGAAGCACGTGACCAGGGTGCATTAAAACGCCGATAATGCGTACGTAGTCCCACATTGAGCTTCACGTTGTATAAGCGGTCATGAAATACTGAACGCTTCTTCAGCGCACGCGCGAGTTTCAGTAGGAACGTATCTACGTCCGAAGTTTGTGGGGAACTATTTTTTTATTTCTATCAAGCATTTCAGATCTTCACTGAGATCTATTTCTGTGGGGAACTATTTTAGAGAAAATAGTGGGGGGACTATTATTAGCGGGAACGTCTAACGAATCACCTCCGGAAATATTCCATGTGCCATCTAATAAATGGGTCCCATGGAAATCACCGACACGGTTTTCACTGACTCTACATTTGATCGACAACGAATTTGTCCGTAAAGGTTTTAGATTCGTTGTCGACAAAATCTGGAGTCGGTGAAATGTTGCGGTGAAAATCGTGTCGAAAAATTTGTGTCGGTGATTTCCATGGGACCTCTAATAAATACCGTGGCGTGTCCAAAGTGGTTCGGAACCCACCTTAATAAACTGTAGGCCCCATTACGAAATAACCTTAGCAAAGAGTTGAAAGCGACGTTAAATGAATATAAAGAAAAAACGTCTAGCGTTCATTTTTCAAAATCTAATCGTAATAAACTGTGCGAAATTAGCGGGGGCGACCAAGGTGCCCGATCTTCGTGCTTGACTGAAGCCAGAACCGTCGCGCACGCGCCAAAAGAGCGGCCAGTATCTCTTCACTGTGTACAAGGAGAGTTATGTTATATTATTAAACGTGTGATGTCATTTTGACTCTGTGTATTATTCTTATGTTGTGGTATTCTTTGAGAACAGTGTCGAGAGATTCTACAAGGCATATCCATTTTTCCACGCTAGCCTAATTTACGGATTATACTGTTCGCTCGAAGGTAAGCTTAACGCGATCGGTCAATACGTCGCGCCGACGATCATGACGTAGCACATTTTAGATTACACAATTCAATGAAAAACTAAATGTTGATAGATGAATCAGTTTTAAAAACGATAACAGAGCAAAGGACGAAGAGTATTTGATTGTCGTCAGTCTAGTCGGAGTCATCAATACAAAAAATGATGAATTTTGATGGAGAGAAAGGATCCACGAGATTCTTGCGCTCACGAAATATTTGTTGCTGTCACGCAACAACTAGATATAACCGTTCAAAGTAAATCAAATCAATAACTCCTTAATTTTCGTGTTTAAGCGATCCTTTTAACTTAATTCTTTTCACTTTTCATTCGATTGGAAGCGGATCGTCTCCGACGCAGAACGCCCATTAATTGTGTATGTCAATGTTTTAGAGGATTTAGAAATTTCGCAGACCGTCTGAATTTTGATTGTCCTGCCGGCTGAACCGAGCGAGGAATATGGATGAATTGCAGAACCTGAACGATAGCGAGATAAGTCAATGTACATACGATAACAACGGTAGAAATAATAACAATAGATTGTTGGAATATCTTCAATTGGACAACCGTACCAACGACCCGCTCGGTAAGTTACCGACAAAAATTTATGATGCGATTATTTACAATGTACATATTATGGTAATAACCAGAATAACGTTACACGTGTGTATAAACTTGTAGGCGAGCCAGAATTAACAATGAATTTAAATGACAATTCTGTGCAATTACCGCTTCATCCGCTGGAAGAGTTGGAGGAAGATATGTTCGATTACGATACTGATATTTCATTGCAGGATGTAAATACAGAATCTAAGGTACATAACAAAATGTGGAAAAGGTAACATTCTTTTAGTCAGACCCTAGAAAGATTAGAAAATATTTGGGAAAGTTATTTAGTACCGATTATGTCTTAGAAATTAGTATCGAATAATCGTTTCTTAGCTTCGAAGTGATGTTAGCTTGAAAACAGAAAGTTTCGGGCAAATTTGCCTACAACTAAGTGGGGTTACATACCATGGGTTCGTCGACAAACCGACGGTCAAAACTGACACTACGTTTTCATCGATACTGTGAAATCCTCGAAAAATGATTTGACCGACAATACATTTTCATCGATATTGTGAAATCGTCAACAAATGATTTGACCGACACTACGTGTTCATCGATACTGTGAAATCGTCGACAAATGAATTGACCGACACTACGTTTTCATCGATACTGTGAAATCGTCAACAAATGATTTGACCGACACTACGTTTCATCGATACTATGAAATCGTCAACAAATGATTTGACCGACATTACGTTTTCATCGATACTGTGAAATCGTCAAAAAATGATTTGACCGACACTACGTTTTCATCGATACTATGAAATCGTCAACAAATGATTTGACCGACACTACGTTTTCATCGACAGTGTGAAATAATCGATAAACGATTTGACCGACACTTGTTTCACGAACACATTAACACAACGGTAACGCACCAAAGTAAGAACCGTACTGACACATAGCAGAATCACAAATCGGTGTGTATAATATAACAAGACTTTTTTATGTATCTGTCGGTTCGTCGAAACGAATGAACTCATACATGTCGCTAAACACGGACTGTATATGAAAACATACGTCGGACAACTTAACCGTGTCGATGTAAACATAGTGTCGGTCAAATCATTTGTCGACGATTTCACAATGTCGATGAAAACATAGTGTCGATGAACCCATGGTAACCCACTAACAGAACGGTGTAACTTTATTTCGGAACTGTGTCAATTGGACACGAGGAACGGATTAGAGTTAAAAGATTGTTTGCTAGTTAAAGATATAGTTTCTCAAAATTCGTAATAGTCATTTTATTCAGTCTAGAGAATTATTTTTTCTAGAATTAATGATATAGCTGAATTTTTAGGAGCAAGTTGTGCCATGTAGTCAGCTGAGTAACAGTTATAAATATCCCGAGGAGCTTACCATATCCGACGATGAGGTAGACGAAGGCATATTCGAAGATGAATCAGTGTCTAATTCGGTGTTATTGAGCGATAATAACACACATAACTCGGAACCACCGTGAATATAACCATGGAGTGTAATTGACGTGTTCTTTTGTACGGCATCGGCCTGTGCTAATTTGCTATGCGATATCCTGTACCTTTCAAATTATTTATCGATCGGCTCTACCGAATACATTGAGTTTGTTAAGAATTGAAATACACCGATTTACCATTTAAATGGGCAAAACTCGCTTTACAAACAAATAATACTCGGTAAAGAACAATACTGCAACAGAACTTTGTTGCAAGGTTACGCGATACGTAAGAAATATTGTATATTTACGAAGCAATAATTTAAGAATAGACATAGCCAAAAATATACGATATTTCACTGCATATAGTTATATTTATTTTTATCAAGTATGCAAATTCATTCTTGTGTAAATATATTAGTGGATGCTATACACAGATGTGTATAATAAAAGATTTTTAAATAAATAATCTATTTGAGAGTATTGGGTATTGCATTTCTTCGAAAGTTGATCCATATAAAGTAGTTGAATTTTTATATGTCATCCAACACGCGAACGAGCATCCAGATTGTTCTGTGCTAGTATTACTTTCGGAATCGTGTTCAAATGTGAAATCGAATCAGATCGAGTCGAGTTTCAGACATTTGCCTGGGAATCGAACTTGTGGATCACAAGCTTTCGTCACTGTCAACAATATTATCTGCGTGGTTCACAAAAATGTATGCAAGCGATTTGAAGTGTTCGATCTAGAACAGATAAATATGGAACATTCTAAATACAGTGAAAATTATTTCATTTTGAATCATTTATTTCTTCTTTCCTCACAATGCTTTATTATCTATTTGTTTTATATTTTATTACATCGGTAAACATTTTCTGCATAATGTATTTATGCATTTCGAAGGTATTTCAATTCATTTGTTTTTTTTCCTAATTAAATTGATAACGCAGGAAGAAATTTGTGTGTGTGTGTGTATGTGCAGTGCAAAATTTCACAAGTTCTTGTGAGGTTGAATGTACTCTCTTGCATTAATTAACTTACAGATTACGCCGCGATATAATTACGTTCCGTATGATTAATCCTATCAATCTCTTTATTGTCTCCGATTAATTACCGTGAAAAATTGAATTTTTTTCTCCTCGCGTAATATAATACTAGTACACGTTCGAAGAATGCGGAAGTGGTTGCGAAAATTCATGTTCGTGACACGCTGAAACACGAAAAGCTGTCTACGCAGTTCTTATCGGATTCGTGCGTTTGGCAGTGAAGTGTCACGCATATTTTAACATGCGCATAAACACGATTCGAAATTCAAAAAGTTCATGTTGCACATCGAAAAGGTTTCAACGACACTGTTTAACCAATTTCAACTTTTTTAAAAACAGTTGTTACCATCTTGAGACATATTTCTTATAAATAATAACGCGCATGTTTAAACGTATTTAAATTAACATTAAATGTTAAATTGTTTCCATAATTTTACAAGATGTAGATATTTATACAAAAATTCGTGATTTCTTTGATATAGAATTTCAGTTTGTGGAACGGTTTGAAACGTGTCCATGACTCTTGCGAATTAAACGCGCGCTGGATTTCATAATTGTGCCGGCCGAAATAAATGTAGGAGGCATATTTCTTCATCAGCCTCGGTGTTCATCATGCATTACGATCTCGGGAAACGTACGACACGATGTCTGGTGTAATTCAAACCAGAGTCCAGTTTTGCTGGTACAGAAATACCGGGCGACAGTTTTGCAAGCATGTTCATGTTTCACATTAAAGGACGACAACTTTTCATTTGCATCGATCGTGTAGAAATCGCAGATCATCCAAGTGAATATCATTATTGTTACATGATTTATTGCTAAATGTTATACAGTAGTTAAATAGTATTATATTTAGAAAATTATACGTGTTCACATTTTACTGTTCTCAAATTCAATTGATTAAAAAATATTTTTTTACTAATTATCACTTTTAATCTCTTCCCTTTCAATTATAATAGCACTCATGTTATGAAACACATTTCGTAGAATGCACTTTTATCAATGCACTTCCCGGTTTGTACTTAATGTTTTGTTAAAAGCACGAGAAAGTTGTTTGTAAATTATAAAAAGAAATTTGGGTCATCGATTCAGCAGCAGGAATAAAAAATCGCCGAATCCGAAAGCTGTAAGCAACGTACATTCATCGGAGAAAGTCCCAAAAATTGGGATCACTGTACCTCTTGCACGATGCATACATACCGTGGCGGTGAAATACAATTTTTCTCTTCTGTTTCGGTGTGTTTCATACGAGAGTCTGATTGCGGTACAGCTTCGGTCATTTTACAGTTGAGTTTCGATAAGGTATCGACAACACCAGCTAGAACTGTACATTATCTGAGTAATGCAAGTGAGAGACCACCTTTGAGAACGTATTCGCGATTCTAATACAACTCCAGATTTAACCGACAACGAATTTGACCGACAATGAATATTGATTGACAACGAATTTGACCGCCAACACTTAAAGCAAAATCGACTTATGGAATAATTAATCCAATGAATCGCATTATTGCAAAATCATGCACTATTTATAATCGTATTGATTTTTTCATTGAATCTTTACATTTTAAAATGCAACTACGAAGGATTATATGATAATACCATATCGATTGTACCATTACTAATTTTTTTTTCTTTTTGTGCATGTCCCTTCTTTCTTATTAGACGAGTAGTCTTGTATCTTTCTCTTTTTTTTTGTTATTGTAATCACTTATGTAAAAGGGCTTCAGTCCGTCTATAATCAATAATAATAATAATAATAATATTGACCGACAACGAAATTGATCGTCGACGAATTTAAGGGGGTAGATTCTCGTTTCAGGATGCAAGGGTGCGAAGTGCACCCTCTCGATTTTCGATAATACATGCGATGGGGATTTTCATGATCAATTTAAGCCGCGACCGCCCTCAAAAGAGCACTATTTTTAAGTTTACGAGGCGTAATTTGCATTGTTCAACGCTGACATATTAGTGGCCATACGACAGAGACTTGGAAGTATTCGGTGACGTTAAAACAGCGTGATAATGTCAATAGCCTCCCGATTACATAAATCACGCGGGACGATGTTTACCGAAGGCACCAGGCTCCGAACAGACCAAAAATTCTCACCTATCGACTCGCACTGTGTTTACGGAGGCTAACTTGTAATTCTGGCAGACGTACGTTCGATAACCCTGCGAGGTACCGTTGCTAAACCGGAAGTGAAGAACACGGGTGTACAGTGTCAGTGCCACGAAATTGCTCGGGACCTTCGCCACGGAACGAGAAACGGCTGGCATGTGAGAATCAACGTCTTTGTCAGTGCGAGAAGAATAGTGATGGGAATAATGATTTCCGAAATAATATTGTTAATCACTCGTCATGCGAATGCGCTTATCATTGTTAACATACCTTGGAATAACGAGTTCCATTGTATACCTTAAATCCACAGAACCACTCATCATGTTTCGAGCGATATTACCAGTGTGTTTATTAAGGTTAGGATAGGGTTAGGAGGTGTGGTTCTTATTTTCGAGTTTTGAATTTCTTTTACGGCGAAGCTGCGTGGTTCGACGAGAAAGGAGACGCGCGACGCGACAGTGGACACGGCAATTTTCATAAACTGGTTACTCGTTCGCTTTCTCTTGGACATGACTGTAGCCCTTCCATACATATGTATATGTATAACGTACGACGTACACCGTGATGCCTGTGGTTTACGACCGGCTGGCCTTGACTTTCACGCGATCCTTGGGACCAGGAGATGCGACCGGATTCGAAGAAGATCGACACACTTCGCGCGATCATCGGAAACTCCCAGTTTCTTTTTTGTTCTGGCCAGTCCTTAAATGCTCGTTACCGATCGTTATACCGGTCGTGTGTCTAACGGTATATTTAGGATACTGCTATACCATAATTCTTGACCCCAGAAATCATGGATTTCAACTCGCATAAGAATCATCATTTTTCATAGGAAACAAGTGCGGGGTAATCAATAAACAGTTAGATAAATCAAAATGAAAAGCAACTGCAAAAATTATTAAAATTTTATTCAGAGAATATGATTCAGAGATGTAGTCGGACCCCACAATTATCAACCATCGATTAAAAAGGTATCAAATTAATTGTTCGAGCGCATCAGTTACTCGCACGTTTAACTCTAAAACAATTAATCCGAAAGCTGTAAGCAGCAATTATATTTGCGGTTTGATATCGTTCTATTTAAAAAATACAATCTTATACCGAGTACAACTAATCTAGAAAAACAGAAATTGCATTAATTCTTTGTAAAATGTAACTATTAATCGCTTAATACCTAATTCTACCTGCTTACTACGGAAAGTAATAATTGTTATTTTCTGTAGTGAATCAAATCAGAAAATAGAACAAAGATATTCAATTAAAATGAAAAGAAAGGACACATTTCGTGTACTATTTCGTCCATCAGAGGATGGCAGTGATTTCGAGAGTGGGGTGTACGGGTATCTCCGAGACCGCACTCACGAATCCTCACGTCTGGTTGCGAACCCCACGCATATCACGTGGTCTCTACAAGTTTCACATTGCTATCAGCTGGTGGGCGAATAGTACAAGAATCGAAGATATTTCTCCAAGATTTCTTCCAGAAATTGGCAACTAAACATCGTCGAACACTCCGCCTTGAATCTCCTTCAGCTGATTCTGATAAATATACAAAAAGATTCCTCTGGTCATGCTAAGTCCATACAGAGCCCCGTTCGCCAGCTTCTCAAACGGATTCTGCGAGATGCCCAGCACATTCAAGCTCCCCAAATTCTTACAAGATCCTCTAGGTATCTCCACAATCTGATTATTGGTTAGCCAAAGACGTTTTAATTGTGGCAATCCTTCGTAACTATCACTATCGATCGTGGTCAAATTGTTATTACTTAAATTCAGATCCCGTAACGTCGGCAGATCAAAAGTACCCGTGGGAATACTCGAGATCCTGTTCCCAGTTAGCGACAACGTAATCCTCGGTACATTTTTAAAGCTACCCGGTTCCAAGCTCTGAAACTTGTTCCAGCCCAGGTACAGGTCGTTCAGACTCTCCAATTCCGCGAAAATCCCCTTTTCCAGGTTAGTCAACAAATTTCCTTGAAGCACCAACGTCTCCAGCCGCTTCAGATTGCTAAACGCCTTGCGCTCGACCTGCATCAGACTATTGTCCATCACTGTTAGAACTTTCAGAGACTCTAGACCCTGGAAGACGCCAGCCTGAAGCTTTCTGATATTGTTGTTGGCCAGGTCCAGGCGCTCCAGTCGTGGAAGATTCGAGAACACACCATCGGGAATCAATGGAATGTGATTATATGATACTGACAGTTCGGATAAGCTCTCTGGCAAGCTGGGGACGAAAGACAAGCTGTCCAACTCATTGCCGTTGACGTATAAACGCGTCAGGTTCGTCTTTTGCAGAGCACCTTCCTCGATCTTACCGATCTGATTGTTTCTCAGATCCAACTCTCTCAGATGTCTGTTTTCTATCACCTGACTGTGGACAACTATGATACTGTTTTCCCTCAGGTTGACGGTAGTCAGGTCCTCTGGCAGGTCGTTCAATAGTTCCCTGGTGATCTCGGTGATGTCGTTGTGAGACAAGTCCAAGGAAGCTATTTCCAGAAATTGCAGTTGATACCAACCCTCCTGAAACCCTTCTATACCCAATCCTTGTAGGCTAACCTTTCTTTCTTCCCAGTCTATCGGCACTTCTAGGCAAGAACTGCCTTCGGCGATTTTTGTGCCCTCTTCCAGCGGCTCGATCGACCGCACTATCTTATCAGACATACACAGTTTCAACGTCAGGTTGGCGGGTATGGCCACATTCTTCTTCAACTGTGACTGTGGCCACTGGCTTTTCCAAGATTTTCCTTCCTTCACCACGTTCTCCTCCTCGTTGTGTTTTTGTTCGATGTCAGCCTTGGACTTGTTCGCTTCCAGCTGCTTCAATTCTTCCTTGTACTTCAAAAATGAGTTCGTGAACGCCTCTGTGCTTATGGTCCAGAAAACGTTGCCCTTCGTCAAGATAGTTGTGAACTTCGTCAAGCCAAATAATTGACCTCTGCGAAGATACATCACAGGATTCCGAGAGATGTCTAGGATCTGGAGTTTTTCTAGTCCGACGAATAAGTTCTCCAGATTTGAGAGCTTGTTGTCGGATAGATTTAAACATTCTAGGTTGGTTAGGTTCGAGAACATGAACTCTGGCAGAGACTCTATGCTGTTGTTTGCTAAGTTTAAGGACTTTACGGACGAGACATTGTCTAGAGCGGTTCTTTCCAGTCTTTGGAGATTCATGCTCGATAGGTTCAGTTCTAATGCAGGATCACCATTATATTCGACGTTCTTCAGAGTTCCGTTTTCGATGTCCAGGATGTAGTTGTTTAACGTCGGATTCGGTGGCACCGCTGCCATCAGAGGCAGTAGTAGGACGAAGAACAGCATCGTTGGAGAACCTTCAAGCAAAGTTCATTTGATTTTTTAACTTCTGTGTGTATAAATTCTAGCAAATTTAGAAAAACACTTTTGATATTCAAGCAAAAGCTAGTATTCAAGTAACGTTATCAAAGCACATTTTATAAAAGACTAGCTGTACCCGAGACTTTGTCCATTATATAAAATAGTTTTGTAATTTCTGTCACGCAAAAACGCCAAGCGGGTTGGCTTCTGAAGGGGAACCGAAAATTGAGCAGAATGCAGTTCTCTTTATAAGACTATCCTAACCCTATCCTAAGATGGTTCAACCTCCAGCTTTCTGCGTTGAGCCGTTCTCAATTGATGCCGTCACAAGCATACATACATACAGACAGACAGACACAATGTTATTATACATGTATATGGAGATAGAGATATGAAATACACTATTTTCGATAAAATAAAAAAATGAAATTCGTGTGCCGTTTCATTCTACACGAAATAGATTTAACGTAAGCAGATGAATAAAAATAGTCTAACAAAAGGGGCAAGCCAACAATTACAACGGAAAGATACGAGTAATTATGACAATCTCAACATTTTTAGGACCCACGTTGTTTTCGCCTAATGAATTAAACATTAGATTATCCAATTTCACGGAGCACTAAACTGTTTTATAAAAATCCTGGCCCACTTGTGCAGTAACACACCGTAACCAATAAGTTAGTAAGATTACGCGATACAGTCTCTCTCTCTCTCTAAAAAATAGAAAGAAACAGCCTGAAGATTATTTTATTTGCAGCGCCGTTGCACTAGTAGGTCGAGAGACGATTTTGTTAAGTATGTTACTCACGTTTCAGGGATGATATCCGAAAACCGTGGACGAGGATCGTCGGCCGCAGGAGTACTGCCTCTCGCGTCTATTGCTGGTGCGTAGTTCGCGACAGGATTCCTCCGGACGTAGCTATCGCGAGAACAGGTCTTGCAAGCCTTTATACCCTGCGGATTTTGAGCGTGTCTGAGAAACCATATGGATTGGTTACGCGCGAGTGTCGCGACGGTGTGCGTCGTCGATTCGGCGAGTCGTATGGGAGGCAACCGCCTCCGAGCAAGGACAAAATAACAAAAAGAACCTTCGAACGTACGTGGAACTTACGTTTAGTCTCCCCGCGGGGCTATTAGAAGCAGAATCCCGTCACGTATTCACTGTCAAGGAGCAGGAAGCGAGGAGAGTTCTCGGCGAGAAGTTTCCCATCGGATCATGACCCTGATCGAACTCAGGCGGCCATTAAATTCGGTAATCATCGGCTGCAACGTAATCGAATTGTAAGTTTATCTAGGGTTAGACGAGCAAACGGGCATAACAGATTCCATTGGCCGACGCGTTGCGTTCGTCAGGTCATCATGACTCCAGCGATTGGCGCCGACGCTTTATCTATTGACTACTTCACGCAACAATACATGATGACTATGCTGGAATGATCGGCTTGCCCGATTTCGCCAGTTAGATAGTTATCGAGAGATCTGAAGGCCAAGCTATCATCTTCTGTTAGTGCTTCGACTGTTTTTCGTTAAAGCCTCGAGTTAGACTCAGACACGTAGCTACATTAGGGTGGACCTTAGCTGGTGAAATTTTTTTTGCGAGACTTTATTCTTTTGTGTCATTCGGTGAGAAAATAACTTTTTTTTTTAATTTATTTATTTAATGTTGCTTTAACATCAAAGGTCATGAGCAACACGGTACATTTTCTTACAATATTTTGTACATTTTAGTATCTTTGATATATTGGGCAAGACCGACAATGTGTTCCTCAGAACCTAACAGAATGGGTAAAGATCCAGGCAGTTTAGCATTTTTCCATTCATTTTCATACTTTTTGCATTCCAGTAAAAGGTAATTTATATTAACTGGCACTTTACATATATCGCAGATCATGTTTTCTTTTTTACTTAACAAAAATAAATGGGTTACTTCTAATTGTAAGTGCCCAATTCTGATTCTAGAAATTGATGATTTATTGGACTTGGAAACTTTTGCCACTCAAAATCTGCTCCTTCGTTATGGTACTTTTGTGCATAAATTCTTTTAATTATACAAGTTACATGTTTCCTGAATATTTCATTTATATAGTTTTTGATGTCATTTAGTCTGGTATAATGAGTGATTTGTTTCATTTTTGTATTTGATGCTGCCAATTTGGCTGCTCTATCTGCGTTTTCATTACCCTGTATACCCATATGCGATGGAATCCAGCAAAAGGTAATGGATTTGCCGGTTTCAACAGCCGAGTTATAGCTTTCTTGAATTTCCTGAATACACTCATCAATTGTTTCCGAATCTTCAATGGCCATAATTGCATTCTTTGAGTTTGTAAAAATTGTGTATCTGTTTCCAGTGGACATTTTGATTGAATCTAGTGCTTTGTAATGGTCGGGAAAACTACGGAGCAGCTTGTACCATTTTTTGTTTTCGAGTCATCCGTGTATATGTTTATTGCCAATGGGTCACTATTTAGAATATCTGTATACAGTGATTTGAATACCATAGGGTTTGTCGAATCTTTCAAGTATTGAAAATAACTAATGCATAAAGTGTTGCATTAAATATATTTTCAAAGTTGTACGCATACTTATATACGCACAATATTTCACGTTGCAATCGTTGATTAGTTACATTAATCTTGGTCGGTGACTTTATCGCAGATAAATAACTAATTCGATTTATATTAAGCAATGATTCCAATGTGAAATACTTCTATCGTGATACTCGTTTAAGGTGTTTAAGAAAGCGTTTAGAATCCAAGCGGACTGGAATCCCACGGGACAATACATGCACGTAGATAACGAGTGTGTGTGCCAGCATTTGTTTGCGTTCTAGTACGTGGCGAGGTTCGACAAACAGATCTTCTTCTAAAATCGTTTGCCGTGAATACGTGATGTCCAATTGTCCAGACATATCACGGCACCGGTAAACGTGCCAGGCTGCTTTTAAAATCGTCAATTAGCACACACTTGTTAATTCAACGCAGCCTTTTTATCCACTTCGTGACGATCACTATTATACATTGATATTTCATATCTGCAGATTTGAATGCAGAGCAAACTTGATCATCTTTTTTTTCCTTTTCGTTTTGTCCATTCTACCTTACACCCTCAGCTCTCTTCTTCTAAAATTTTTCAGTATCTTCTCCTCCTCTTTTTCTATCCTTGCAAACATCATCTTCTGTTCCTTTTAGTTTTCTTCGTTATAGTTTAAACCGTCACACTGTGGTCTGAAAGTCTCTTCTTCTAAAATTCTTCAATATCTTCTCCTCATAATTGGGTTCAGTTCTGCACCTCGCTTCAAAAAAGATTTTCAGCAGGTAAGAAGTTTCAAGATATTCGTGTGACTGGGTGGTTTTTCGTTGCAGTAGTCGTCTAGAATGGCGTGCGATTTCTATCGATTAATTTTGCTTTCAAGAAGGCGCGAGTATTCATCGTTGAAACCGGGATTAAAGAACTCCTCTGATTACAAGAGTCATCATAAATCAGTTCCACCTTCCATGAAGATCCGTCCTTGCCGCGAGGCGCGTGATTTACTGTGAAAAGGTGGGTTTAATACCATGTATGATGAATTAAGCAGCATGCCCGCGATGGCGATCACGGTAGCGGGAAAGTAGTCGTAAATTTTCAGGCTGCTGTTCTTTTAATTACATTTACAATACCGTTCGCAGAGTTTCTTCGACTTTAGGAAGTGTTATCACGTAACTGGTTATTGTAATTATGGGAACGGTTATCGTTAGCAGTCTATCGGTTAATACACCCTCTTCCAGGAATATCTACTCCTCCCATTCGAGAAACAGCGAACTTTTACATTGTAAACTTGAATTTGCACCCTTTGCTATTTTATACAGGGTGGGGCGCCACATTTTGTCATCTGGATTTACGTCATTATTATTACGCTTAGCAAATAATGTTTTAGATGAAGTTGAATGGTTTTGAGAGGCGCACATTCTGATGGTACATTTTTTTTGTAGGTGGATGTGTAAAGGACATATGAAGGTCATTAATGTTTTTTTAAATGGAATCATATATTTTTTATTGCATTAGCTGATGCTCCTTCATATTCTTCACAAAAAAGTATTAATCTATTTGTGTAAAAAAATCATTAGCTTAGGAGATATTTTAATTGATTTTACATTGAGAATTCTTCTCTCCTACTACATTATCACACATCGAGATTTCCTAACAAATTATAATTAAAATATCTCCTAAACTAATGATTTTTTTACACAAATAGATTAATACATTTTTGCAATAAAGAAATATATTATTCCATTTAAAAAAACATTAATGACCTTCATATGTCCTTTACACGTCCACCTACAAAAAAATGTACCATCAGAATGTGCCCCTCTCAAAACCATTCAACTTCATCTGAAACATTGTTTGCTATGCGTAATAATAATGACGTAAATCTAGATGGCAAAATGTGGCGCCCCACCCTGTAGAAGGAAAAGATTAAATTTTTTCGAAGCAAACACGTGACTCTTCCTAACCTGAACCCACTAACTTACAACAGTCAGTGCGTGTATAGAAAAATATGTTAGAATGTGTCGTAAATGATCTGACCAGTTGGGTTCTCATAATAGGAAAGGGGGATATTTTTGATAACCTCAAGATGAATATGTGTGACAGTGTAATATATTCTCCTAGTTACGATGCGCGCCATCCTGCCCGTATCATCCATCCTCATTACTGTTATCATTCTTCCGTCTACCGACTTTTATTAGCCACACCGGTAATCGCCGGTGAACTCGTTAACGGTTCATTTTCGAGCCGCGGTTTTTCCGCGTGTCATCGTCCATTACTCTTTACGCCGGCTAGCAGTCTCTTCTGCTTCTCGCAATTCAAGCAAATATTTCGATGTTTTGCTGTCATCATAGACTAATCGTCTAGCTAGTTAGGAGAACCATTAAGAGATTATTCGGTGCCTGTTGTCAGCCTAATTGCAACGACGAGAAGAGGATACTTGGCGATTATGATGCCGGTGTAAACAGCAACGAAAACGAGAGCGTGTAAAGTGTTTTAATACTGCAAGTTATTTGTTTTAATAGAAATTCTAATGGTACATCAATACTGATAATTCTAATGAGAAGAATGTAAGAATTTTTTGATATTCAAAGTATCCCAAAAATGTTGTAGAGTCATGTTTCTATTAGAGCGACAGCCTCGGGGTGGCTGAATTATAATCTCTCTATTTTTCCATATTCTTTAGATAGATTTCTATCGGAGTTCTTTGGTGTTGACAAAAAGTTGATCGGTTTACCCCCACTGAGACGCGACGCGTCGTGCTAACGACTCGAACGATCGGTAAAACAATTACGCGGCGCGACGGCGATACAAAGCAACGATCTCGAGGCTGTTATTCAATGATGGAGATCCTCGGATGTACTGGGTAAATCAATGGTCAATTTCAAGAACTCGTTACCTCCCAGATCGACACCACGGAGGAGACGTCAGCGTTGATCGGGGCATTTCCTGATGCAACGAGGCTCGAATGATACGCTGCTCCTCGTCGTGGTTGTCTCGCGATCAATTATACGTTCGGTTAAGCATGACCGATCGATCGAGCTCGGCCGTGGACGGACGGCGCGCCTTGGTTCGCCGAACACGGCTCGATCTGTACGATCGTGTTAAACGCAACCTAACAGCCGGCATCGACCGCTTCTTTCCCGGAACAGAACTGTTCTTACGGTGCCCCGACGACGCTTTTTACGCAATTCCTGGTGAAATCAGAGGAAATTACGTGTCAGCTATGAATCGATGTCTCCCGCGATCCATCACGCTCCATTGTATTCTTCCTGTGCAGCTACTCCGTCGAATAACTTTGTGTGCACTCACCGACAATGCTGCAATGATAGTGGGCCAAATTGGAAAATCGTGACCCATTTGGCCAAAAATCAACTTTTAGCTATCGACTTCTACTTAACGGATTCGGTAAATATATCGATAAGGGGATTCAACTCGGACGACCTTGACCTTTACATATGTTGTCAAGGACAACATTTTGGACAACTTTTGTCATTATATGTATCCGTCGTTCGATCATAGTTTTTGAGAAAATTGCAAAAAACTACTGCTACTACACATAATTTTTCCATTATTAGATCAAATTCTGGATGACAGCTACAATGCAAAAATTATACGAATAGAATGCGTTGTGGTTCGGTTTGTGGATGGGGCGGAGAGGGCCGGACCTTAGGCCGCCCCGACCACCCATACGAAAATCGTTCGGTACTAGTAGGCAGCCCCGACCACCCATACGTAAATCATTCAATTCAGTACTAGCAGTAGTTTTTTGCAATTTTCTCGAAAACTATGATCGAGCGACGGATACATATAATGACAAAGGTTGTTCAGAATGTTGTCCTTGACAACATATATAAAGGTCGAGGTCGTCCGAGAAAATATAGTATAGTTGCAACCAAAATTTAACAAAGCTTTTTCGTAATTTTCTCGGAAACTAAGTCCGAGCGACGGATGGTTATATTGATAAAAGTTGTTCAGAATGTTGTCCTTGACACCATATGTAAAGGTCAAGGTCGTCCAAGTTGAAGCCCCTCATCGATATATTTACCACGGATTCTTGTTCCTAAATGTCCATATATCTCAAAAATAAAATATTAATGAAATTGAATAAAAAGTTTCAGAGCAAACGAATCTCAAAGTCGAGCATTCTAGAAATGATGTTTTCTCTCCAATGAAATTGCCTTTTTCTTCTAAGAACCTTGGCGATTCCATTTAATATTTTGATTGGAGGTTTATTTCTCGATAAAAAGCATTCTTAGACGATGAGAAATCTTTGACACGTTTGTGATACATTTTTGTCACTTCGGTAAGTTTAGTATGTGTTGATTGCAACAAGATTTCTCGAATTTATATTTTACGTGTTCCATGAAACTTTACATGTATGAACCATAAATATAAAAAATACATACTTAGAAAGTAAAAAATAGTTTGTAAGATTATGTTAATAATGTTTTTTTAAATCAAAAATATCGATGAAAATGAATAAAAAATTATTGTTTAACAAATGCAAACAAATTTTAATTTCCTATAGTTAAAAATGACTATTTTTTAAAATATTTTTAGTGAAAATTTCATTGCAATATCTCTACTGGTTCAAAAGTTATAACTAAATAGGTCACGAATTTACAATTTGGATAACTATGGGCCGTCGAGACAACTCCCGAATTTTTAGATGATACCACGGAAATCATAGCGTGGTTTGGTGGGTTAGGATACGTGGGTGAGGATAGGTGGATTAGGATAGGTGGGCTAGCATAGGTAGGCTGGTAACTCCATTCTGAACAGCTCCCAACCAACTACCTAACCCAAACCTCTACTGTCACTGGTCTCCCGATTTGTGGCCTCCCTGTAGCTCCCCGACTACACCTTAACTATTACATGTGGGGCGTAAGTCGAGGCAAAGATAAATGCAAAGCGACACAACGGCAAAGATATCCTCCAGCCCATCACCGTGGAGATGATGAGACGCAAATGGACAAGGAGGAGATGAAGCGAAACTGCAGCATCTTTTATTTTACAGTGAGAAATTAACCCTTCTACTGGAACCGGCCCTTCGGCGTAAGTGCTCGTAAACCGCAGACGACGAAAGACATAACAAAATAGCTTTGTTTTTATATTTACTTAACGTCGCTTTCAACTCTTTGCTAAAGTTGTTTCGCAACGGGACCTACAGTTTATTAAGGTTTATTAAGGTTAAAGTTCCGAACCACCTTGAACATCACAGCATTAGATGGCAAATGTAATATTTCCAGAGGTGACGTCGGCGGGATAACAATATAGTTGAAGTAAACGTTATGTCTCATCTTTCAGGCCATAAAAACGTGCGGAAATTATTTTGGAGAAATCATTAAAAGAATTTGTTTCATTTCTTACAGAATGAAATGAGAGGGAAAATAATTTGGATTTGGAAGCTTCGAAGGGTTCTTACTGAAAAATTGACTTTCATCAAGAAGCTTCTCTGCGGGGTTCCAGGCCGTGCGTCGTCGATCACCTCTGAAAAGATATGGTTACCTTTACCTGGAGGTAGTTTTGAGACCAGGTGTGGGACCCGAATAGGCATTGTCCAAGAGCGGGCAGGTACATTAGAGATTCTTGTCCGGTTGGAAATGGATTCCATCGGCCGGAGGCGGTGTGTTCTACGACCAATTTGAGATGTTCGTGACCAGGCCGGGACGAGAGGCTCTTCTGTGTCCCGAGGTCGTCGCACTTTCGGAAACGGCGCGCGGCGATCATCCCGCCTCAGGTGAGAACCACTGAATTCTACCGGATCGCGGTTATTACGTAGGAGAAGAGGCAGGGTTCAGGCCTCGTGGTTCTCTCACGGTGCGCTATCTGGAAAAAAAGCTGCGCCCGGTACTTTCAGACGCGTCGAGTTAATTAAGTTTGCGCGTATAGAAGCCCCGCGCGCTCGAGCCCCGTTCGAGATCAGACGCCGCTTAGAACGCCGCGCGCCGCCGAAGGGCTCGGAATACCGAATGGGCTCCGTGAGTTATCTTCCACCGGCGATCATTCCACGTCTTTTATCCACCTCTACAGTGCGAGTCGCTTTAATTGCGTGATCGAGCATAATATGGTTACGTAATTTCAGAGCGTTTCCGGAGTCCCTTGCGGAAACGATGTGTCGAGTTTACGCCTACCTTCAAGTCGCAGGGACACGCTTGTCCTTGGGACACTTTTTCTAGAAGGACACACGAGAAACTTTTTGTTGTCACTTTTACTGGACTTTGCAATCTACTTTAACCCTTTGGTTACCCCGGACAAGATATCCCGCGCTCCGACACTTCCTGATAAACGCCTTTGGCGAGATATCTCGTCCCACCTAGACACTATAGACAAATATATTTTATAAGTAACTATGTCCTAATTTGTAAAAGGAAGAAATTAATAAAATCTGTATTAATTTGTCAAATCACTGGTGGAAGGTGGCGAGATATCTCGTCCCACCTAGACACTATAGACAAATATATTTTATAAGTAACTATGTCCTAATTTGTAAAAGGAAGAAATTAATAAAATCTGTATTAATTTGTCAAATCACTGGTGGAAGGTGGCGTGATATCTCGTCAAAGTTCTTTTGTCGGGAAGTATCGGGGTACGAAATATCTCGTCCGGGGTAACCACAGGGTCGACCGCTCAGCTTGAAGCACTTATAACTTTTGATCCATTGATCGTCCAATATTTCTCGCATCTTCTCGTTGAAATCTACAGGATGATTTCTGGTTACGCAAGGTAAAGTTTATCCAGCGATGGTCCCTACAAGTTTCTCATTGGCATCTCCTGATGGACGAACAGTACACGCGTGCGTTCAACTTAGGGGATAAGTGTTTTAGTAATTTTTGGTTTGCGCCACTTGACAATCATTGTGAAAACAGCGTTTTCCTTACCCCCTTAAGGGTTTTCATCAGCAAAATAGCGTTTACGGGGTTGGGTTATTTGTCCTTATACGAGCATAATAGGAGCTGTGTGAGGGCTCATCATAAAGAGGAAGGTTGATTGTTCTAAGCTCCACTCATGATTTCAGTAAACAAAATCGTTTTGTATTAGAAAAATACATGGGAACCTGATGGTGGTTGTCTCGATTTTTCCCCTACTTTAGACGCTCATATTATTAATTATAAACATAATCTCGTTAAATCATGATGGAAACAAGCTACAATCAACCTTCCTCTTTACAATGAGCCTTCACACAGCTCGTAACATGCTCGTATAATGACAAACAACTCGATCCCGCTAACACCGTTTTACTTGTTTTTCTAGTAATATTCTAGTAATATTCTAGTAATATTCTGCCTATCCCCTTAAGAAGTAATGAGGGCAGATATATCGATTCTTGGAAATCCATCTTGACATCGATGCTCCAATGCTATTTGATACCTACTTCTCTGTTCTAACTACTAGGTATTCGTTTCAATTTCATTCAGCTGTTAGTAACGATCTCGCGGCCAGTTTTATGCAAGTAGTAAAATGGAGCGGCCACATTTCGATCAGTGTTGTGCGATTAAATTATGCGTCGAACTTAAAGGAAACTCGACTGAAACAAATCATCATCAAATCATCACAAGGAATCAGAGATAAGTATAAAAATCGGCCAAATTTTGGATAACACAGTCACTGGGTATCCTAACTTGCTAGAATGACTGTTCATTTTTTATCTTACAATTAGTAATATACACGGTGTTCGAATAAAGGTGGGAGAAAATTGAAGGAGTGGTTCTCGACGATAATATACAAGGTGTCCCGAAATTCCCTCAGCATCCTCCCATTTCCGGATGCTGAGAGAATTTCGGGAAACCCTGTATAAAACGAAAACGAAGATTAAAGAATTGCGATAAAATAACCCTGGCTGCTCATGTGGACATGAGACACAAGATACTGATCATGTCGTATGGCAATGTCCTATTCATGACACTCTCAGATTGAAATTTATACATAACCTGAGATTACGGGTTTTTTTTCTTCCCATGTCATGTAATGTTCTTCTACTCCACAGACCTACAAACACTATATGTAAGATCTTGTGTTCCTTCCTGAAAGATTGTGAACTACATATACAACGTCACTAAGTTCAGTAGCAGTCAAACGTTTCGACTTTTGCATTGCACGGCTAGCCGGAAACCATTTCGAGTCAACTCCCAACCAAATATGTTAGTGCTGTATTCGAAAATGTTCTTAGTTTATAAGTTATCTTTGTAATGTTAGCATGCACAGCCATGTGCATGCTGCTAATAATCCCATTTGGCGTTCTACAGCTTAATTAAAAAAAAAGAATTGCGATTTTGGCATTTTCGTCTTATATGATATTATTGTAGGGAGAAGTTATCTCCGAGCAGTGAGAATTCTGTCGAATGTCGCGTCGATAGTACCTGTAACGACGCGACGATTCGATATTACTTACTTATTGATTTATTTTGCGTTCTTCATATTTTATAATTTACGTTATTCATTATTCTGATTCGACGTATTGAATAGAAAAGACGTGTTTGATCTCAGACGGAGATTTAAATGAGACAATTTAATTAATTGTATTCAAGATAATTGGAATTAAACGTTAAACTATTGTGTTTATGGATGTGTTATTTTTAGTTACGACTTAATTCCTACACTATCGTCGAGAAACACCCCTTAAACTTTCTCCCACCTGTAGTCGAACACCCTGTGTATCACAGAACCCTCCAGTAAGGACATTGCATAACAACACGGGAGTATATCTTTTGGTTTTCGTCCCACAACGCATAGGCACGATATTTCTGCAGGTGGATGGTAGGTGGAGCGTATGGAAGGGTCGCGGGATCCCTCAAATCGAAGTTCGGGGTCGAGCACCTTCCCGCAGCCACGATCTTCCAGAAAAGTGGCGCCTTTCTCGCGGGTGAAAGAGGTCGGCGGGGACAGAGCGTCGGAGGAGAATGTAGAGTAGAATCGCATTAGGGGCCGACGGCGGCTGAGTAACGGAGCGGGCTCCGAGTGTATCGCGTGTCTTCTTCTCCTCCTCGTTCTCCTCGTTCGAGCTTCTCTTGGTGTGGAATATCCGAGTGGCCGTCGAGCGAACGGCAGTCGCGTGCTGACCAGCCGACCGTGCGTACGGATCGGTCGCTATCGCTCGTGGAACCCACCTGCCGCGTGCTTCAACCTCCAATCGATGACAGACAATCATCGCGAAGAATTCGCCCATCTCGTCGCAAGTCATCCACGTGATCAACCCATATGAAATTCATCGAAAATTCCGGGCGTCGAATCGAATCTCTGAACGGGTTCACAATATTTCCAGTGAAGCGCTTGACGAGTTCGGATATTCGAAGTGAAATATTTTCTTGACGCGCGTGATCGCGCTTCGAATCAGCTCCGAAGCAGGTCGTTGAAGTTTCAGTGATCGATAGGGACGATAATTCCTAGCGGAGGTTCAACAACGAAGAAGTGCATGTACCAATCGCGCTTAGATCAGCCGTTGTTCCCGCTTGATGAGTTGCGATCGATCGTTTCGGATCTGAGGATCCGATCGAGCTAGAGGAAGTGGCCACTGTTCCTTGATACGACGTCTTCCCCCGGTGCGGCACGATGCTGAACGATAACGTGTGGAAGCACAGGCGCGTGCCTGTCCCGAAAAGGTCAGTTCCGAATTCGTTTGAGTCCTATCTAAACAGTTTCATATACGGATCAAGTGATTACCACCACTCCATTGAAATAAAAAATTATTGGGTTAGGATTGAGTTAGGGCATTTATCACAACACTCGATAGATGCAATTTAAAACGGTGGAAACTTTAGAAGAATTTCCAAATACCGTTATATTCTTTTCAACCTGTTAAACGTGTTAAGAATGAAAATAAACTTCCTTCATAAAGATCCGCTGTGTAGTCCCAGTGTTGACAACATTAGGTGGCCCTAAGGCAGGCATGTCAAACTAGTAGTTTGCTGCTTGATTAAAAACTTTGAAACTGCCGACGACAATTTACAATTGGAATTAATCGAAATGCAGCGAAAAGATTTTGATTGTGGATATTGGGATTTTACATTTTGTAGAATTAATGGTAGCACATATATGTGTGCGGAACCACTAGCTTCAACGTCAAAAAATTAACAGAGCAGCATGTGCAATCAATTTCTAACATAATTACAACTAAAATTCACTCCCGTTTGTTGCAATCCAGGAACCACATTTTTATCATTCATAAAGATCAGCTGTCTAGTCCCTGCGTTGGCAACATCACGTTTAGGGCAGGCAGTTCAAACGCAACGAAAAGATTCTGATTGTGAATGTTGGAATTCCACATTTTTACAATTATTTGGTAAAATGTTCGGTAAAATGAACCATTATCTCCAACGTCAAAAAATTAAAAGATCTGCGTGTGCAATCAATTTCTGAAATGATTACAGCTGAACAAATACAACGAAATTTTGAATACTTAGTTACTGAAAACCGAAACAGGTTTATACATAACCAGATAGAAATTAGAGAATCTCGTGTTTCCCAAGAAAACTTCACGGTGTTACGACGGTTCAGGTTCCAGAGCATCGCACGACGTGCCATAAACATGAATAATTGCTGTTGTTTTTTTTGTTCCTCCACGATGATCAAGTTATGTAGCATGCTCGCGTGCTAAACCAGCAGCGCCTCTTATACTTTCGCGTCGCTTAAGGTGGTGATCCCATTAAAAACACGCGATGCGAGTCCTCCATCGCTGAAAATGTGCTTCCGCGGTCTTTGTTCCTGACGGTGAACTTTTGCAGGAGACCTAAAAAAACGTGTAACGGATACAAACCTTTTGCAACGAGCATATTAAGTTGCGGAGAGGAACTATTTGCACACAATTAGCGGAGTCGTTGGGAAATATCGTGGAAATTTCATGTGATTCGCGATCATTATGCATTCTATCCAGAGATGGGCTAAATGTTTGCCTACATAAAGACGGATAAATGTTTCCGAGCTGTGCATAAGAATTAAGAAGGTTTCTGTGCTACTAGGAACGTTAAGATTCACAGATATATTACACGATGATACTGGTAGATAGGGAAAAACAACTTGCATCATGTATTCTCGGTACGATGCTATTTTCGTTTGCAATCATTTATCTCTTCAAACATTTGTTTGGAATGATTATAGACAGACGGTAATTGACGAGTAACACGTGGTCAGGAATCATTTGATAAAAATTTAAATCATTTTTAACAAAGAGAAAAATTATTTTTAATCGACTGCAAAAGAGGTGTTACGAATGATTAAAACTAACAAAATGTTTGAATACCAAAATTGTAATCACAAAAATCTAGTAATTTAATTGTTTTAAGTAGACTATCAATTTTCTAGTCGTAGTTCCCTCACATTTTGTACAAAATGCATATATGAAGTGCTGTTTGGAAATAAAATCCTAGTTTGTAGAAATTGTGGTAATTGTTTCAACTTTCCTTTGTCCGCCACTGTACTTAAGGTTCAACATGTCGCTCGGCTATATAGACGAGAAGTTTCAATGGTACCTTTCTTGCTTGGTTTCGTGGATGTCCTGAGATATTCCACACTTTCTCCTGAAAGAAAATCCATGTTGATACATGCGAAGCAAACACCGAAGCTAACGAGGAAGCAAAGTTCAGGGATCGTAGCATTGAAGTTTTACCTACTCTAAAACCACTCATTGTCAGTTTCACTTACCACGAAGTCGGTGTGTGTATGTGAAAAATTTCACTTTTTAGTGCGCCTACACGATCGCATTAACGGACGACAAGTTCTTCGAAAACAAACAGATCCTTTACCATAGCCAATCGAACGATTTAGTGATTTGTTGAACAAATCTATGCACAACTATCTTAATTATATCGTTGAATTTTAATTTTAACCCTTTGCACTCGAGTGGGACTCTGCTGAGGCACCGGTAAATATTGCTATATGAGTAATGTAAAATAACTGTTACATTATTAAATTACTTTAAGTCAAATAAACTAACATTTGAGTATTGCAGGAATTAATTGCATCAGTTTGATATGCATAGATGAACAAAATCGTATAGAATGGAAATATTCTAGGTCAGAAGTGTTCAAATATAAAAATTTTATAATTTATTAAAAGTTTAACTATAAAATACGAAGGTATTCGTCACTTGGTTCACGTGCTCGATAGAAGTGTTAATAGAATATCTAAAAACACATTTCGCATTCGAGAGAAATAAATTCTAATTTACAAGTGAATAATATTTTTGTGATTCGAATATTTTTGGTCTCCGCTAGTTTCGTCTACCATGAAGCAACAGGTAATCTACTGACTGTAGGTTTGCAGCGATGCAAAAGCTCCGAGGAAACGCAGCGGCGGTGGGTGTTAATTCCGGTAAACTTGAAAATGAGATTCGCGGTCGTCAAAGTGCCGAAGACTGCACGAATGGCGTTTAGCAGTAATGAAATTTGAGGGGAGTGGAATAATGCGGGCGCACCGTACGGTGAAATCGGGTTCCCAGACACACACACATACGCGCGCGTGTGCTCACACACAAACGCCAGTTGCCTTGTTATTTATGATGATATCATCCCTTCGTACGCCACGTTCCACGGTGCAAGTTTCGAGAGGAGTCGCTATAAAGTTCCTCTCCGGACTTTACGGTTTCCCCGTTCGTGTGTCGTTGACACTGCGTCTCGCGACCGATACCGTTCGTTTCTCGTTTTCTTTTATCGGGACACGCGCGTTCATTTCTCCCGCCTTGCCATGCCGCCACGATTGTCAGCGGGCATGGCTGCCCATCGGGAAACGGTTTCTCGAACGGACGGAATACGTTTCTTTGCGGAGAATCGTGTTCACGTTAATTGATGACCCGTCGCCGTTGCCACCGGTCTTTATAGGGAGAGAGTATTTTCGACACGCCCGATGAAACACGCTTTCGCGACGGTCACAATTGTGGGAGCTGCCATACTCCTATCGTTCATAACCTAACCCTATCGTTCTTAACCTGAACTCATTCTAACCCTATCGTTCCTAACCTAACTTTATCCTAACCCTATCGTTCCTAACCTTTTTTTTGTTTAAGGGCGGTGGGGGGAATCCTCTTATGGACACCCTCTCCACCGATGATGGTTGGAGAGGGTAGTGTGGGACTCGGCTCACCTCTCAAATGGAATTGGGGGGATTATCATTGCCTAATGCATTCTACCGCCTTTACCCACTAAACTCCCACCGCCCAAGTCCCTATAGGACCTTCTTTTCAACTTATAGTGCAGAAATTAACGTCTTCGTTGGTCCACTCTCCGCATTCAGGGGAGGTGTATCTCCCGGTCCTTAACACGCCTGTTTTTGGCTACTCCTATCGTTCTTAACCTAAACCTATCCTAACTCTATCGTTCTACCGTAAAACCACCGATTTATCTTTTCTTTCATTAGAAAATCTCATATGAGATTTATTTCAACATAATTACAAAAAAAAAACGAAATACACCACATACAAAACAGAATATAATAATTACAAAATAGAATGTCGTTATTAGAGATACACAAATATTTTAATACAGACATATGATTAGTTGGAACAGTATAGACAAAACTTATACTTTAAGACCACAGCTCTTAAAAAATGATAACATGTAGTGACAAGCTTTGATATTTTCTTTAGCTATTAATATTGAAACATCCATTGGAAGCTGGAAATTTATTTTACTGAATTTATTCATTAATTTGAGCCTTTCCTCGTTGTACAAGTGGCATTGCCAAAGAACATGGTTCAGCGATTCGTCACCTACCGATTTACCTTTGAAGATTCCATATTAAAACGAAAATCTCTCCCAAAGTAACAATTCTCAGATATAAATAGTGCATTATATTTTTATTCGGAATACCAAGATGCAACGGACAGTGCATAATAATTGCATGATCTACTTGAACACTTACAAACGGAATACCGACATTGGATAATCGTATTTGATGATTAAAATGTTACACCCTTTGTACAAAATGTACCATAATACATACAATTATAACGTTAAAGAATTGCATAATTGTCTTAGACAACTAACAACGTCCTGTAGAGGATTAAAAACAGTATGGTTTCGAGGAAACGGCGTACTCCTTTTAGGCTTCCGGGAGACGGCTCAAGCCTCACTAGTGCTTGGGTTAATAAATGGACAAAAAAATCGAAAGATCGCGGCACGTAGATGAAGAACACAGTCGCGTGCGTGTACGCCGAGCGAACGTTGACAGCATAGAACATGATGTAAATATGCTCACAATGCGGTACATTCCTCATTCTCCTCCAGCTTTGTTGCAAGGGCTAATCATGCAAATACAGAAGAGCTCTGGTCTGTACAACCGCTTCCCTATGTCCCGTTTAACATTGAATGAGAAACGCGGAACGAGAAGAAGGATTGGCATCGTTTGTCATATCCGAGCTAATGCGTTTCCTTTGCTTCTCCGTGGATTCTTCGAACAGACCAAATATTCAGAAATTTTTAGCTTCTATGTATGTAAAGAGGTGTCAAGAAATTATAGGTGAGAACCGTTAAACTTTACAAACATGATTTTTAATGCAACATTTATGCATTTTAACAAGAATGGGACAATCAAATTTAAAATATTGAAATGATTAAGTAAATTTAAGAATACCAATATTATATATCCGCTGTCTAATTAGAAAACACAAGTAAGACAGTCAATGACATATACGTCTCAGAATAGCAAAAGATGTCCAACAACTTGTCTTTTTATTTCGTAGAATTAAACGAATTTTTATGAAGCATACATTTTGAAATAATTGATAACATTTTTAATATGTATAATAGTTTGGTGTGATTTTTTGTATTTCAAATTGGCTAAGCCAGTTTCGAACATTACAATACAGTATTTATATTTAATACATGATCAAATATTGTACTGTGTTCCTGCTGCGTGACTCCACCTGCTGCAGAAGTCATAATGCATTACGTAAAAGTATAACTGTTTCAACAATTAGTGCTCACCGCAGTCGGAATTGCTTGGAAATTGCTAATTCTCTCACGGCCACCCACTCGGTTCCTTCGTCAACTGTTTCTAGATAATACAATAGCAATCAAGTCTCCGTTTGATCCTCGGTTTGTACCAAAATTGAGTCTGCCCCTTTTAGATATGTACATTAAGTTAGCACAATTGTGAGTACAAGTTAGTACATTTGTTAGTACAATTGATTACGATTAAGTTTGTACATGTTAGTACAGTTTTTAGTACAATTAATTACGATTAAGTTAGTGCAAGTTAGTACAGTTTGTGTAGCTTACTGCTGTCGCAGACTGTACAAAATAGAGAATATTGAAAACTTCAAGTAAACTGAAGAATCATAGTGATTCTTAAATTTCGATTATGCAATTTCTGACGGGGAATCGATCGAAAATTCGACAAAAAGCTAATCTGCTCCTCCAGACCTCGTTCTAACACATCCCAAGCATGACGTAAGAAGTCGTTCACTGAAATTTCCGGTTTTCATGGCGACTATTTCGCGCGATGACCGTCGTACGGTAGTATAATTTCATGCGACGATACTGTTACGCGTGTCAACGTCCGAATACTTGGAAAAATAATAGAAAGGTCACCAAAACGACATTAAATATCGATATTTCGACATTTCTATTTAATTTTTAATCTTTATTCAACCATGCAGCGATCAATAATATTATGGTAATGCAACGAACCTAATAAACATTCAGAAACGGTGTTACTGCCGTACGTAATGTCCGAGATCTTCACGCGATGACGACACTACGGTATATGATCTTCTAGTTTGTACTTTTCCTTCTCTGAGTCGTAAAGCCAGATAGATCTTAATTAGACGGCCTATAAAGCCATAAACCGGGCAACACGCACGATTCTCTTGCCACCGATTCGTTACCAGCAGCCTGAAACACCGGCGTGTCCTTTCGACGCGGTTTTGCATCTGTTCTCGAAGACGAGAGCCTCTTCGTCCTTTCATCGCGTCGTGTCACTTCTTTGCGGCGAAACGAGGTCGCGCGTGAAGCTCCTCTGCGATCAGAACGACCAATTACCAGCCAGATCACTCTGCCATGCCCTGTTTCTTCTCCCGCTGACAACCTACATGACAGTCGGCTTGTGACTGTGACACTTCTGTTTCGAAAATAGAAACGCATTGTCGTTCTGATGCGAATCTGTTTCAACGGTTGCTTAGGCACATTAAGGTCCTCTATCTCAACATTTCTGGCCATTTCTACACGAATTTGGTCGCTTTCGTGTTCTCGACTTGCAAAAGTTGTAAATTCCAACTACACGTGCAGCACAACTACGTAAAGTTAAATATTTTATGATGTGTTGCATGCGGAAGAGCATTTTAATTTACATGCGCATGCATTATACATATTCTATATTGGTTGCTTTATTTCTTTCTTAGGTATGTAAAATTCTTGTCAGTAGTTTTGTTTCATTTATTTGTTTAATTTATTTATTTAACGTTGCTTTAACATCAAAGGTCATTAGCAACACGGTACATTTTCTTACAATATTTTGTACATCTTAGTATCTTTGATATATTGGGCAAGACCGACAATGTGTTCCTCAGAACCTAACAGAATGGGTAAAGATCCAGGCAGTTTAGCATTTTTCCTTTCATTTTCATACTTTTTGCATTCCAGTATAAGGTGATTTATATTAACTAGTACTTTACATATATCGCAGATCACGTTTTCTTTTTTACGTAACAAAAATAAATGGGTTACTTCTGAGTGCCCAATTCTGATTCTAG
>CM052332.1:5903851-5918107 GCA_028455615.1 Lasioglossum zephyrum
TTTATGAAACATTAATGTAAAACACACTTCCTGTGTTTAATTGTTATTATATACGATTAGTTCATATCAACTAGGACACCCCGTGGTTTGCGGATTGAACCAGACCCAGCATTGATCAGCGAAAGAACTTTCACAGTTTTCTGCGAAGCAGAGGGAGAGGCGTACCTCGCAAGAGGATCGAGAAGCGGTAATCAAATTTTGTATTCTACCTAAGAAGAAATCTGATACTGAGGATTAGAGGGTACCGAAAGACGATTGTATCCGGCATCGTGTAGATGCACACCCGGATGTAAATGCAACAAAGTTGCGAAGCAGCGCGGCCAGAGAGAGACTGTTATTATGGAGATGGGTTTCATCTGTGAGGAAGTTGCTCATTTTCGGAACCGTTTCGAATAATCGAATTACCAGCTAGGAAATAATAATGTACACACGATCACTCATTCACCGAAACATTTTTGATTCAATTAAGATGCCTATTAAAATATGTTGGGAACATTATGACTTTTATAGCTGTCTGAATAGAAAAAGAGAACTTCATTCATTCTGCTTTCATTCTCTGCGTACACTTTTTCATATAGTCAAAGTAAATGATATTGAAAACTCTTTTAAAAATTTACAGACGCAATTGTTTCCTCTTTCTTGAAAAGGATCCATATTAGGATCGAAACGTAGAAAGTTTAATCAAACTAGCAAAATTGCTTTAATTTAATTTCTGATCGAACCTTTGCGCCGAGATCATCACTACTTATTGTTATAAACTACCTTACGATCGATAATCAACAAACACATGTAAATGATTCTGTTCAACACGGGAGATCTAGGATCTTCAGATGAATTTAATTCTTGTAGTTGAATCTTTTCCATGTGGTTCTAAAGTCATTTGAAGTAGAAGCCTATAGCAGAAGTAGAATACCCTAAGAATTGTGTTCTAGGATATAAGAACCTAGCAACGACACTGCTTCCCCATAGAAACAGCACTCAGGAAATGAAATGCTGAGTTCATTCATTGAACAGACCAAAGCAATACCGCCGTATCAAAAGGGTTAAATCTTTATCTAATAAAATGTTAGGGTCCAGCGTTAGAGGACTTCTCTTTATCGATCGACAGTCCTCCGAGTGTCTGGCTGAAAAAGTGGTTGAAAAGGTTCTTAGGATTGCTCGCGTTATTGCCTGGTCTTTACGAAGGGGTCAGCTACATGGCAGCAAGGACGCCATAAATCAACGGGGGTCCCCTAGAAACCAACGCGTTCTTGGATCGAAGATGAAAACGATACGCGCGTGCGAAGACGTTAACAGTGTCTAGGGGAAGCTGGGAAGGGTATCGGAATTAATGGTCGATCGGCCTCGTTTTAGGATATGCAGGCAGACGGCCAGCGAAAAGAATCCAAACGAGTCCGAGGGGATCGAACCTTCGTTTCCACCGGAGAACGCTGGTTATAGAGCAACTCCGGGTCTGCCCAGTCCCTTTTCAGCCACGATTTGCCTCCTAGGGCAGCACGAACCTTGCTTTTCAGCCCTTTATCGCACCGCGTGCCACGTATCGCGAGAATCCCATTCCCATAACCCTGCGCAGTCGCCCGGCTAACAAGGACAGTCAGGGAACCCGGAAACCGAGGAAATTATAAAACTTTATGGGCTAGTGGAGCAAGTCATCCTGGTTCTGGTTTGTAATATTTACTAAGGCTGATTTATCCCAAAGAAATATAAAATACAGGTCAAAAAGGTAATGCACATTCAAATTCACACGATCTCGATTCATTAGATGATTGCACAAGATCGTGACCGATTTTCATGGATGTCCAGTGGCAGATTAACACTAGATTGCCTAACAAGGAGAGTGCAAGGACGTTGTCACACCGATTTAGTTGAGACTCTGTATACTTATAGATCTCGATCTCCCATTTACGAATATATGCCATTATAGACGCTAACACTCAATAGTTTTTGAGATATTCATAAACAAGAGTGGGAAGACCGCGAACTTACTAATAACTTGTTGTATGACTGTAAAGAATATGAGAAATATTAAAAATTAATTTTTAACAAATTTCTTTACACATTAGTTATTCTTTCACAATGCAGTCATTTTGACTGCTTTGGGGCAATATAGGTATATATGTACTAAGTTTCAGTCTTTCTAGTGTTAAGCAGAGACTGAGGGCCCCGCGGTTGCATCAGAAAATGTTTAGCTTGTCAAATCGTGTAACAGTGCTAGCTACCATGGACAGACAGTTTGCTAAAACAAAGGTCATTCATTTTGATGACTTCTCTTCAAACTTTTTTTGTAAGGGGGCCTCCAAATTTTTTCAGAGTGTAAAAATGAAAATTATAAAGTCAGCATTCTTTTCTAATTGTAGAACTCGGTACACAAGTTATTATCGAACCTGTTAGTAAATTCATGTTCAGCGGTATACACGCCGAACATTCGAAGTGCCAATTAGTTCGTGTAAAGAAGAGTTCGGAAGGAATTCGAGAGGACTGAAAGGAAGGAAATAAATCTCTTTTCCGTGGTCTTTTTCGTGGTCCGTTGGCAAAGTAAGCCAGTCGAATGGCTCAGAACTGTTTTGTCCAGAATAGTTCTGGTCGACAGGGCTTTCATCGAGTTCTTCTCGGCCTCATAATTATCATCAGCCTTGTTCCGAGGCGCGCCGGTTGTCGGTAATAGTTTCGAAAACAAATGTTCGAACGGGTTCGCCGGTTCGTTTGCGTCGATGTTCCACTCCGATTCCGCGAATATGTCGGACACGGGTCGTTCGCCGTATTAAATGGGAGCGAACGATCATCCACGGCCGCGGACACTTGTCACATTAATTCCGCCATAATCATTTTTCAGGTACACCGGACCGCGCCGCCGCACTACCGCGCAGGCCAAATTGAATCTGATGCATAACATCCGCATAACAGTATTTCAGGTTGATGGACGATGTTTAGATCGGGGTATCGGCATAGCGCACGTGCTTTGTGCAAAATGAATTTGAAATAGATGCGCTGATACTGGTGATTAACTGGCCATTAATTATTTAAAATACCTGTTCGTGCCGTCAAATACATATGGGTGTAGATAGTTATGCAAATATGAGTTCGCGTGAATTGTTTTAGCAAAATTAGAGAAGAACAAAGGCATCTTACAGCAGATTTAAAATAAAAATACTGAAATTAATTGTCATAACGAATTCTAAAATTCTATTTTCAAATTTAGAATTTTTAGAAGATGAATATTATTATAACCATATCAAATTAGAGAAGAACAAAGGCATCTTACAGCAAATTTAAAATAAAAATACTAAAATTAATTGTCATCACGAATTCTAAAATTCTAACTAAAATTCTATTTTACAATTTAGAATTTTTAGAAGATGAGTATTATTATAACTATATCAAATTAGAGAAGAACAAAGGCATCTTACAGCAGACATAAAATAAAAATACTGAAATTAATTGTCATCACGAATTCGAAAATTCTAACTAAAATTCTTTTTCAGAATTTTTAGAAGAGAAATATCACTATAATCATCATTGTACATGTTAACACAGCAAATAAAGAATTAACTACAACAGAGAGTCTCGCCAGAGAGTCCCTATTGTTCCCACGGAATCATCGTCGAAGCGATAATAATGTTTTTAAGGTGTTGCTCAAGGTGTTCCATGGAACTGGTGCAGGATCAGCGATTTTTTCGCAGCTTCCCCACTCGTAAACTTTGCTTTAACGTTTTTCCTAGGAGTTCGAACGTACGAACCCTTTCGTGCCTTTTACGGTTTCGCCATCGTCCATGGAATCTTGTAAACGTTTGAACAACCACCGAAGAAGTTCCCGTACGTCATGTTGGGATGACTCGTTGCATGCGGGACACTTCAGAAACAAGTTCTGCAAACTGGATAATTCACTTGCCATTTAAAGATACGTATAACGTGCCGCAGCACTGCAGTTCGGAAAAAAGTCAATTTACTAGTCTGTTGTGCTTTACACTTCGTTGGGAAACCAATGGACGAACACTTTTCATTTTACCACTCGTTGTTTAAATCGCATAAACTACCTAATAGAAATTACAGGTGGGTTAGGTGGGCTAGGATAGGTGAGTTATTCACTTCACGTTCCTCCGAATTATATTAAGTAAATTCAGGGTCCCATTGGGGACCCCGCGCACAAATGTCTGAAATTATTTTATTATGAAATGTATAACTCGAATTAATTTTAATAATTGTGCTGCCCCTAAAAAAAAGTAAATAATGTCCACTTTGAATATCGTCGTTATTTGTAATAATATAAAAAAGTGCATACAAAACTTAGTCGATATAGAGGGGAGCATATCATGACACAAACATTTTCTGCGTGGGTCGAGGTATAGAGGAGATTTCAAGGTCACCTTGATTTTCTTAATTGGAAAGACCTACTTTCTGTATCATGAATTGATAGACAATCGAATTCTGAGTAAGAATATATTGGCCTCCATATGTCCTAAATCTAATAGTTCATGAGATATTATCGAAATAATTTTGTTTCTTCTTTGGATAATATCTCGTTCACTATTAGGTTTAGGTCATATGAAGGTCAACAGTTTTATACTCAGAATTTGGTGCTCTATCGATCTATGGTCTAAAATAATTTTAAACAATTAAGATCACCGTTGTTTTCAGAAATATATTACAAATACAATAAATGTAGATACGCTACCATATTGCTAGTAAAATATAGTATAACTTACTCCTCTTCGGTTTTTTTCTAATGTTTACCGTTTACGAAATAACGCTGGTCCAAGTTATCGCGAACACCATGTATAAATAGCTAGAAACTTAACCTTATATCGGAGCGAACCTGTATAATTTCTCGAGAAGAAATTATTTCCAGAAGCTGAAACATCGAAATACTTTTGCAGCTCTCAGATGTCCATTAGAGCCGAACGGGTTTCGCGGTCAGCAATGATCGGAGCCACGATCTGCTCCAGTTTCGTTCGAAGACGTCGATCGATGGCTGCGCATTTTCCCAGGCTCCTTCTTCCCGTCCGGAAATTCCACGGTGGAAGCCGGGTTTAGCGCGATCGGGTAGTAGCGTTCGTTACGGATACTCAAACAATGGAGTTCGATACAATTAGCGGGCGAGCCGCTAACGAGCCGCGTCGTACATTGTCGGACGATGTACGAACGAACGCGGAAACGAAACAGGCCGGACCTATTACGCGTAGCTGTGCCTGCGTCCGACGTAAATTACAGTCATTAAACTTCGCGTGGTTAACGAGCCGCTGTTGCTGGATTCGCGATCGGCCGCCTAATATCGCGCGAGCGTTTCACGCTTGTCTGTCGTAGGCGCGCCGCGCGGCGTCCTCTCCTAGGAGTCCTCCTCCCGGTAAAGGACGCGCGTCCTCCTCCGGCCAGGAATCACCAGCGATCGTAAATTCTTGCTAATTGTACCGTTTAATGCTCGTACACCGAACGAGCCTTTTTGTCAGCCTCGATTCCCCTCGGTCCGCTTGTATTCCAGGCCGTAAACCGCGTCCGACGCAATTTTATCCGGACGACATGCGACGCCGGCAAAGAATGGACGGTTCCGTGGATTTATTCTTGCTCGGCTACGTTTCGATTTAGCGACCTCGTTTGGATTTACATGGCCACCTGGGATACGCGATCGGATGCACCGCCGGATTCAGATCACAATTCCGTTCCGGATTATTTTTTTCTTCTTTTTACCACGCTAATATTAGCTTGCTGAGTTGTCGTTGAACACGTCACATCATCTCCTAGCGAGGCAACACGCGTTTACCTCGGCCATGGCCGAAAAATTTTCTCGGCCAGCTCAGGCCTCTTTTTTTATGGGTAAAACCCTCGTCTCTGTCTCCTAGTAAAATCCGTTCCATCCAGGAGGGGACGCTAAGTAAGGAGAACGTCGTAGTTTGCCTATGTTGATCCTATGTAGAGAAAACGTGAATAAGTCGTGAAGCATCGGTATATTTGGCAATCGCAAAATCAGCCAAAATTTACCCGCGACGGAACATTTTCGCCACGGAATTGAGACTAGTCACAATCACACAGTGGCCTGGATAGTAATATTTTACCTCAACTTTTCAACCATAAAAGATATCGGGATGAAATTTCCACTAAATTTTTTATTATTAAAAATAATTCCTACCTACTGATAATTATATATATATATTGATTATATATGATATTATATATGATTATATATATGATAATCATTCTTTAATTAATTCCTGAAATTTTGTTGTCTTAAAATAAAAAAGATTTTTTAGTTTTGTACGGTGCGATCTAACAGCCATAAAAATCAATTTCGTTCATTCTAGAGTGTATTAATAATCGTCCTCTAAACTATAAAGGTTTTGCTTCATGCTGTTCACAATATAATAAAACACTTCAACAGATTATTATAACAATATCAACGTGATAATCTCAATTTAGGATATCAAATTGCAGCGTACAACGTATATTAGCAGATTACAGTGTGCTTAAAAATTGTTCTGTGGTTTGTGAAACTCAGCGTCGCCAATCACAGAATGGTTGAAAGTTCCGCAGGTGCGTGCCTCGAAACATTCCACGTTGGATACCTTCACGTTTCGAGATGATCTTTCTGAAGCCTCTCGATCACGACCTACATATTCGATGCGTATAATGTAGTATATCTCGCGAAAGTTGTTCAACAACTCTTTCGAATTTCTTTTTACACTTTGACTTCCTCGATCGATGACTTCTTAGGTTTTGCCCAGCATCACGTAATACAAAATTCAAAGGACTGTTCGTCGACAAGACGTGAATATTTTGCATGGAACTGTTTAAGCGTCTAATAAACGATTCGCTGATGCATACCTTCAGATTTTACTCCGTTATTATAGCGAAAAGATTGAATTCTATACCTCATCGTTTTATTGTTATAATAAATTACTAAACAATAAGAATTATATAAACAATAATACTTATCAATACACTTATCAAAAGAAATATAAAATTGAAGAGATAACAATAGGTGAAGTATTTCGAGCTAAACACAAATGAAACAACAAATACCGTAACTGGTTAAGCAGGTTCACGAAACCATTTTTGTGGTACAACCTGCTCGACAGCTAATATTATTTCCGTCTAATTAATTCGTAATCACGGATGCAGAAAAAGTATCACGCTAGTATGAAGATATATCAACACGCAAATGCAATTAGTTCCATTTCGGAATAACTATATAATATTTTGATATCAAGATAAATATTACAATCAAAGTTAACCGCATTATACACAATACCGCCTATATTGGAAAAGGAAAAAGTTGTTCAAAACGTGTTGCTGCATAACATATTTAAATTTCATGAAAATCAGAGTACCGTACCCCTTTCGCAATGATTACCAAAGTATTTCGTGAAATTGTGTTTGTTGATTATCGATCGTAGTGTAGTTTATAACAAGAAGTCTAGATGATATCGGCGCAAAGGTTTCTTAAAATAAGTTCAGTCCATTTTGTGTTATTACTACATCTACTTCACAATTGTATGTCATCGGATGGATCTCTATTGATGTTTTTTAAATTTTTTACCATAACATTGGATATTCACGCAATTAAAGTGCTGTACTTTTGACTTTTCAAGGTTTGAAATAACCGCCAAATATTGATTAGTTCATGTTCGATCCACTGTTTCTGTTTTGTTTTCTTTCTCTATTAACAGCCTGTCTGCACCACAGTAACTTGTGTACCGACACTGAAACAACATATGCTTATACATATATTCCTGTCTCTAATTTTTTCATAAAGCAGGTTGGTAATTCATTACCGTTATTTTGAATTTTTTATTTGAATATATTTTTCAGTACTTTCATATTGAAAACTCTTTTAAAGATTTACAGACGCAGTTGTTTCCTCTTTCTTGAAAAGGATCCATATTGGGTCGAAATGTTGAAAGTTTAACCAAACTAGCACGATTGCTTTAATTTAATACTGATCGAACTTTTGCGCCGATATCATCTAGACTTCTTGTTATTTCGTGAAAGTTTGAGACCAGACTACCCCCGTAAGAATGAAATAAAAAAAGTAAAGGGAGTCGGAGAATCGTTTCATCGGTGGTCAGAATGAAAGCAGGAAACGATGACCGTCCGGGCGACATGACAGTGTGACCGCTCGAGGCAGTCGGCCCGATCGAGGCAGAATCGCTTCTATCGAGCTCCGAGATGAAAGTTTCTGCAGTTCTGCAAGGCGTCACTGGCAATTAGAGCGCAAGATCGTCTCGAGAGAGGAGTGGGCTACGTGTTACAACAGCCGCGTTCCTTCCAGCGCTGTGCAGCGGCTCGCTTTCCCAAGTTCTGGGTCACCGGGTCTCTTCTTTGCCGGCTCTCGAGCCAAAACAGGAGTAAGAGGTCGTCAATCCGGTCTTATATGCTCGGGACCGTGTCTCTTGATCGAACCAACTCAACCGTTCTGGACTTCTTTTCCATCCGCGTTTACCTTTCGGCCGCTTGACATCGTTTCACACGCGTTCCAATATCAGCGCAAATGTAGCTACATCACGCGCGACTCTTCGAAGTCTCATCCGGCAATTATTTCATATTTTAATTATCATCCGTCCTCCAGGTAAATTTACACCTCTAAAATTCTTTGTACCAAAGAAAATTGCTCTTAACCCTCATACGCTGCTAATCCTAGAATAATATTTCACCCCTCACTCACTTCACATTTCAAATCTACGAATTCAATTATAGTGTGACATTTCAAAGAAATACATTTTGCATACAATCTGTGAATTTACATCCACGCTTTCTCGTGATGTAAGCCTTCGCTGCATGATTTTTTTAAATTGAGATGAAAGAATTGAAAGAACGTCAGGTTTTGTGTTTTATTTAAGGGAAAAATATTTTCTCCAAAATTTTTTCTTCTTTTCTCTCTTTTCAAACAAAACAACATTTTCAGAAAAATAAATATAGTAAAAAACACATTCTTAGTCTACTATTTACCAGATTTGTTAACTGTATCACATATGATACACTATGCAGCGAAGGGTGGATAACAATCGAGAAGAGACAAAGTTTGAAAGGAACCAGCGAGCAACTACAGGTGACCGTTCCGAGTCTATACGCAAAAATGGACAACGAAATTCGTTATCGATACCCGATACATGATACAAAAGGAAGCGCGAGTCGTAAAACGCAATTACCGCATGACCGGGTATTGTTAATGCCCTCAGCGATTTTCTCTTCATTGCTCGCTCGAACGATTACGTACTGTTGTTCCTCCGTTCCCTCTCGACCGGAACAATGAGCCGCCTCTCTCTCTCTCTCTCTCCTCTTTTTCAATTTCTGCCACTTCGAATTCGCGACCGCGTAAATACAACTTCCGTCGTCGTTATGGAAATCCTTTCTATGCGCCCCGCATGTTTGTTGCTCGTCCGGCCACGCCTGATTAGCATTGAACGAGGACAATACGAAAGGCTTACACTTTAGCGTTTCTGTTGTTCGCAATTCGTTCCTATCAATTGACGAGTTGCAGCGAATTTTACGTTCCCCTTATCTCTTTCGCGGTTTTCATCCCCGTACACTTTTACTTACGAGAAACATTAAAATAGGCTACCATTGACTTTGGAAATCCCTAAAAAAATCCTGAGAGTGGATTATCTTGAGTCACAGGATTAACTAGAAAAATTGTAGACATTTCCCTGGACTATAAAAGGGCTCTAACCCTATCCTAACCATAGGCTTAGTAGGATAGGTAGTTAGGTTATATATATATAGGATATTGTTAGTATAGACTAACTAGTACGACTAGTATAGAGTTAGTGATGTTAACCATACCCTAACCTCTTTATGCAAAAAAAGGACAAAGAGCGAGTGACAAGTCCTTCTTCGAAAATTCCTTTCACGTTTCTGCTGAATTTTCCTCGATTATTTTCGCCATGAATACCATAAAATCAGCAACTTAGCTGCGACATAAAAAATATTGAAAGCGTTGATTGGATCATAGTCGATGGCTAAGGTTTGCACATTGGTGGTCTCAGCAGGCTCGGTAACTCTTATATCGAGGAACGCTTCCTCGTCATTAATATTTCCAAGAATGATTTTTTCCCCGATCATTTCTCATCACAGAGTTCCATTAGCGGAACACGAGCTCGACCTTCGAGTAAGTCGATCGAAGGAAAGGCTCCATAGATCCGATTACGCGAACGTTATTCCGATCGTGATGATGAATAATCAACGATCGACTCTCTATGTTCCATGGATTTTTGCAGCCTTGAAGCTTCGTGTTCTGAAGTCATGAATGACGCGAATGAACTCTCTGTACGCCCACGCCGAGCATCGTTCTGAGCGAACATGCTACGAACGTATCTCGCGGCTGAATCCGTATCTGTATCGGTCACGAAACTTCCCGTCACGATTAAGGTCGAACCATTCGGTCGATCGAACCTAGAGGTCAGCCACCGTGTGTAAGCTCGCCGTGTTTTAATTAAACATCAAACATTTCGATCGATATCCTCTTGTTTATACAAGACAACTGTGAAACTTTTGTTTTTCATTTAAGTATTCTCTTTTCCGAGTCAATTCGAGACATTTAGACAGACATCTTTAGGTGGACAAATCATTTGGACAGCCATCTTTAGCTGAACAAGCAAAAAAGTACAATGGTTTCGAGTTACAATAACTGACGTATTTGTTCATATTACATTACGAGATATCAAGTTTATGCTGAAACAAAGAAAACAACATCGAGAAAGAGTTTTACAATATTCTACAATTTAAGACAACACGGTGTGGAAAATTTTGTTTCAATTAATCAGTTAGTTTTCAGATTCTTTTTTATCCAACTAAACCGTTTATTTTTTGCAGTAATTGTTTGTATAATTCTAATCTATATAAGCTGCTTTTTACAAAATTAAATTTCAATGAAAAAATATAGAGAGTTTGTAGTTTATCTCTGAATGGCAATTGTGACGTATAATACCATAAACCTATGTAGACTCGGGTCACACAGCTGCCAGCAACTAGTGCCGTTAGCCTAAGCTTATCCCTAAACAGGGAGACATGTGCATCGATCCTGCATCGCTTGCCTGCACCCTGTAGACTGTGGATTCATGTTGGATAATACTATCGCTTAAATGATACCAACCATCGAAGATCTCATTAACTTTTCCGTTGTCCACCGAAAGTGGAACTGCAACATAAACTTCGAACGTGTATTATACAGGCTATTTCATCTAGCTTGAAAATTAAACAAATATTTCAATTCAACAGAAACTTCTAACATATATTGTACAGGCTATTTCATGCAATTTGAAAATTAAACAAATATTTCAATTCTACATAAACTTCTAACATATATTGTACAGGCTATTTCATGCAACTTGAAAATTAAACAAATATTTCGATTCAACAGAAACTTCTAACATATATTGTACAAGCTATTTCATGAAACTTGAAAATTAAACAAATATTTCAATTCAATATAAACTTGTAAACGATGAAAATACCAATTAATTGTTAAATTATGTAATTGTTGATAGGTGGGTTATACAATTATAAATTATATAATTGTTGATAGATGGGTTATATGATTGTATATTATATAATTGTGATAGATGGGTTAGGTGGGTTAGATGGTTTTCCTGGTAGAACAAAAGTGGATCGCTTTGCCGGGGAAGGGAGGAGCACAATGCGAAATAAATATGAAACGAAACTCAGCGATGATTCTGCGAGAGGTGGCTGAATTACCAGCGAGTCATTATGTACTTCCACGATATTGTGTCGAGCTTCTCTCGTCGAATACCTAACCGGGATAGAAGTGCACACAATCGCTCCTTGAAATTGCATGCCGCTAATCATTCCCCGTTCTGTCGATTCAATCTGATACAAAACACCCGTAGCACGTTCCTCCATGCTCCATATTCGTGTGTAACCGTGGCCGAGGAATTCTCCCGATCATTTCGTCGAACGGTTAATTCAATTCCGTTAATTATCGCGGCGTTGTTGCAACAACAGCTGGCTAACGTTGCTTCGGGGATCGCGGGTTGTCTTATTATAGCAACGGCTCGAGATAACCGATCGCATCGACAAGTTATCAAGATCGAGACGGTCCTGCTTCGAAAGCCCGGCTCTCGTAACGAGCTGTTCGCTTCTTCCCGAACTGTAATTAGGCGAGGCGTTCGTTGCACGAAACGCGGAATATCGACGAACAGTTCCCTCTGACCATTACGGTGAACTGTTCCGAGGTTCTGTTTTATGATTTAATTAGAGGCCTGGCCAATGCTCTTTTTATTTCACATGGTCACGAGGTGAATCCTTTCGATCTGCTTTCTCCTTCATTACGCGTCCGCGATCATCGCCGATTCAAGACTAACACTTTCACTCGCTTCGAACCACGTGGAAATTGCACATTTCACCTCTTTTTTTTCCACGACGTTCTAGGCGACGCGACGCGTGCTGTACTTCATACATATTTCGATAACTTATTTTTCTTCTTTATCGTTTTAAGTAGAGATGGAGGTTTAATGCAAATGCATTAGGTAATGTATTATACAGATAGTTATAGATAATATAGGTAGGTAAATCTACGCACTACTAAAATATATAATACTAATAAATATATAAATATATAAAAATATATAAACACTAATAAAATACAACAAATTAAAGAAATAAAAGTTGCATCGGACAACAGAGGCCTGTGTAACTGTTCCAATATTCGCACAGTTACATTTCAGTTCGGATGCTACTGTATTTAAAGAGAATTCTTTGCTTTGAAACAACGGTTTTTTCTATAATAGCTTAATCAAGTGATGTATTAGGATTCTCCGTATCGCCAGAGGTGTAAAAAGAATAGCTATACACGACAGAACAATAAATAGCTGGCAACGCTTTCTGCGTATAATTCTCTTAATGACGGTAGCGCCATTTATTGCGGCACGGTGTTAGCACCGTCTTAACACTATAATCTTCACACGCATTAATGCGGTTGAATGCAAATTTAATAGGCGTTAGCTTTGAAATCATTCAGCGTGCTTTCTTCGAAGCGCGGTTCTCGAAATTAGCATCTGAGATCTAAGATCAATCAATTTTGTTCGAGGACGAGTAAATGTACGAAATATATCGCTATGCTAATATTTTGTATACTTTGCAGAAAACGAAACATACGTTTCTAACGTGTCCATCCATAAGTATTATCATCAACAAATTAATCATTTTATTTTACTCTTATATTTGTACATCCATTATCAGATTAAACACTGTAATTTTATTTTGTATCCGGAGGAATCTTTGAGTAACTAAGTTGGATTTTTTTCTGAAATTATACATGAAAACGGGAATTTACATAATTACCCGGAGTCCAGACTTGGACGATGGCACGTTTTGCAGGAGATAATTTGGGGTTTACTTAAATGCACCTGTCGATTAGAAGGTGAGACTTTCGAACCGGCCGTCTGTGCTACGAAAATCTCTGGTTCACAGTTTTTAACGGATCACTGAGAAATGTGCATTTTCCTTAAGAGGAGAAAGGCATCGATGTAAATAGTAGCGAGATGATTCGAATTCTTCCTGGTGAATGTCGATTAATTTAAAGCTTCGCCACAGGTGCTCGCAATTAGTACTTTCTACATCGATCTCCGATGGTTTCGTAATTCCACTGGACGGGCGTTTATGATATTCTTTCAATTAGATGCACGCGAAACCATTTAGCATTGGAGATGCGCGTTTTGCCCCTCGGAAACATGTTTCTCGCGAGAGGATACAGAAAAACAGGCTATTTCAGATCGTCCATCTTACAGCCATTCCGAGACGTTGAATCTGCTGGAAATTGTGTCTATCAATCTCAGAAACTATCGACCCCGTCACATTTCAGTTTTTAGGCAGTGCACACTTCCTGCCAGGAAAACAAAACTCTAAATTTTACCCTTTCTCTTCTCTAAACGTTAAAATTGTACACAGAAGACTGTTTTATTATTCCCTGTCATTATAATGCTAATGAAGAATTTCGTTTCTCCTGTTTCAGAAGCAGTCCAAACAGATTCTAGTCCCAGTGGAACTGTCCATTATCCGAACGGGCATCGCCTGTTCGCAGTGAAGGTATGCATTTACAATTATTCCAAATATTTCGCTAATCTAGCACACAGCATGTTTTAATTAAAATATGTCTGTCCTAATTCCGAGATTATAAAAATACCAGAATGATCGACAATTTTGATTGCCTTGCTAACGAGAATACTTCAAGAATATTACCACGTTTTTATTAGCTCGGTTTCTTGTTTGTCTGTTCGGTGACTTTTGCAATTGATTTTAAACCAACTTCCC
>CM052332.1:5918207-5983650 GCA_028455615.1 Lasioglossum zephyrum
AGACAGTGGTGAAAACTTGTGATTGTGAATTTTGAATTGCTATGAAAATACTTGGAAGATTTAAAACGAAAAACGTGGGACGCATGAAATAGATAATTGATGCATCTTGGGCCCTACGTTTTTAGTTTTAATTCTTACAAGTATTTTCATAGCAATTCAAAATTCACAATTACAAGTTTTCACCACTGTCTATACGAGGTTAGGAATCAGCACGCGACTAGGAAAAATTATTTTATACTTTTTAGTCCGTTTTAAAAAACGTGGTATTTTTTAAGAAATCATTTTTATTTACATAACTTTTATGACTAAGAATATTTTAATCTGATAAGGAAAAAATACCGCAGTAAAACGTCCACCCGCAGTAATAGGTACATCTAGCCAATTTAGTGTTAACTAAATACGGATTAAATTCGAGTTGGATTTAGATTTGTTGGAATAAACGGGACGAAGAAGGTTGGAAAAATGCGAAAAGCACAGAGGTCTGAGTGTAATCGCGTCCGGCGATCTGCGGTACGAGTTTTAGATCGAGTTACCGTGTATACGTATAAGTTCCCGATCTTGATACGAGACGCGTGCACTGTGCACAGAACGTTCCCAAGAAAATCGAGGCCATTCCCGGTTGCCTGAACCGTGTTGCTGGAGAACAAACGCTTCCCGAACATTGAAGCTCGAAGCATTTGTCTGCTTGACTGACCGGCCGACGCGACGGTTCCTTCGAGAATCCTTGCTACTTATTCCACGGATACTGTGGGACAAGATCGAGGACTCTTATCAATATCAAAGCATGCAGGCATCTGTTTCTCTATTTCCGAGAATTGTTGCGCTGCGAATACAATCCGCTCATTTCAGATCCGGAGCATTCCAATTACAAATATTTCTGCAGGGTGAGCCGAGTCAATAGGAATTTTCCTTTGAAACTTTACCAAAGCATACTAACGTTTAAAAAATCGAAGCGACCTTGTTTTTCTCTTTTACACAAAATTTTTAACAATTTTGCCGACAACGAATCTCTAAAAAATTTTAATGAAACCTTTCGCGGTGATTCTTAAGACAAAAAAAGTGGACACGTTACCGAGAGTTTTTGAAAATGCTTATTATTTACGAAAGTATTTAACATACAAGTTTTGGATTTCTATGTATACACAGAGTGCGACCGGGGATGGGTGGTAGAACGGGACAGGGGATAATTTTACGTGTAAGAGTAAGTCGAACAAAAGGAATAACATTTTTTAGTTTGACACCTCATTTTCGAAAAATATTATTTAAAAAGAACTTGTGATGAATACTCTTTTTGGGGATGCAATGCTAGGCAGGCTTGGGGTTATACAATATACATATTTCCAACTAGCTAACTCGACAGTCGTCCTGTCCAAATTTCAATAAATTTGTTTCTAATCCAATTTTTCTTTAATTTAAAACAATTTTACTTTAATTAAAAATAAAAATTCTTTATAAAAACCTTATTCGAACTATTACGAACATTTTTTTTTTTAAATCAGTCTATCAGGAAATTAGTCGAACAGGATTTAACTTTTATTTATATAGATAGGAGTGGACAAAAAGGGTGGACAAAAAGATGTATCGGCGGGGACGGGGTAGTCGACTGCCTGTCCCAGTTTCACTCGCGAAAAACCGGCTGAACGCGGTAGCCACCTAGCGGCCGCCGCGGTAAGCCAAACCGTGCGGCGCGCACAGTGGAGTATGTATTTAGCTTATTGCAACGTTATTAATACTGTTAAGATCATAATATTATACAATATCGTTGAATTCGTCTTGAAACCAGCTACAACATTAACAAATCAAAAATGCAATTTAATGTTTAAAAAATCGAAGCGATCTTGTTTTTCCTTTTAAACAAAATTTTTTCAAAATTTTATACATTGCAGTGTATAGGTATGTGAATACTGTTAAACTTTTATTTGAAACATTTTTTCGTCAGATTATGAAAAATTACTATTGCACCGTTATTAACAGTGTCAAGGTCATAATATTATGTTGTTGGATTCAAAAATACAATTTAATGTTTGAAAAATCGAAGCGTCTTTGTTTTTTTCTTTGAAACAAGTATAGTAATAATTTTTTTCATTTAGTTAATCTCATTGACATGCGACAGAAGAAATGGGTAACCTTGAGTAGCTAACTGGTAACACGGGGGATAACTAGGCCCGTTCCTCGTACCGTAATTGACCGCGATCGGTCGGTCAGTTAAAAGTCATTAACGAGTTCGATGGGCGATTGATATTCCGTGTAGTTGTTCGTTCCACGGTGATTCGTGGCTGGCAATTGTTCTTGTTCGTTGTTTCGTCGTACACGATGGCTCTCGACGGTGACTCGGATCCACATTTTACCGTTTCTCAGGTGCGCAGCGTAACATATGTAACGGGTGAACCTCGAAGAAGGTCGTCCGATAACGGACGGTGGCAGCAGCGGTGACTCGGACAATTGGACACTTCAGATTTCACTCTTTTTCTGCACGACCACGATCACCGCGGGTTACTGCAGTTCTTGCGGGTCTTATGGGGTCTTATTCGGTCCCGATCTTGCCCCGTCACAACGTTTTGCTTCAATTCTTCAATGGCTCGTAGCCATTCAGTATCTCACGATCGTTCCTACGTGATTTCTCCGCTCTTTTCTCTCCGCGTTCCCATTCCTCTCGCGTTTTAGCCTTCAATCTTGACTCTCCTGTCCGTTGATCTTCTTTCTTTTTTCTCTCAGTAGTATTACTGTAATGGTGCACAGTGAGGTATTCGGACTGTTTAGCGCGTCGAAAGTCAAAATTTTTAGTTTGTTTAATATGTCTAAAACTTTTTTCTCATATACCTAAAATTTTGACAAAGGAGTTCGAGGGCCCCAATCTTTTTACCGCTTGGCCCCAAATTCGCAGCATTTATTATTTTTTGCAAAAAAATTCAATTTATTTACAAAGAATTAAGTTTATCAGAGTTTTCTTGCAACTTCTATTTTTAACTTGAGTTCGAGGGTCCCAAAATTTTTACCACTTGGGGCTTCCACTTGAGTCGCCTCTTTATAGACTGCGTGTGTTTGTGCATTTTCCAATTTCCGTCGAGAAGTTTTTGGATAGTGGAATTAAATAAAATCACATTTTTAATGGAAACCTCGTGGAGGGTCGAGTGCAACCGTTCAAACGGAATTAGGCGTATCAGTTGTATCATAATTAATCCATGTATGTTCGGAATAACGTTCACGGTCGAGATGTTCAAGCGGTTAATGGTTAGACTAAAAGCCAGTAATCTACTTGGCGGTTTCACGCACCTTGGCTACCGTGACGTGAGTTTCGCTTTATTATAGTGGATCTCGCGGTTCTTGCGTTGCTGCCACGTACTGCTTCTTCTGTCTACTTTGTACAAAATTGATTCAACGAGGTAACAGTTAATTGATGCAAGAAAACCAATTCCCCGAAGCACCAGTGAAAATCGCACAAGTCGCGGTAATCAAAATCACGCTCGAGAAGTGTTCATTAATGAGGTAACTGTAATCCTATGAAAAAAGAAGGAGCACTTAATTGCACCGGACGCCGTTTAGGAAGTAGACTGTGGAAGAAGGAGTACCGAAGTTTCTTGAACGGTAATTTCGAGGTTCTGTTATCACCGTGAATAGCAGATCCTGCTGCGTCATGTCCTCCTTTGTCTCATGATTATCCTTTAAAAATGGCTGCGAATGAATTGCAAGAATTACCACCGTTACGACAGCCATTTCTGTTACATTTATTCACGTGTTCGATTCGAGTAGTTATTTGCCGGTGTGTATTATGGGTCCCGTGGAAATCATCGACACAAATTTTCCTGACAAGGTTTGCATCGACAACATTTCACCGAATCCAAATTTACCGACAATAACTTTGACCGACAATGATTTGATGGACAACGAATTTGACCGACAACGAATCTGTCAGGGAACGATTTTAGATTCGTTGTCGGTCGAAGGCATTGACGGCCAAACTTACTGTCGGTCAAAGGCGTTGTTGGCCAAAGTTATTATCGGTGAAATTCGTTGTCGGTCGACAGCGTTGGCAGTGAAAGGCGTTCTTGGCCAAAGTTATTTTCGGTCAAAAGCGTTGGCGGTCAAAGTTATTGTCGGTCAAAAGCGTTGTCGGTCGAACGCGTTGTCGACCAAAGTTATTGTCGGTCAAAAGCGTTGTCGGTCGACGGCGTTGTCAGCGAAAGGCGTTGTTGGCCCAAGGTATTATCGGTGAAATTCGTTAGCGGCCATGTTATTTTCGGTCAAATTCGTTGTCGGCCAAAGTTATTGTCGGTGCAAACCGTGCCGTGGAAAGTGTCGGTGATTTCCATGGGACCCCGTGTATTCGATATTTTTGAAAAAACTGTAGCTCTTGTGTTGTGACTGATTTTACGGTTATCAGGAGGCGAGCAAGGCTACATGGCAGATCTCTCTCGTAATGTTCGGTATTAGATAGATAACCGCGAAGCAAATTACGTCGCGATCCTTTAATACCGTGGGTAGTAAGCAGAAAGACGGACTGGAGGGTCCGCGAGGAAGAATCCGACGAAGAAAGACGGTTAGGAAGAGGGCGGGAGAAATCCGTAATCGAGGAGGAAGCGTGCAAACGCGTGTAGTAATAATGCAATAATGTAACGTACTTGCGGTGTAATGGCCAAGCCTCGAGACGCGGACAGGAAGAAGAAGAAGAAGAAGAAGATCTGTTAGATTCCGCTGAGCACTCTGCGCCGTGTGATAACCACTTAACGTGTGCATCTGAAATATACCGTGGTTCGATACGTGCGAATGTCGGGGCAAGAAATTATTCCTTACGAAAGAGCAACGGGTTGTCCCACGAGAAGAAAATTATTCCCAAGGTGCCGTTTACATTTCAAAATTCTTTCCCTCTTCCATCGCCGGCAACAAGTATTTCATAAAACAAATCAACCATCTACAGTAATGTTTCTATTAGAGCGACAGCCTCGGGGGGATTTGGTTGCATAAACCGTGCGCAGCATTGTCGTTCTAATAGAAACATTACTGTACTTTTACTTATAATATTCGGAAATACCTCGGAAATCATCTCTTTTACGGAAGTACGTTGTCTGTACCGGATTATGATTTTCTTGTGAATTGATTTCAGTACAAAGAACCGGAAGTACTCGATATTGATGCGTTGAACAACACGAAAAGAGCAGGCAAGGGTGTTCTGTTCTTTAATCGTGTGCCAAAGGTGGGCTCGCAGACGTTTATGGAACTGTTGAGGAGGCTGTCGATGAGGAATGGCTTCTCTTTTAATAGAGATCGCGTCCAGAGAGTCGAGACGATACGTCTTGCACCTATTGAACAGGTACTCCTTACTCAGAAACTATATTCCAAGTTATTAAATGAACTTAAATGAATTTAAGTTCTTACATGCAAGTCTCTTTTTACATGAATGCGAGATAACTTGATTTAGGAAACAAAAAGCAATTTTACTATTCCTGTAGGATAATTTTTAGACAAATAACTCCCAAACTCTAATCTAAGACTTTTGTATAATACTGTACATGTACCACTTCGCGATCCTTTTATAAAATATACGCGAAAGAAATAAACGTGTGACATTATGGTGTATCGTTACTAAAAAACTGATTCTGCTGTTTAGCTCCAACTCGCTACAATGGTCAGCAGTTACTCGGAACCATCTGTGTACATAAAGCACGTGTGTTTCACCAACTTCACTGAGTAAGTTTCCTGAAATTTGACATGCATAGCTTGTTAAACGTTCAAGATGTTTATTAAAAATAATAATCAACTAGAATAGCTCGAAATATTTCGAGAAAATCGTTTCTTTAATATATATATACATATAATATATATGTGTATTGGGGTGTCCCAAAATTCGTGTAACTCCAGGAAATGGGAGGTTCCTTGGGTCATTTGCCGCGACATTTTCCTTTACAAAAATGGCGTCCGTGGCTTTGTTTAGGAGTTATTAACGAAAAACACTAACCAATCAGAACGCGGCTATAGAAAACTGAATCCGACTCGGCGACAGGTTCCGCTAAGCGTGGCGTAGCCGTTGGCCGAGCCAGAATCAATCGAGAAAGTTTTCCGGCCGCGGCCGAGGTAAACAAGCGTTGCCTCGCTAGGCCGCGGCAAACAACGCGTTATCGCATTGCTTGCCTCGCCCGACCGATTCCCACTAAATCGTGGATTACAGTCTTGGAAAATCCGAACTGTATCGTGTTTGGTATCATTTTAATCGGAAAAATGTCGCGAATGTGCATCTTCAAGTGAAACTCGAAAATTTTAAAGTCTTTAAAAAAGCACGTGTAATTAATGTAGTATATTATAAAGCACGTATTTTAAGAAGTGGCCACTATAAAACACGGCATTTGTCGTGGTGGCTCTCTCTTTACATAAATTTAAATAATTGGAACCGTAAAATAAATCATAGTGTAAGGAGTTAATACCTCAATCCCATGATCGATCACTCCAAAAATAGAAATGCTAGATTCATCCTACAGTATTTGGGGAATCGTAGCAGCGTTTTATTCGCGCATCAAAAAGTAGTGTAAAGAACAAAGAGAAAATAACCCGGAACAGCATTATGTTCTTCTGCCGGCGGCGCATCTGATCCTTGACGTTTTCTTTCTGTTCAGGTTCAACCTTCCGCAGCCAATTTACATCAATATAGTCCGAGATCCTGTGGAAAGAGTGATATCCTGGTATTATTACGTGCGGGCGCCTTGGTATTACGTCGAGAGAAAGCAAATATTTCCAGACCTGCCCCTGCCAGATCCCAATTGGCTCAAGAAGGACTTCGAGTCCTGTGTACTTAAGGCGGACCGTGAATGCAGATATCTGGAGGGCGAAATCCACGAGGGGATCGGCGATCACCGCAGACAAACGCTCTTCTTCTGCGGGCACAGCGAGAGGTGCACGTAGGTATTTCCGATGTGGAATTTCCTGTATGCTTTTGCTACGGTCCTGCCAAGTTTCAGGATGAATAAGTAAACGCTTCAACAGTCATTTAGCTAACTGTGCCACTTAATGTATATATATGTATATTATGAAAAAATAGTCGAAACGAAAGTTGAATATTTTCGAAAATGGCGTACAATGTCGTAATTAGTTTTATTTTCTGCTTTATTATACAAAGTGCCTCAGCCAAAGCAGGCCACCTAAATATCTCCTTTATTTTTAATGACACGAAAAATATTTGTTGCTTAATTTAAATGGTGTTGAAGGAGGAAAATCTTAGAAGAACAAGTTTTTTTGTCTGGTTATTTTTTCATGTTTCTTTTCAAGATCATCATTATCGTTTAAGAATTTTAAAAATTTAATAAAATTGTAGAACATTATATTATATTATGTTATCTTATTAATATTATATATTATATTATTATATATATTAATATATTATATTAATATATTATATTATTATTATTATATGTTATATTATTAATATTACATTATATTATTTTATGTTATCTTTCAAGAATTTTAACAATTTAATAAAATTGTAGAATATTATATTATATTATATTATTATATAAATTTATTGTTTTCTCTCTTCTCCTTAGTCCTTTCAACACTGTGGGCGCCCTGGAACGAGCGAAATTGGCGGTGGAGAAACATTACGCCGTGGTCGGTGTACTCGAAGACTTGAATACCACTCTCACAGTATTGGAAAATTACATACCACGATTTTTTCGTGGAGCCACTGACGTTTATTACGGTAATTTTTCGGTTCCACGAATTTCATTTGTGGTTTATGTGTAACTCGTCGTCTCGACTCGTAGTCGCGATAAATAGATGGTTTACGGTATGAATATAATCGAACATTTAAAAAATTATGTGAACAATATATTTATCCTTTTGTTCTGTTATAGTTATAAATTTTTGTTCGATAGTTTTGGAAGTACTCCTTGTAATATTCCTTGTACAGTACAGTCTCGTTTCATAAAAAAAAATAATGTTGATATGCGATCACTGTCCGTGCAGAACACAGGCGTTTGGACAGTAAACGAAACTTTACTGTAATTGTAACCAGAAATTTTAGCCTTTATCCAGTAATTTTCATCTAGGAAGAGTAACAGAATTTAATGCACCTAATGCACCTGATTTCAGACGGAGTGAACTCGTTCACAAAAATCAACCGGAACTTCTTCAAGCCTTCCGTCAGCGAGGAAGTGAAGGACATGGTGCGCAGCAATTTCACGAGGGAAATCGAGTTCTATCAGTTCTGCAAGCAACGGTTGTACAAACAGCTGAGAGCATTGAAACTACCGAAAAATGAAAACGCACAACTGTCTGGAGGCAATAGCTTATAATGCCGTTTTAGAAATCGAATAGATGCAGCAGAAAAGTACTTCTGCATTCTCCGACAAAATTAAAGGCTGTAGACAAATTCAACTTGAAGAGAAGTTCGAAGAGAATCGTAAGAAGAAGCTTCCCCGTTCGAAAGAAAATGGTAAATAGGGAAAGAAGACGTCGGTGGAGATTTAACAAACGATCGTTGCCTTTGAAGAAAACTCATGTGAGCAAAGCATTCCGATAAGCAATATTCGTCGTGACTTATAAAGAGTGAGTGATCGGAACCTGAAATGGGACACTCGAGTGCCCGTTTTTATTTTGTGATTGTTTATCCTATATTTTATCGTGTAACTTAAGAAGACAGTGATGTAATTTGTTGAAAATTACGAGAGCTCGTGGACGCGAGGCAATTTAGTCGTACTTTATTTCTACACGTATGTAAAGTTACGATTTTCAACGCGAGTGCGTTTCTTCTTTTCTTCTTTTCTTTTTCGAATTAATTTCTTCGCGGCTATTCGAGAATCCTTTCAAGACTGATCGAAGAGACATACACTGTTCTTATCGAAGGGTACTTTACACGTATAAAAACAGCAACAAGCGAAACGCACAGGGTAATTATAAGATGTACTGCTTTCCGGGCAACTCTGCCGTCTTTTTTTTTATCAGCGTAAAGCGTTTTTTAATGTCCAATTGTTTCACTCTTTTCGTAATAAACCGCTGCCATTTCAAACTGTACGACTTCTTCTTCATTCACCTCACAACACGAATAATTTATACGTGAATCAAAACAAACTCGAGTGAAATAGAAATTTATTTACTTTCTTATCCCTTCACAGCATGATTTTTTTTAATTGGGGGAAAAAATTAATTCAACATATTCAGAAAAATAAACATCATTTAGAATAGCAAGAAAATACATTCTTACTTTACTATGTATCAGATATGCAGCGAAGGGTTAATATGTTTGATACGTTAAAAATAATTCAACAGTATTTTTCAATTCGTCTAATGTGGTTACCTTTATAAATAATGACACCTAATACAAATATTCTTTAGCCAATGAATATATGCAATTAGTGCTGTCCATTGAATGGCGTTGCTTTGAATTTACTCAGTCAGCACGCCGCACTATGGGGTACTTGGCCGATCTAGTTGGCCAAAACTATTTTTTCTGCTTAACGTGTTTAAAGTGTACCTACTAACTTATTTATAGTATTTTTTCTTTAAAAAAATAATTATGAACAAATAAAAATTAACCATTTTTATTGAAAATATTATTTTTAGCTAATTTAACAATACGCGAGAATTACTACAATATAAACAATAAAAATAACAACAAATATAATATAATATATAATAATAACCAATAATACGACTAAATAATAATAATAAATAATAATACGCTTGCAATTTCATTTTTGTGGCAAAAATTAGACGTAACGATAATTTGTGCATCTGCAAACTTTTGCAACTTGTTTTAGGCGAAAATAAAGCTGATACCTTCCACTTTACAGTGGTTAAACAAACATTACCGGGACGGACCCGGAAGCACAACTAATTCCTTCCAAATGTATGAAATTCGAGATTAAAACTGCCTTCAAATTGACTTTTTTCAGTAACCGTTATTTTAATTATTTAAATACACATCTGATTGCAATTTTGTGAAATACTCACACTTACCTGCTAGAACACTGTCCAACATTGGTTTTCTTAAAATAGCTTTCGTGACAAAAAATATTTCACTTCGAACGTTGCTAATGCGGACGACACGGCGAAAGGTACAAGCACTGTACTAAATGACTAAACTTCAAGTGATTACACCTCTGTATGGAAAAGCCAAACCGGGAAAAAACCGACGATTTATTGACCCCCCACTATTTAACTTTTTCAGGTAATAACTCATTTTTACCTAGGATGAGTTTGACAAAATCGATTTTTGACCAGCAAGATCGGCCAAGTACCCCATAGTGCGCCTGCTCTGTTCCTGCAGAAATCACAAGTCCAGGCCCTGCAGGCCGGCCCAGTATTTTGCACAGTTGCAAGATTCCAAAGGTGCGGGATTTGCATTCTTATTTCGTGATAATACGAACGCAGGTTTTTCAGTAGTCAAAAACACTAGATAAAAGATCAATCTAAGCCAGTATATTACTTTTGTCGGGAAAAAGAGAGACTGCTACGCATTTACACAGTAGAGATTGACTTTATCGACATCTGCCACGATGGTGCGGCCTGCCCTGTATTTTGTATAACGGCAATCGCGACATTAGTGCTGCCCTCTTGCGGAGGTAGATTCCTTTTTCCAGTATTGCAAGGCTGCGGGATTCGCGTTCTCATTTTTCGATAATACAATAATTTGATTTTTCGGTAGTCAATAACGCTAGATAAAAGATCGATCTAGGCCGCGATCTCTCTCAAAAGTCCTTTTTTTTACGTTTACGAGTTGCAATTTGCATTATTCGGAAACATACAATTGCAGATGTAGCAATTTTCGTGACATATGTGCTGCCGAATAATGCAAATTACCCTTGTCAACGAAAAAAATATGAGATTTGAGGGCACTTGCAGTCTAGATTGATCTTTTATCTAGCGTTTTTGACTACTGAAAAAACCCGTGTTTGTATTATCACGAAATAAGAACGCAAATCCCGTACCCTTGCGATCTTGCATCTGTGCAGAATACCGGCCCGGCCTGGAGGGCCTGGGATTGGGATTTCTGCAGCTGACCTGCGCGCATTAGAGCTCTGACTTATGAGATACCCAGGTACCCGGGTTACCTGTGAGATACCCGGGTAAACAAAAATTAATTGGGTACCCGGGTACTCGGGTAAACACCATTACCCGAATATCCGCATATTGGTGTAAACAAAAATTACCCGAGTACTCGGGTATGTCATGAATACACTGCGGAACTTCATGCAAAATAAAAATCGTTCGCATCAATAGGAAAAAGCAGACGATATATTACGATTATTTATTCTCTTGAACGATTTTAATAAATTTAAATTAATATATCAACGTTGTTTTAATTTCATTATTCTTTTACATTGCACAAAATCATTTATGACTTAGGTCTTATGAGATACCCGGGTACCCGGATACTCGGCTATCTTATGAGATACCCGGGTAGTGTTGCTCTATCCGGGTATCTCATGGGTACTCGGGTATTTCATATACCCGGGTAAAAGTCCGAGCTCTAGCGCGCATAGGCGCGCACAGTGGCCCTACAGAAATAGAGGCAGGCCGTGTTGACTGGGCTATTGTTAAACAATATTGTTGGGTTTAATTCAGACCAAGTATGAGCAAATATATCAGTGTGAACATGAACAATTTCTAGATGTGGGCAGCTTTTTGTGCGAATTACTTATCATCCTGTTTAAATTGTTTATACGTATTCACTGTGTATAAATTGTGTACAATTTTTCTGTGCGCAATTCTCACGTGTGATCTTGACACGTGTACTTTTTTCATATGTATAGAACCGAGCATTATAAATAAAGATACAGTTTTACCGAGTCAGATGTCCGCGCAATGCAAAACAATGGGCAACACAAGTTGTTCTTCTTTTAGCGCAGTGAAAAAGTCTTCTAAAAATACCCGAGGAATCTTGGCCTATCGAAAAGAACAGTCCCGTTTATTTTCAGCCGTTTCTTCAACCTCCAATTAAAAATTAATTTCCTATTCTTTGTATGTAACAAAAAACAGAGTACACGTTTACAACGTCGTTACATAAATTTTGGCGAATAAACAATCGCTCGAATATTTAGATTATTGCTTGTATCACCGATGTTTTCAATCCCAGACACTTTTAATGCGAGCAAAACTTCATTGATACCGTGCACGATTTATGGAATCGACGTGTACTTCGATCTACCGGCCCAACCGATAACCTTTAAGGTCTAACTCGACCTCAGATTGCCGTGTCACAAACTGCAGATAGCAATTACTGAATTACATATTTTAATTATATGAAAAATACGAATTCTGCTGATCGACTTACATCATTTCGCTACATCACTGCCCATAAAATTCGTACGATAATCCATATTTGACGTTGGTAATCTTGTTTTGGAGATTTCTTCCGTGTCAATGTGATACACTTTCCTCCAGAATTGTTCCTTTTTCGAAGAAGCTGTTTGTTAGTTGAAGTTGATACGACTTTATACGAAATAACTAAAAGTAATAAATGGACTGCGAATTTTTATTTGATTGGTTACGAGAAATTTATTGATTGCAAGACATCTGCAATTGTAAAAATATTTCAACAATTTTCGCAATCAAGGATTAATAACATGTTAAAAATTAATAAAAACCATTCGATCAAACAGTTGCTTGTATCTCTCTGTTTGAAATCACGAAATTCGAGTGGAAAATTCGTCTCGTTTGAATAAAAATCGAGAAATCAAGTAGCAAATAATATTTATATTTTTCTCTGTAATATGTACAATAAAATAAGCCGACTAACGACGATTCAATCAAATCAAATCAGTTTACAATTATGTGAAAGTATATTCGACTTGGAAAAGATTAAAGTGTTCCTCGCTCGACCCAATACAATTTGCTAAACATTCGTTTACATTACCATTGGACTTCGGCTTCCTTAACGAAGCTAACATGTCTCTTGGTTCCGATGATCAATCGTTCGTAGAATTTTCAATAACTTGATCGTTTCAACACGTGGAAGAATATATAGTTTTTATTGTTAATTAAAATAGAAATCTAGTTTTGTTTGATAGGTATATGTACACAGTAACCGTAGAAAGCTTCCATATCGTCTGAATAATACCTGTTTGTGTAATATAAATATATTCGGCTTCAATAATGGTGGTTTGGATGTGTCCAGTAACAATGAATGATTCGGTGAACGCTTAGGATACATTTCGATAGGAAGGAACACCTTAACAACTATCTGGCACTATGTTGGAAGCATTAATTAACTAGACTGTGGATTTTATGCATTCATGAAAAAAATGGGTGAAGTGTAATTTAAAAGAGAAAGATTGAACACTATCGACATATTATTCTTAACATATTAAAATAATTAACGAGGAAAATAAATGTTTACTTAGTTCCTGTATGTTGTGATCGATGCAGAAAAGTTTTTTAATTGCACAAACACCCACAGTCTAATTATTACTCCTTTATTCGGTACAGAGTGTCCATTTTGGTACATCTTCTACGTCAACACTCTTTTCACTTGATTCTTCCATTCAACTTATTTATTAGACACTTATTCCTCCTTACTTTCTGAATATACACGATTACCGGTTTCCTCTACGGTAAAACGTGTTATCTTGTAAAATTTGTTCGGTATTCATTTTCAAACCAGTCGATCATTAAGAAAACAGTTCGATAAAAAGGAAAGTGGCTTATCCCTAAAGTAAATTAAAATAATCTCATAATACGTATCTACAAGAACAGATGTAAACAGTAGCACGTGATACCAGCTGTTCTCCGATATGAATGCGAAACCTCCTCAAAATATAAAAACACTTTTATTTCGATCTAAGTAATAGTTTACATTGTTCAGCTAAGTATAGGTGTCTTCGGTGGAGGAGAATGAACGCGCGCGTGTAAAAAACGCTATAAAATATATCCGCGACGTATGTTTTACAGGGGATAGAAGAAAATTTCGTTGTCACAAAGGGAACGAGATTCCGAAATTGTAAGAAATTCGTTTATCGAGACACACTTTTTACCACCAGTACTGAGACCATGCACGCTTTGTGGCGAGGATTCGTACTGTGGGAGGAACGTAATGCGGGAGTAACACTGTGGGGGAACATAATACTTTTTTTAACAAAGCTTTTCATGGTCTATCCAAAATGGGTACCATGGAAATCACCGACACGGTTTTCATCGGCAACATTTCACCGACAATCACTTTGACCGGCAACGAATTTACCGAAAATTACTTTGACCGACAACGAATTTACCGAACATGAATTTGACTGACAACGATTTTATATTCGTTGTCGGTCAAATTCGTGGTCGGCCAAAGTTATTGTCGGTTAAATCTGGTGAGCGAATATGAAATCGTTGTCAATCAAATTGATTGTCGGTCAAAATCGTTGTCGGCCAAAGTAATTGTCGGTGAAATATTGTCGGGAAAATTTATGTGTGCGTTTTCCATGGGACCTATACAAAACGGGGGAGAAGATATTGGACATCGAACACGGAAAGACTGTAAAAAACGAATCATTATATTACTGAGCCTCTTGGCACGACTTTATATACACGCTGAATATTTGTTATCCCCTATTTCGATCTGGTGGAATAATGATTACACTGTTTCCTCTTAGTGACTTCACAGTACGCATCCATGCGACAAATTGTACATCCGTGTAACCATACAGTTCATTGTTCTTTCTATAGAAAGCACTTTACACGAACTATTACAAAATATAACGATACTTTCCATACAGCTCATCTTACCAGTAGTTTTCATTTTATTGTATATATATGTTTATCACCTACTGCTCGAAATTTATTCAAACCGCGATACTTTCAAGATCCTGTTGCAACGATCACGATCACGAAATAAACACTCATTGTCAGAGTCGCTAGATCAAGACATGTATACCTACTCTATTCGTGCTCCCTCATCTGCCGACTCTGCTCATTTTATAAAACTTTGACATTGAACAAACTTAATAAACTCTATATTCTTCGACAGATACAGTAAAGTCGCGTTTACTGTTCGCGATCGGGTACGCGATCACTGCCCAGTGCCTACTCCCTCCACTGTCCCGCAGTCCATCTGCGATATTTTCTTTTGAAGTTACAGGAGTCATAAACAAAATAATGTCGGTACGCGATCACTGTCCGTGCAGAACACAAGCTGTTGGACAGTAAACGTGACTTTACGGCAATATAACATCTCTAATCGAAGGAACAATATTTTCAATTGCTACACGATAATGCACAAAAATACTATATCCACATGAATCTAGTCCAGGTCTGGGCAACTCGCGTCTCGCGAGCCACAGAGGACTCCTCTCCTCATTCTTGGGTTCTGCAAAGCACGGTTAGGGCAATATAAAACAGTTGATAGTGAAACATCAGCGTGGAGTTACCCAGTCCTGGTTTATGTCTTCGAATGCTATCTTGTCATTGTAATCGCCACTACAGAATCGTCGAGTTTGATCCTGTTATCGAATGCTACTATCGAATTTGTTCGTCGTTATTGTGATGTGTTTTTTCGAGGCAGTTGCAAGATCAAAGGCTATCGATTCGTCGCAAACGATATTGGTGTCTTCAAATTCGGCTAACTCCACTGATACTCCACTGTACCTTGAAAAATCATTCCACATTCTAAACATCATCACACAAACTCTCTCATAATCTCATTAAAAATTCATCTCTCTCTCTCTTCTCCCGCGCGCAATTCGAAATTCCTCGACCAGAATTCGAGAAGAGACGGAGAAACTATTCGACGAACTGTGTGTCGCAATCGTGCGCGCGTGACTCATAAATAAAAAGTTCATCTCCAAAGAGTAATCCCCTCCGAGTTCCATAGTCCGTATAAAACATTTCCACAAACCAAGCACAGTTTGCAACGCTAAAAATCACTCTGATCAAATCAATTCCCTTAAAAAAAGAAAGTAGTCGACTCGTTAGAAGAGACAAATAAAGTGAAAATAAGTTACATAGAAAATCATACATGTATGTGCATATATCTACATATACACAGACATATACAATGTTCACCGTTCGAACCTCGCAGCAAAGAAATTCGATCTGACGTGTTTCACCTTCCGCGTAAATATAATATACTCTAGGATATACAAGTAGATATGCTTGTGCAAACAAGGAACAACGAACGTGTAAAAAATATCAGTCTAACGGGCTGCGTCTATATTCATTCCCGGTCCGCACGAAGACTCTCTCAGGAGACGAGAATGGCAGGAAGGAATAATTGACGCCAGTGTTGTGATCCCTGCTCGGCGATCAGGCTCGTTCTGTACAGTAGCTACACTTTAGGAACGTTTATCGATCCGTAGGCTGTCCCTGTCCCTTCTCGATGGGGTCCATCGTGCTCTAGCAGCATTTCTTATTATTCATCGTTAGCAACCCATCGCGAACAACAGCCTCCATCAGTAAAACACCGGCGACCATTCGTGCTCGCGGCTCTCGGAGGCGGTGATGGGTATGTACCCAACTGGAGACGACGTAGGCAGACATTGAAAACAATAATTAGCCCCGGCATTGTTGTCCCAGTACTGTTCGCCCTTGCACTGGAACCGGACAGCGAATTCCAGCCTTTGTCCCACGGACAACGTGTGACAGTAAAGAACGAACGTGAAAGTGTCGCTGAAACCGTCGCAGGAGTTGAGGACGTAGGTGGCCTGCAGGTCGCTGTAGTTCTTCCAGGAGTTCAGCGTGTACCTGATGTGAACGGACTTGTGGAAGTCCAGGTTGATCACCCTAACCGTTCCCTGGATGCTCAAAGAGATCGGATCCTGGACGACGGCGTTCTCCAGACAGACTCTACGCTCTCGAACCAGATCCAGGAAGTTGGGCATGCCACCTGGCTGCTGGAACAACGGCAGCAGCGTTCTGTCCAGCTTCCGGCCAGGCAGCACGCATCCAGAGGATCGTCTGGTGTCCGGGTAACTGCTCTCCCAGCTGTTCGAAAGTGTATTCACAGGGCTGGAGTCCTTCTGGAATATGTCGTTGTATATCAGGTCGCTGTACGCTGAGTTAGGCACTTTCGGGATCTCGTCCAGGAACGTTCGCACGTCCGCCAGGTCTAAACCCAGCACGTCCGCGAATCTCACGATCTTCTTCCTCCCAGGAGTTCCCGGAGGTGTTTTCCCGGTCTTCAACGAGGAGCAGCGTCTGATCTTTTGCGGTCGTTCTTCTTCCTCCTCCTCTTCTTCCTCTTCAACCGCTTCGCTCACCACCTGGCTGGGAATGGGGATGTCTTCTCTGATGGTTGGACTGGTCGTCAACTTTTGTAGTAGAATGCACATCTTGTCCTCGTCGCTCTTGTTCGTCACGCTACCGTTCTCGATCTGAAGCTGAACCTCGTTCTTCAACATCTCCACGACTCTCTCGCCCGAGGGACACTCCAGGGTCAGCGCTCCTGGGATGTTGATCATGCTGCTGTAAGTTGAATGATCGTCCTGCTCGTTGCTCGCAGTTTCCTCGATCTTCGGTGCACTAAGTCCTGGCTGCTGCTGACTGGCTTTTGGTTTCTCCTCGTCGAAGGGGAGCTCTTCCTCGTTGGTGTTCTCCGAGGAGTCTGTGGACTCATCCTTGACCAGATTTCTAGCGTTCTTGATGTCCTCCAGCTCGCCGTTCTCCGCGATTCCATTCACAAAATCGACCTGGTCAACGCCCAGCTCCGTTTTCTCGTCGTTATTATGAGAAACAACTATCCTGGGCCCGTGGATCGGTATCTCCGAGTCGGAATGCGACTTGGGAAGTCGGATCTGGGGCATACTCGGGACAGGGATGATTTTCGAAGGACTTTCATCTTGAAGAGACATCGTACTCTCGTCGAATGTGCTCCACAACGACTCGTGACTGGGCGAAGTGGTCTCCAAAGAGCTTCTTTCATTCGAGTCCTCAGAGTTCGGCACAACCTCGCTGCTCCTCAGTAGTTCGGTGACGTTGTTTCTCTGCAGGGACGAGCTAGATTCTGAGGTATCCTCGGAATGCTGGTCTCCCGAGCTGAGTTCTGCTCGCCTACGGTAGACTAAGCTTTTGCCTTTCGTCGTTTCGCAACCATTTGAGAGATTCGAGATGGTGACTTCGCTGTCCGAGGTGGTTATGGGGTCGAAGAAGATTTCGTTCTTCTTCTCGACGTCCGAAGACTCCGGGTCGAAGAAGAGGTCTGAAGAATCGCTGTCTGGCGATGTTCCGGTAATAGGCGAGGCGAACACACAGCCGGATTCCAGATCCAAATTCAAGGGAGCCTCTTTGGGCCCATTGGTCGAGGAGTTTAGACCGTGGTGGTTCATTTTTAACACTTCCGGGTTCACCAGCAGGTCCGCCAGCTCTGCAGCGGTGGCTTCTTCGGCTGGTGAGCTGAGACCGTCTTCGATGTCAAGGTCGAAGTCGTAACAGAGGTCCGGTTTTTGACTGTGACGAGGCTGGTGTTGCAGAACGTGGTTGGTCGTTGTGTCGTTCGCGATTGATTTGGATGTCGACGAGGCGCATAGCCGGGATGTTTCCTTCGGGTTCGCATCCGAGTTCTTCTGCGAATTGTCTTCACCTCCCAGCGACGTTAATCGCCGATGGAGACGTCTTGCGAAAGCCTCCGCTCGACCGCGACAACTGCTTGGGAATAGAGAGCCGACTATGCCGCAGGAAGAGCCACCGCCATGGGTGCTGCCCGCCGAATCTGTGCTGCCCATCTCGAGGACGGACGAACCAGATGACCCGGAGGCGTGCTGGCCCTCCGAGGGCGAGGTGGTGGTGCTACTCGGATCCTCTGGCTCTTGGCTTCCGCTGTTCGCCTGGAAAAAACAGGAAAAGATACACTTTAGAATGAGGACACGAGATAATGAAGATAAAGTAGCGTTTACTGTCCAATCGCCTGTGTTCTCTGCACGGACAGTGATCGTATGCCGACATTATTTTTTTATGATTGCCTAGAGTTCAAAAGATTATAAAGTAGAAATATTCTATTTTGTGGTTCCGATTGTTAAAATAGAAATTTTTTATTTTCGAAATTGTATATCTCATTTAAAATACTATTTTCTTTAAGCAAAATAAAGTCCAAATACTAAATAGTATTTGAAATATTTGTCTCGCCAAATAATGTCCACTTCTGTCGCATACTAACATTATTTTTTTCATGACTGAGAGGTCAAAAGAAAGCCGAACGTAGAGAACAGCATGGCAGTGGAGTGGGTAGACACTGGACAGTGATCGCAGACTGTAAACGCAACATTATTGTACACGAGAATGAGGAAAATGACGATCAACGAGCCATTTTTATACGTTTTCCTGTTGTTTAAAAATAAATCAATTGCTTTCTGCCGACTTTTATATTGCGACCGACATTAATGTGTGCGGCGACATTGTAGCGAAATGGCTGATCGAACAGCTGTGAACAGAATATCGTATATAAATTGCAACGAATGCGAATACGACATGTTAGTTCGTCCGTGACTGTCACTTCCAGAATAGTCTCAACGATTATATAGCCAATGACCGATCTGCCAAAAACTAAATTTATTCAGAATATACTTAGACTGTAGTTTTGCAAATAAGAGTAACTGGTGAAGGTGAATGCAAGTTTTCCCTACTGTGTACTGATTCATGTGATTTTGGCCACGTGTCTTTATTTAGTCTAGTAATATAAAAATATTTAATTACAATATATTCCAGTACATTTTTAAATAAATACACATAATTTTGTTTAAAAAAGGGTGACATTGAGATCTCCAAAAATTCTCCAGTTCCAATATAATTATTACCGCCATATTATATAGATCATCCTCACCCGAACAACTTTTATCAAGATTCTCAATATCCCGAAAAATAACAGAGATATTCAAGTATGTACTAATGTGTCCTGGACCACTTTGTCACCGCTCAATTATAATTTTAATTATAACACAGTTTACGATTAGTTTAGTTCCAATAAAATCAAATGTACAAATGAAACTACATAAATGACGACGAAGCTTGTCCGACCTTTGAAACGATTACTTGCGTTACCCATTAGGCACGTGATCATACCATTACACCGTTAGACGTACAAAGAGCATTAACAATGTTGTTATTGTAATAGCTTTGAATTGAGTGGATCGAGCGTCACAACGCAACGTGTAATCCCATGAAATAAGGTGCCTCAATTATTTAGCACATGTATAAGTCCTTCAATTCTACATATGTATACTGTATACATAACACGTCTACCAAGAATTTATTATTTTCTATCAAGGCCGTATTAATTGTCACGTAATCTTGAGAATTAATCTGAAGAAGAGAATCTGCTTCAAGATTGTTGTAATCTAATGATCTAGCTGTTAATGTGACCACATAAAAATAAACTATAAATAAGTAATACTGTTGTAATGAAAGGGTACAGTTCCATTTGACACTTCTTTGAAGATTCATCAGAGAGTAAGTTTCTGTTAACCCTAGTAGCACAAAAATATTGGATAAATATTTTTTTCAAATATTGGAAAAATATTTTTGAAGCCAAATTTGTTCATATGAGAAACATATTGGATCCGAATATTGTATACATGTACAAGAAATATAAATTGAATGTTTAAAAAATATAAACTAAGTATTCGGAGAATATAAACTAGATATTTAGAAAATATAAAGTAAATGTGAATCCAATATTTGAAAAATATAAATTCAATATTTAAATAACATTCAATAAAATTTTCAAATTTTAGAAAAAGTTATAACAAAAATTAGAAGCTATGAATATTTATTACTTTCTGTGTACTGCTTGAAGGAATATTCCATTTTATCTTCGAAAAGACCTTGTTACAATTAAGAAATTTCTATATTATATTATATAATTTCTGATATTACATAAAGATTTATTTTATAATAAGAAAAAAATATTTTTTTTATAATATGAAATAAATATTGTATGTATATTTAAATATTAAGAAGTGATTGAATCTCTTTTGAATATTATATGAATGTGTATACAATATTTTGTGCTACTAGGGAACCCTCATCCCTCCCTCATTTCACGAACTGAATCTATCCCTCGGTGTCAAATTGATACAGTGACCCAAATAAAAAAAATTTTCGTCAAATTGATATTGAGATTGAAGTTAACATTTACATTTTAGGTTTTTCGACTGTGTTCCACATTTTAAAAAAACCAGTAATAGTTACACAAAGTTTCAGGAAAATTTACCGAAAAATAACAGAACAGTATAAGTTATAAATAATCAGTTATGTCAATTGTAAATGTTAAATACAATTTGTTGATGCTTTCGGCGCATAGTTTGCATCAATTAATGACTTAAAAAACAGTTTTTCAATTTAAATTTTTCATGACGTTGTTCAAAGGAATTTGTGTCTACAAATATACCTTATGTTACGTACAGTACGTTATACAATATTTTTTAGACGCAAAATGTGAATTGCAAAATTGCTTTTTGAGTCATTAATTGATCGAAACTGTGTGCAGAAAGCATCAACAAATCAAGTATAACTTAATTCGGGAAAATTGTGTCAAATTGACACGAGGGACGTATGAGGGTTAAAATAATAGGAGTGGGTCTAAACTTTTGATAAGCGCTGTACATCTTGGTACAAGCGGCTCTTACAAAGCCAATCGTATGACTTCGAGTACAGAATACCTGCAAGTGTGCCCGTTGTCTGATGCTTGATAGTCGACATCACACTAAACGGGACAGTCACGCGACACGTAAGGAATACGTGTTAACATTCTTCTTCGTCATCGATTAACCAACTGGTTAATTACCGCCTCGAAATAGCGGCTTGTTTGTAAACGAAGTGGCGGGAGCGAACCCTCGTCAAAAACATCGGGGAGAAATTTCAACGGAGATCACAAGATTGGCTCGCGGCCATATCACTAATAGAAAGAAGAGTGTGCGCGCCGGACGCGCAGATCGTCATTTTGATCTACGTGCTGAAATTTTGACGCGCATAACGCGCGACGTCGCAATCAGTCATATGTTCGAGAATCGGCTCGTATAGTACGAAAATAATAGCACTATGACGTTGTAAACCGGACATGGTTTACGGTATTAATAAATAAATAATAAATTAATATTACACAGTACAATAATATGTCTCTTCTCAATCCAGTAATTGGACTTTTTGACATTTCGCCTAACATGAAAAATAAGTTGGACACCCTGTACATTAATGTCAATAGAATGTGAATGGTATATAATGTACAAACTAGTTTTCTTTAATCAATTCTTAAACCTGAGACTTTTGTACAAGTTGCTGGAGTTATTTTACAAATTGCAACTCGAATGTTATTCTTTAAATCAGTAATTATTTCTGTTTTGTTAGCATAGGGATGACTTAAAAAACAATTGAAATCCAGACATGGTTCACGACATTAATAAATAATTAATTAATAGTACTACACATAGTACGATAATATGTCTCCTTTCGATCCAGTAATTGAACTTTTTCACACCTTGCCTAACATGAAAAATAAGTGGGACACCCTGTACATTAATTCCAACAGAATGAGGATGGTATATAATATGTAAACTAGTTTTTTTTAATCTATTCTTAAAGTTGTGACTTTTGAACTAGTTGCTGGAGTTATTTTACAAATTGCAATTCGAATGTTATTCTTTAAATTATTAATTATTTCTGTTTTGTTAGAATAAGCATTACTTAGAAAAAACAACCCTAGTAGCACAAAATATTGTATACACATTCATATAATATTCAAAAGAGATTCAATCACTTCTTAATATTTAAATATACATACAATATATTTATTTTATATTAAGTAACAAATATTTCTTTTTAAATATGCAGGAAATATCTATTTCATGTTAGGAGAAAAATATTTTTTTCTAAATATTATATGGATCCTTATTTCATATTAGAAGTAGAATATATTTTTTCCTAATATATAATACAAATAATATTTATTTCATATTATGAAGAATATATTTTTTTCTCATTATAAAACAAATCTTTATTTAATATTAGAAATTATATAAAATTATATAATATAATATAAAAATTTCATAATTGTAATAAGGTCCGTTGGAAGATAAAATGGAATATTCCCTCAAGCTGTGCACAGAAAATAATAAATATTCATAGTTTCTAATTTTTGTTATAACTTTTTCTTACATTTGAAAATTTTATTGAATGTTATTTAAATATTGAATTTATATTTTTCAAATATTGGATTCACATTTACTTTATATTTTCTAAATATCTAGTTTATATTCTCCGAATATTTAGCTTATATTTTTTAAACATTCAATTTATATTTCTTGTACATGTATACAATATTCGGATCCAATATGTTTCTCATATGAACAAATTTGGCTTCAAAAATATTTTTCCAATATTTCAAAAAAATATTTATCCAATATTTTTGTGCTACTGGGGAATTGAAATCCACATTTGATGAAATTATACGTCGACGAAATTATGATAGCAAACACTAAGTGTTTTCTCGAGTTACATGACATTTTCATAATAAGTTTAAATAATATAAATACATTGTTGCAACTGTACGTCCGTCTACTGAAATAAAACTGCTCATTCCATTTGGAAAAACAGACGTGCAACGCTCGTTTCGCTTTCTGCTTTGCAATCGCAGAGGTCTGGCAATTATTTTTGGCGCCGAGCTCGCCATAGCCGATCATCGAAAGTAATTGGTGAAGAAATGGAGCGTGATGACCAACACGAGTCCACCCGCCGAATCGATCCCATCGAATGTACACCGTGTTGTTCAATGATCACTGATCGACAATGAATCGACAGGTCGCTTAAAAAAGTTTCAGCAATTATTTTGCAAAACTAAGCAATCCTTTCTTCTTCTTGATATCGCACTGGGGTAGAAGGAGAAATATTTTTGATGCCTTAATCACTCTGTGTGGGAATTGGAACGGCGTGAAAATAGAGTTGGCTCAGTTACAGCTTTAGCTAACTGCTAGTAAACTAACTTATTTCTAGGGGCACGAATGTTAATAAATATCTGAAAAAAGCAGAGGTTGTTCAAGTAAATTCGTATTTAACTTATTGTTCTCAAAAATTATCCATAAAAATTATATTCTTAATCCGCACCCTGATAATAACCTCCAATATTGTTATCATCTATTTCTTATAAATTAATTACACATAGTACTTGAATGGCGCACGACGTTCACATCGTCTTATTGTCAAGATGTTAAAAAGTCAGTAGTAAATTCTGGACGACCGTCGATCATTAGCGTCGCAACTACGTGCGACCATCACGGACCAAAACAATTCAATCATGCGAATAGCTGAACATCCGGGCCGCGCTCTGGTTGACAATGAAAACACGTGACCGTCTGCATAATGAAAAAAAAACGTGATCGTAACAATGAAGAAATTAGATCAGTGGTAGAGCTAACGCATGGGTCACCTTAACAAGTAAAATTAATGTTGCTTCGCATTCTATTTATTTGAAAAGAAGTTGAAATTTATTTTGAAAACACGAGCGCATGTTTTAATACGATATACATTATAAAATATTAGATATGTACGACATACGAAATAGAAATAGAAGAAATAAAATCTTCAGGAAAAGATAAGAAAAAAGGAGAAATGGTTTGAAAATTTCGAATACATTTTAAAATAATTATCTAAGAGCAAACCATTCAAAATCAAAATGATAATGTTTAAATTTAAAATGTGGAGTAACTAAATAAATTAAATACTTCAGTTCGATAATTTTTTACAAGAAATTGGGGATTGATTTTGCGATGAAAAGTATTCAACCAACATTTTTTAATCAACATTCATTTAAACCGGTGAACCTGGTTACCTAATTGGACCACAAAATATTTAGTTTTCATTCAAATAATTTGGCTATTGATAACCGACTACTTAAATTTTTATGCGTAACTGAGAGAATCAATTCGCAATCGCGAGCAGTGAATAATCTAGACGAGTGCTGATAACGAAAAGGTTGTTGACTCGGCGATCGATCGCGGTGATATATCGTCAATAGAGCTAACGTTTCGTTCAGGTGAAAATGTATAAGTGGTGTAGTCGTGGCATGATAACCGAAGTTACGACTGACGATAAGTAACTTGTGTAATTACATTAGATCGGTGACCGATTAAGTAACTTCACAGACGCCGATCGCTAAAAAAAAACAATATCAATATTTCCAGAGTGAATTCTTTCGCGTACCGAACGGAGAAACAAATATTGACCATTCCTAACATGGAACACACATATTTCAGCATTCTTGAATGAAACTGTTCAAACAATATAATTTGTTGATGCTTTCGGCGCACAGGTTCGATCAATTATTAACTAAAATAGTAATTTTGCGATTTAAATTGTTCCTGACGTTTCGATCCTGGCATGGATCATTCTCAAAGTAATTTGCGTCTGTAAAATATTTCATATTTTAATTTTAACCCACCTTATATTACATACAGTACATTATACAATATTTTATAGACGCAAATTCATTTGAGAATGATCCACACCAGGATCGAAACTTCAGGAACAATTTAAATTGCAAAATTGCTATTTGATTTAATAATTGATTGAACCTATGCGCCGAAAGCATTACCAAATTATATTCAACATTTACGATCGACGTAACTGATTAATTGTTGAAACAATTTTTTGCACAATTGTATAGCTGGTTTTATTGGAAGCTGGTATTTATAATAATAAATGACGCACGAGTTTATATACTGTTTCTTTTATTTAAAACGAGAAAAGTAGAAAACTGCACGGGAAACACGGTTCGTAAGCCAGAACTGAAGTGAGGAAAAAAGGAGAAAATCTTGAGGGTAAAACCACCCCTATTTGGGTACATTCGAGGGAAGCTAAATATAAAAGTGCCCACAGTTTTTATTACTGAGACCCTCTTCAGAAACTCTTTAGGCCCTCTTATCATTTTTTCATGTTATTAGCAAGAAGGTAAATGTACAAGGTGGTCAAAGTTATATTCGTCCACCCAGTACGTGTATGAACCCACGTGAATGGTTGCTAATCAATTACTGCAGGATCGCAGTGTTGATTGGCCAGTCGCCTTGTACGAGTAAAGGCGATAAATCTGTCGCGATAAATTGCGATGCTGGCCTAGTCGTGGGTCAAGTAGCTGCGATTTAAACTCTGGTGAATGGTCGAGCAAAAATAAAACGACGGTTCGACAATAAACCAAGAATAGATTCTTCTCTGGAGGCAAATGACACCGGCACGTGTGCCTTACAAACGTTAATAAAAACATAAAGACTAGAATCTATGATAACTAGATAAATTTTTAGCTAATTTTCGATTCCCCTTCAGGAAGGCAACCCGCTCCTACATTTTCTTTTCGAAACTACAAAACTATTTTATATAATACAGAGATATAAGTGAAATTAATTTTTAATTGCCAGTGTGACTTCTTATCGTAAAGAAATTCTCTTCACTTGAAAAGTTGAGCAGAGAAAAAAATATTAAACTGGTTAGCCAGGGCATTCAGATGAAGATGAGCATTTTTCTTCTGCAAAGCATACTATTGTATTATCAAAATATTTAAATTTAAGTGTTCGTTACGATTACAATCTTTCTTATATTTTATTCTCGAGGTAGATGGACATTTAAGAATTTGTATCTGGACCTCTGTGGGTCGGTTCAAAATATTAAACAGGTTAGCCATGGCATTCTGATGAAGATAATAATCTTTCTTCTACAAAACAAATATTGTACAGTAATGTTTTTATTAGAGCAACAGCCTCGGGGGATTTGGTCGCATTTACCGTACGCGGCATTGTTGCTGTAATAGAAACATTACTATATTTTCAAAATGTTTAAATTTAAGTGTTCGTTACGACTACAATTTTTCTTATATTTTATTCTCGAGGTAAATGGACATTTAGGAAGCAGTACAACCCTTGTAAATATCGACAAATTTCAGTTTTCGATAAAATATAATTCGATTTTCCAATCCAGACCACTGTGGGTCATTTCGAGCAGAAATAAAGGTTCTCAATATAGAAGAACGAGAGTGGGCGTACATTCCTTAGCGCAGCAGGAGATCGTCGGAACATTAGACTAATCCTGCCGGCCACATTTTCATTAGAGCGCGTGTTGTTCGCGCGTAAAGAGCACGAGGATATCGAATTGTCGCCGCGTCGTTCATCCGCTATCTTCGTCACGGTTTAATTACCAGCTAATCACGGCGTCGCGCGTCTCGTCGGGCTCGTCGATAAATTCCACTCCGGAGAATGTCTAGCGCAGGGCGTAAGCTGTCCGCAACCCGTTCCGTTCCTTCCAGGTGCAACGTTCTCGACCGGCGTGGGCTTATACACGAATATACATCAAGTCCTACGCATGTTTAAATTGGCGGCAGGCCTGTTCACAGGATGCCGGTGATTACGGCACCGGGTACCGGCTACGAATCACTGAAAATCGCTCCCGAACTGGTTTAAGGAGGCAGTCGAAATACCAGGCAGGTATACCAGTGAAAAAATCCATTTCTCTTATCGTATTTTTTCGCAGGATAGAAGCCTTTAAACTCGGAGCTACTTTAACGGGAAAATTAAACGATTTTTCCTACCTAGAATAATTCCATTCTGTAAAAGCCAGGCTGCTCTTTACCTTGACGGACTCATAATTTCGGTCTTTTTTCCTTCGGATCCTTCTGCTTTGGATACAAAAGTATCTAATTAAACGTCGGATACAAGATACTTTTGTATTTAAATCTTCGAGTAACTAGTTAAAAATTTTGTACCTATTATTTGTGATCCGAAAGTATCTAAATACATATATTGCCCAACTCTGCGTCATGATAAAGTTTACCCAAAAGCCGTATTTATTTGTAAAAAGCCGAATAGCCATTTGTGGTGACAGACTATATTATTTTTTAAATATATCCTTCTATCGATCGTATTTGTTGTTAATGTAGAATGTTTTAGGCGCAAGGTTCGATCGTTTGTTAGTTCATTCTATAAAGCAATTTTGCAAATTACCAAGTTAAATAATACTTGATTGTATTATCTTTTTCATTTTATGGATATGAAATTGATTTAACACCATAGACAACACTTGACTGTTTAGTATACACTCCTTTTTGGAGGATCATTTACATTGTGAAGCTACAGATGGATTAGCACGATCATATGGTATCAAAAACATCTGTTTGCAGAGTGAACCGTAGTTTCGCACTGCACACAATCCGTGTCGGTTGTCTATCGGAAGTCTAGGCGTTCGTGATTGATAATCGTTATGTAAGACAAGGCTTCGAGGCTATTGGCCTCCAAGACTCATCGGCATTGCGCGTTATTCCAGTCACGAGATCGCGGCACGTTTAACCCTGCAGGCGCAACTCGGTCATCCATGTGCCTTTTTTACGATCTGAATAATAAAACTTTCTATGAAATGATGTACTTAAAATCGACACTCTGCAACCCCTGAGATAGCCAAGGAACCATACTGGTTTGTTCGAAATGAAAACATTTCTAGGCGCACCGCTTCCCCATTTTTCGGGGATTATTTACTTTCAGGAATGCTGACTACTAGGTACGGGCCGAAATAAACCGAGACACCAGAGTTGTGCTAATTCAATTATATTGTATTTCAATTACTAACTATTTTAATCAGATGTGTAATTGAAATAGAATATAATTGAAGGTGTGTCGTAGGTACGTCATGAGCAGTTAGTAACTTAATAAATAATAAATTCTTTCTGTTTGAACACCTTCACATGGATTTTTCAACTTCTCCTTGCCTATTACTTCATTTTTCATAATTCAAATACAATGTGTTTTATAATTGTACTCCATTGTAGTTTAATTGAATGAAAATCCGAATTATAAATTACAATATAACTGAATTACTATGTAATTCAATTACTTTGTAATTATAATTCTGGAGTAATTCAATTGTAATTCTGCACAACTCTGCGAGAAACAATGCTCGGCAAATTACTTGAGGAGAAATCTATAAAATAATGCAACGAATGAACGTCGCTTAACAAGAAAACAAAACTGCGAATATGTTTCCATTGACACCGCGTTCGGGTTTTAAATCGAGCCGATAAAAGCGTGGACAATCGCGTCGATGGATATTCATTTGCCGTTCTCGCCTCGATACGACTATGTTATCTCGCGCGATTTATCGTGAAAACTGATAAAGAGTTGCCGCAGCTTAAAATCGCACTTCGTTATCGCACTTCGTCTATTGGTTTGTAAATACCTCGGATATAATTTCGAGTTTCTTGCTCTGTTTGCGAATGTTCTACACATTGCTAGAACAGATTGAATTGAATCGTGGTGGGTAAAGACCTATTGAAATGAACGTGTAGTTATTTAAAATTATAATAGCACACGATACAGTAATCCCTTGATTCTTGTCTAACAGGCTGTTCACTGAGCAGACAAGAATCGCAACCTAACACTTTTTTCGGACAGAATGAAATACGGACCGCGTGGTACGCTGCATGTCGCCGCACAGTGGGTTGGATCGAAAATTTTAGTGACATTTTGTCAGGAAATGAACTTTCACATATCGATGTATAATCAGTTGGTATTGTCTTTGGAATGTCCGCTGACCTCAAAAATGGAAGAATTGATAAAATTAAATGAAAATTGTAGTTGTGCCAAGCTTTTAAAGTCGAACGTTTTAGAATTTACGTATGGAATAGATAAGTATGGAAGTCTAGAACATTTGACAAGGGATTGTAGGATAATGGGGGAAATGTAGATAATGGCTCGAAGATGTAGTGAGCGAAAAAAAGATAGAAAGGTCGAAGAATGGCTAGAGAAGTTGATGAAAAAGAGAGAAAACAGAGCATAAATAAACCAAAGGGAGTACCAAACCAAAAATGTAAAAGTTAGGGAATGTGGAGGGAAGCAATATTAATTAAGACACTAAAAGAGTAGGTCAGGGTAGGAATGCGTGAGGCATAGAAAGGAATGAGAGAAGGTATGGACGAATGCGTGAGACAGAAATGAATGAAAGAAAGTATGGACGAATGCGAGAGACATATTTCTTGGCTGTAAGGCTGAAATAAAGCAAATTATTATTATTATTATTATGTCAGGTTATTTCGCATGCGTTCGGTAGCCACCATCGGTCGATATTTGATTTTGTTACAGTGTTTAATATTTATTATATGATATTTCTATGTAATCTATAATCTAATTATTCTTGTTCTTGAAATTTAAATTACCTAAGAGGTTTCAGTGGCTCAATAATTAAAAAAAAGAATTTTTACGTTATTAAAAAGATAGAATTTTTTAATATTTTTCTATGCAAAACGCACCCTGATATCTTTAATGGTTCAAAAGAAATACTAAAATGTCACTAAAATTTTCGATCCAAAGGAAAGTATGCTGAAAATGATTCAATTTGTTAAAAAACGGGACTCGTGGGGCTTTCCTAGATATTCGTTGTCAAATGTAAAAAATTTGGCCAATTTCTTTACTTCATTGAATATTAATTTTTAACATATTGTGAACAATAAATTTTAGTGTCGATATTGATTTCGTAACACAAAAGAGTGCACTTCATCCTAAAAATATAAAAAAATAAGAAATATTAAGTGGTGTCATCAGGGCACCTCGAAGAAGAGAAGCAATTTTCTTGATGAAAACTACTATCTCTAAACTGTCTACCTTTAAGTATTCGGCCTAATTACAATTCTTGGTAAACTGCATTAATTTTTTCATTTTCGAGGTTGGTGAACATTTAGGAAGCAATACAAATTTGTTAGAAATCGATATGAGAAAGTTGACTTTTTAGCTAAATGACACCAACTTTTTCGATCCGGACCACTGTGCGCCACCTAGACGCTTGTTCGAACAGTCGGCCCGGCGCGCCAACTGTTAATTGGCCGACTGTGCCAACACGCGTCTAGGTCGCGCTCTGATTGGTCCGTATTTTTCGTTAATAACTCCTTAACAAAGCCGCGGACGTTATTTTTGCAAAGGAAAATGTCGCTTGAAATGATCTCAAGAATCTCCAATATCTAGATGTTGAAGGAATTTTGTGACAACCTGTAAAGTAAAGTTTGATCGGGGAGGAATTGGTGAAACCTGTATCGATGTCTCGAATGTGTCAGCCCGCCTAGGTAGGACCTGTACCGTGAAGCGTATCGAAACTGGTACCAGAGGACAAAGACTTCGCGCCGGTGTCTTTGCCGTATGTTAATTAATTTTTACGATCTCTAGACTTTTGAATACAAATGATCCCTCGAAGCTGCGCGGACGGCGCGTCGCGATTCTCATCTTGGCTAAATATAAACTCTGCGACTTTATTTATTCTTGGCAACGTGTCAGCTATCAACGACATCGAAGCCTTAGGTATTTTCTAGGTGTGTCGATGTACATTCAAAGCTATCGATTAATTTACTATCATCTCTCTCCCTCTCTCTTTCTTTCTCTCTCTCTCTCCATGCGATCGACAAACAATTCTGAGAACACCTGACCACGGAGTCATTACAATTTTTTGCAGTAGCTAGCAAGAAGTGTAGTTATTCAAACACAGACGGTAGCATGTTTATCTTTTACGGTAAAAAAAGATTTATGGACGTACATAAGTTTCTTGTGATAATGCATTGAATTGCATAACATTAAACATTTAAAAAACACAAGGCGCATACAGATCGAGTCGAGTAACCTCCTCCTTTTTCGAAGTCGGTGAAAAAGCAACACAATGTCATAATAAAAAATACCATTAAAAAAATGAAACACTCTGTCTTAGAGAAACACAGACGCCTGAAAAATGTTTACAATTCAATTTGTTCAAGATGCTCGCGAATTCGCGGCAGATTTTCTAACCAGGATAAAAACGGAATGACATTTTCACCGTCACGGCGTACACGTATCCTCGAATCTTGGTTCGCACGCTACGTGAAATGAATATCGCGAACGGGGACGCGAGAGTGCCGGCGAATAAAAATGAATTCTTACAGGTTGCTGTCGTTCCAATACAGTAATAAACGAGTGTTGATTTCCATGCAGCGGCCAGAGACGATTACGTCTCACGCACGACTTTATAACGAGGATTAATTTCCTCCTCTACTTAGCCGGAGATTTACGGGTCGCAGATGCAATCGTCCTAATGTAAGACAGAACGACGATGAGAAAATTTATTCCGACGACCGATCAGATTAATCTCGGCGCGACCGACCCGTGCAATCGGGAGAGCCGTCGTCAGATTAACGGCAAATATTTCGAATGTCTGCAACAAAGGCTGCGATACAAGCCTTGGAAACAGTCAAAATGAAAAAGTGGAATGTTCGATTGCACGAAGCGTATTGATTAAGGATGTTCTGGAGGTATATAAAAACGCAAGAAAATTTTTGAAAATTTGACAAGATATAATTCTTACTAAGTTAATGCAATTAACAAAGTTTGGGTTCGATTCACTGCACCATTTAATATTTATAGCAACTTAAAGTTTGCACATTTTAACACGTCTTCTTATGGAGAATTTATGAAATTCAACTTCAAACCCTATTTAAACCTTGAAAAAATGAAACTAGAAACTCCATTTTTTTTATATATGGTAAAAATTATGTAATTACTTATGTTCTAAATTTATTAGGATTCACGAAACAGTTACAGAGCAAAAAATTATAACCTGTTACAAAACGTCAAAAACTTACAAACCCTAAAAAATCACCTTTTTTGTTATTATTAGAACATAATTTTACGCAAATTTTACATGTTTATTTTCAGTAATAACGATGAATATTGGTTTCTGAGGTATTTTTAATTTATTTAAATATTTATTTTTAACTTTATATATATCTTGAGTATCACAAGTTTATTATCTTGAAGTTCAAATCAGGGGGTACAATCATTCGTAAAAGTCACTTACAATTTTTTATAATATGAAGACAATTTGATTAAAAAATAAATATAACATGAAATTCACTAATTAAACGAAAGCTTTTTAAATTAATCAATTTTTTTAATGCAAAGTATACTCATGAATGGCTTTCATTGCCAATATATTGATGGATTTCGAATTTCTTGTACTTTTGTCTCCCATTGTACCTCCAGAACATCCTTAACCCTCATATGTTCCTCGAGTTCCTCGAAATTCAATATTTTCACATACTGTAAAATTATTCATCAATGTACAGTGTGTGTACAATGTGTTCGTACACCTTGTAGGATAGAATAACATTATTACAATTCTACCAAACGACCCGATTTTTTACAATTAATTAGAAGCATTGGTTGATGAAATGATATACAGAAAAGATTTTCCAAAAGATTATATATTTTACAAGGATACATGCAAAAATAAGAAAGGCATTTTTTAAAACTTCTTTGTCTGGGCCCTTAATGAAAATTTAATTTTCAGCAGGTATATAACTAACGTAGATCTGTGTGTGCGAAACATATATTTTAAATTTTCATTAAGGGCCTAAATAAAATTTTTTTTTAAAAATTCATTTCTTATTTTTACACGTAACCTTGTAAAATATAATTTTTTGGAAAACCTTTTCTGCGTATCATTTCGTAAACCAATGCTTCCAATTGGTTATAAAAAATCAGGCGTTTGGGACAATTATAAAAAAGTTCTATTTTAAAAGGTGTATGAACACTTTGTACTACTATCCTAGTAGCACAAACATATTAAATGGATATTTTATTCAAATATTGGAAAAATATTTTGTGCTACTAGGGTAGGCTGTTTTATGCCGCTATTTTTGAGGAGCGTACGATAGTACATTTTATTATATTACATTATATTACATTTTATTACATATATGATATTATCATATATTATATTAATATATGATATTACATTTTAAATGTACGTTAGTACATTTTCAGCATGGACGTTTAAGTATATATTATTTGTTTGAACAGTTGAAAATAGATGTCCTACTGCAAAAACCAATCTACAGGAAATATACAGGAAACGAACAACTCGGGAACATTAGGTGTGAAATCAGTGTTTGATCTACGATGCAAGGTATCACGCAATAACGCATAGCCGTGGCTAACTTCGTCGGGATTGTGTTGCGTTTGCCAAGCCGCAGACGATTTTTACAAGGGTGTAGGTTAGATAATCGATGCGCTATCGTGCCGACGTAACTATTAAAATGTCGTACACCAGAGATATCTGATTGCACGAATGGATCTCAAATAGAAATCGTCTTGTTCTGATCGATTTGAAAACGATCCACGACGTTTCCAGCGCGACTTCGCGTGCCGCGGTTCAACGAACGTGTACACGAAATCTCGGCCGCGTTTGATCTGCCCAAGCATTAGACGCGGACAAACCTTGACCTACTCCGTTTAATTAAAAATAACACAAGGCTGCAGAATCGAGGAGAACGACGTTTGCGCAAGGAATAAAAATTGGCTCGCGTTCCGCGGATCGACTTATGAAACAGATGAACTTCCTGTTGCTAGGACGCGGACGTACCTTCGAGAATCGTTCCTTTTCGCATTTTCTAGGTTTTTATACAACAATCGAATACCGAAATGGCAATTTCAAATATCCATAAGGTAAATGTGCAGAATTTAGTGTAGGTTTTCATTATAAAACGTAATTATTGTTTTTTGTAACGTGATTGTACTTATTTGTATTTGTTTTTTGTAACGTGATTGTATGTAATTGTATTTGAAATTGTTTTTTGTAACGTGATTGTATTTAATTGTATTTGTAATTGTTTTTTGTAACGTGATTCTATTTAATTGTATTTGTAATGTAATTGTACTTAAACGTCATTAAATATAATATCAGAAAATAATGGGTACATATTTAAATCACGGATGTCTTTGATTATTATAAATTTCTTTGTGTTTCACAAACTACATATTCATAATACGAAGAATAAATATCAAGAAACACAGAGAATATCTAAAGAGATCGGTGATCGAAATTATCTGAAAAACTATTAAATACAAATGAACAATTTTAAAAGTGATTATAAAAAATATATTTATTGGGTAGTTTACTGATAACTATTTAGAATAATTTTTTAATGAATTTCAGTGGAAATTTCATCCCGATATCTCTTATAGTTCAAAAGTTATAGTAAAATGCCAGAGTCTAACCCCTTTCCCTTCCGTAATGCTGTCCTCTCACCATCACCCGTCGCTCAGCGTTCAAAATGTTCCATCGCGGGTGAATTAACGGCCGATTACGCTATTGGAAAATTATATCGAGTTTATCTCGAGGTTTCACGTTTTTTTACATAGGAAAACTGCACTCCCCTTACTTAGCGTCTCATCCTGAAGGGGTAAAAACTAGGGATCAAATAGGGGACGGGGACGAGGTTTTCCACCGATCCCCTCTATACCGCGGGCCATGCCTGTACCTAAGACGGTCCATACCACCGGTTGCTCACACTTGAATGTTAAATAATAGAAACGTTAATTGCAGTGCCGGCGTGAACGTGTTGAACCACCCGCGATATTGTTTCTTGGCATAGACGCAGTTCTGACGAAGTATGACGAGTATAAAAGGCGATCGCACCTTCACATGATAATATTTTATTTAAGGTGGTTTTATCCAAACTGATACCGTTGCACGCAAAAGATATTAACGGACAGATCAATTTTGATTGATCGGGGGATTAGATTGATTATACCTACACAATAGTATTAAAATCTAACGAAGTATAAAATTGGACGTTTATCACTTTTAATCACGTATCTACATTAGCTTATATACATAAAAAAAATTTAGCCCACATTAGTTCATTGTTTACTTTCTCGTATATCTCTTCTTATCAATTTTAGTTGCTTATCTTCGGCGAAATTCCTATCCCCTCATATTTAGTACGACTGATTACACTATTACCAACTATGTGACAGTCGGTTTTGATAAGTTGTGCGATCCAAATCTTTGGTTTCTAAGAGTTATTTACAAAATTGAAATTTTGATTAAACACTTGATTGAATGACTGAATTTTAATTGAATTTTGATTGAACGATTATTTAAATATTGTTGCATACGACGAAATCGATAATTATATTCGATTTCTCTGTTAAATTTGGCCAATAAAAACAGACATTCCTAGTATATGCTATCTAATTAAATAAGAAAATTATTGGAGTTAAAATTGTTTAAACTTAATTGAACGTAACCACTGTTCTAGATGATCAGGCCAGGTATTGATGTTGTTGCGTACGATGCAATCGATAATTTTATTCCTCTGTTCAATTTGGCCAATAACAAGAGACATTTCTAGCATATGCTATGTGATTAAATAAGAAAATTATTGAAGCTAAAATTGTTTAAACTTAATTGAATATAACCACTGTTCTAGATGATCAGGCCAGGTATTGATATTGTTGCGTACGATGCAATCGATAATTTTATTCCTCTCTTCAATTTGGCCAATAACAAGAGACATTCCTAGTATATGCTATCTAATTAAATAAGAAAATTATTGAAGCTAAAATTGTTTAAACTTAGTTGAATATAACCACTGTTCTAGATGATCAGGCCAGGTATTGAACCTTGCCAGTGTCAAGTACCGTTGGGCACATTGAGACATTCAAAATTCCTCACCACTCGAGTTCGTTTGGGTAGTTATCGCGGCATTATCGCGTTCCACATATCGACCTTCTCGTTGCTCGCGGAACGAATCATAATTAACGCATTAATTACTGGAAAACAGATATCATCTGTCGGCCGTAACCAATCAAGAAGGACGCTTATTGTGAGTCGCGTTACAATAACCTCGCGGTCGCTGTCTATTCTTTGTAAATTCAACAAGTGCAACAACAAAAGAAATCGCTTCGGCGCAATAACTTATAATATGTGAATGCGAAACGAGACGAATAGGGCGATCGGCGTATCACACGGTTATAATTAGCAGATAGAAACATTCGGAAAGTTCGATTCCACTATCGTCGAGTGTCGAACTTGCTATACATCGAACAGGAATTAAGAGCCTAAGAATAATTTTTTAAAAACTCTGAACATTCATTTTTCGTTGCTTCTCATGCAGGATTTTAATATGTAGAAAATTTCTAAATGAATACAGTAGAACCTCGATTATACGAACTAATTGGGACCGAGGAATTTCGTTCGGGTAATCGAACAATTTTAAAATTACTTAATAAACAAAGGACTGATGTTTTCTCAGAATCTAATGAAGCTATCGACTTAATATATTTTTTAATTGAACGTTTAGTAAGGGCTAATGTTTTAGTATGTATAAAATTTTTGTGTGGGAAAAAAGGAGACCCCCAACACTTAAAAAAGATGGAAACTATTATTGATCTTTTGTTATTGTGATTACCACTCATTAAACTCAACAGCATTTGCTTGAACGTTTCTGTTTATTAGAGAATAGTTTACAGTATTTTTTCATTTACATTTAATTTAAAGAAATTAGTTTAAACTATACTTATTCGTAAACTTCTACTGGGGTTACTCTTTTTCCTATTTTTCAAACTTGAACCAAAGAAGTTCAAAATCTTTAATATATTCAATATATGATAAATAATACGAATATTAACATAATTATGATGAGATGAGCTTAAGAAGTCTCCGTGCTACGGTTTTTCTAAATTGAAGTTTTAATAAGCCCTGATTGAATAAGTTCTGACTGAGACAGTTGAATTTCCGATGAAGAAGATCGCGATAGATATTGTACAGACACGTTAACTGAATTGTATCTCGTAAGTGTTACGTGATCAAAACTATATACATATATCAGATGCCTTCTAAGATTGTTAATTGATATTTGTATAGAGCAGCTAATAACCGAGATTAAGTTGATGGTTACCTATTTTATCTATGATGGCTTCGTTGAATGGCGTGGAATCACGCGGATCATCCATGGGTAATAATAAAACCGGAATGACAGAGATGCTTACCTGCAAAAAAATAACGAAAAGTTATAGAATAAAAGTCTTTATTGATAATGCGTAATTAAAAAATTAATATAAGAAAGTCATTTATTTATTCAATTCTGTCTCCTGTGATTCTATTCGAACGTTTTGTAAATTTCTCTGATTAATAACAGTAGGCTATGGATATTTATTATGATACGTAATTAAAAAATTAATATAGGATAAGGAAAGTCATTTATTTATTCAATTATGTCTTCTGTGATTCTATTCGAAGGTTTTGTAAATTTCTCTGATTAATAATAGTAGACTATGGATATTTATTTCTCGTTTCTTTTTTATCGAAGCGTAATCGAATCTCCAAGTGAAATTCATGCAGATGAGAGTATTACGCAGTCTTTTTAATAAAGATTATTATAGACAGCTCGTATAGAATTTCAATATCCATTCATTTTGTACATACGGAACAAGCGTATCTATTTTAAGTGAACGTAACATGATTCGCGCGACGAAAACAATCATCAGCTGTAAATAGCTATTTTTCAATTATCCTTATCTATCTACTTATTGGTTATTTAGTTCAATGCATGCCAAGGCTGCGAGACTGATAACGCTGCTTAATGTTAACGCAATGTTAGCGGATAATAATGCTAGCAGATATTTATCCAGTGGAGGAGAATCGAGGCGATAAAATCGTACAGGACCGAACAAAATAACTGGACATTACTTTAGCCAACCGAGTGAGAAGAGCTGTTCTTCAGGAAATAGTCCAGCAAGAGAGAAATATCAATTATTTAGGATAAGTGCGAAGGAAAATCACAAGGATCTCCTTCGATCAATGTAGGCCAAACACGAAGCAGCATGGCGGGGTGGTAGAGCAACAGGTTTGCGTCGAGTTGAGCAGCAAAGTTGAACAGATAGGGGACTGCTGGCTTTTCAAGAGTAATCTATTGAAACGAGGACTGAGTAAAATAGCATTCGAAATAAAAAGATAAAAGATTTGCAAAAATTATTTCCGAAACTATGTTATTTTGAATAATTTGAAATATTTATTTGTTTTGTATTAGTCGAAATACTATTTGAAATATTTATTTAATTTCTCGAGTATATGAAACCCAATAAAAACATCCTGTAAACAGGAGCCAAATTCCAATGCCCGTAAAAAGTTGTGAAATCAAACAAAATATGGACAGGTTCATCAGCTTAGAAATACCTCTTGCAATACTGAAAAAAGCGTTTGTAACAATTAGTTTAAAAGAATGCTATTTAATTTTTAAAGTGTTACATGGAGGGCTAAATTATTCAAACTTGGCCGCAACCCAACTCCTTTTATGGCCATTGGTTTAAAAAGTAACGGCCAAGTTTGAATTTTCGCGCGACGACCCAGGACTGCGAGAACTGCAATGTCGCCGGACCACGAAGAAATCCGGGTGCCATACGTCTCGCGGCAGATTAGATCGGCATATCCGAGCATGACTCGATGCCACACCATCGGATTTTCGATAATGAAACGACAGGATCGCGGTCGTTCATCTTGCCACGGAACCGGTTACTGTTAAACGGGACAAACCTGATTTTTTTTCCACGCCCAGCTTAGGTTTTAATAGCTTCTTGATACGCACGATGCGACGCAAATCCTCGGGGAGCGTCATTCTATATGCGCTGATTGCAACAAATGCTTCGCGCGGTGCATTCAAACAGCTAAGGATTAACGTGGAACGAGAGATGCAGCGGGGACTCTAATTGCTTCGGATCATTGTGAGATCGAATGTAACACACTTGCAACCTTTCCTCTTGTACAAGGTGCATTAAATGTAATTAGTCTCTGGAATCGGAGCATTGAAATAAATTATATTTGATATTGCACATTTAAGGGTGTAGATTATTCTCCTGAATAGAAAACTGTTCAATATAACCTAATACAGTAATGTTTCTATTAAAGCGACAGTGCTGCGCACGGTTGATGCGACCAAATCCTCCCGAGGCTGTCGCTCTAATAGAAACATTACTGTACGTCTACGAAAATGTAAAGGACCATAGAAAACATTACAATTAAAAAAATTACACTTCTTTTGTGACTAGAATAAGTTTATCAAATAATTCTGTCCTTTCTTATTGAGTCTCTCAGTGCCTTCCATTAAACTGTAAGAAATTGATTGATACTCCTAAATTCATGAATCCCTTTTTAATTTGAAATTACAGCTACCTAGCTTTTTAAACAGAGACTCAGTCATACTGTGCAATAAATGATAATGAAAGATCAATTAATTCTGATTTTAATTTATGATAACGAACCAAGAGGTCAACCATAGACAGAAATAATATCTTGTTTCACTGTTGAAAGAATAGTATAAAATAATTTAGTATATTGTAATCAACGAAGCAATTAAACGTCATATTAACTCGCGATAAAAAATATGAAGAGAGTTGTTTTAAGCTAAATAATCGAGGATTCAGCGTGAACGTTTTATGCAATAAATACAAGCGAGGTCTTCGCAAGTAATTGCACTGACTTTGCGTATCGTATCGCGCATACATTATCATAAACAAATAAAAATGCTCGCGGGCAAGGCTTCCGCTAAACTTAGCTGTTCGCCGACTCTGTTAAGCACGTTTTAGACTCCTGTAAACACGTTTTGACAGTCGTATTTACAGAGTGCAGTGTTGCACGCGCATCCTAATGCGTTCCGTCGCGTCGCGAACAACCCGAGACACGCACGTGAGTTTATTATGCTGCACAGAATCTTGATAAACCTCTCGCCGGTGTATTCGCACCGTGCTATGTACATAGTTTCCCAAGATAGCTATCTTTCGTAATTCACACTTGATTTAGGCATTCATTTCGGATCAACTGGAATAGAGAGCTATATCCTATACAGTTAAGTCGCGTTTACTGTCCAACCGCTTGTGTTCTGCACGGACAGTGATCGCATACCAGAGCTGGGGAAAATAGTATTTTAAATAGTAAATAATAAATAATCCTATTTATTTTAAAGTATGTGTACAATTTTGAAAATAAAATATTTCCTTTGATGCAGTAATTGTTTAAAAATAGTATTTTATTTTAAGAGTATTGAAAATATTTCGACTTTGTCTTTATTTTCAATTTCAATTTTAAATATTATTGCTGAAAATAATGGTTCGCATTCAATAGATTTATGAGTAGAAATAGATTCTTGGTGATAAGATACACTGTATGTTTATCAACAAACTTTAGTAGGCACAAAAAATACAATATTCTATTTTGTGTTTCAGATTATAAAGTAGAAATATTCTATTTTGTGGTTTCGATTGTTAAAATAGAAATTTTTTATTTTCGAAATTGTACATCTCATTTAAAATACTATTTTCTTTAAGCAAAATAAAGTCCAAATACTAAATAATATTTGAAATATTTGTCTCGCCAAATAATGCCCACTTCTGTCGCATACCGACATTATTTTTTTCATGACTGAGAGTTCAAAAGAAAGCCGAACGTAGAGAAGGACAGCACGACAGTGAAGTGGGTAGCCACTGGACAGTGACCGCGTACTCGATCGCGGACTGTAAACGCGACTTTACTGCAGTTACATCAAATCATCTCAACATAAATCGATCAGAATTAATATCTGGTCGATTCAGATCTACAGAGTGCGCCAGTTTCATTGAAAAGCTCATTTTCTGCTTCTCTTTCTTGAAAGAATGTTCCATTTCGTGGAGTTTATTATTAATCGATTAACGGAGTTGTGAACTATAATTAACAGAAGACCCCACAGACTAACACGAAATGCCAATACTATCATTGGCAGCCACGAAGACGGAGTTATCAGAGTTACGCGCGATTCGAGCATCCGCTCAGCAATAAATCAAGCTAGCTATCTTTAACAAAAGCGCTGCACTAGAAAGAAAAGGTAATGCTTTCATTCATTGTCAGTCGAACAACATAATGACTAACTGCCATGTGGAAAATTCTATGAATGCGTAATCTCATTGTTTCGGAGGGAATCGAGAGAATCCTCCGTTTATTTCTATTGTAATAATTATATTGTACAATTTATTTATTCATATCTTTACAATACAGAGAATTAACGAATTAGACAACTCACTTAAAGGAGGAATTTTATTATCGTCGGCTATACAAAACGTTTCTGTGGCAATGTCCATTTTCAAATTTGTTGTTAGAATTATTAAAAAGTATTTTGTTGTTTTCTTATATATATCTTTCTAATTATAAATTTTTATTATAAATATATATATACATATATATATATATATTCCTGTATTGAGGATTTTTAGATAAATCCATTTTCATATTCGTTTCTAGAATTGTTAAAAAGTATTTTATTGCTTTCTTATGCAATTTCTTGTTAATTAACCAATTGTAATAATTGTAGACCCTGTATTGGGGATTTTTTGACAAAATCGATTTTCATATTCGTTGTTAGAATTATTAAAAAGTATTTTATTGCTTTCTTATGTCACTTCTTGTTAATTGACCAACTGTAATAATTGTAGGTCCAACTATTCGTTGTAAATTCTCATCCAGATTCGTCGTGGGCCCTGTATTGGGGATTTGTAGACAAAACCACGAGCTGTTGACCAGCCAATGCCAAAATGTCAACCATAAATGCAACTAGGGCACCAATGCGTGGGACACCGGTTATAAGGCACCCTGTAGACTCGTCGCACAAATGCAACTGATCGCAATCGGCGGGGACCGAATACAGTCTGTCTGTTCAGACCATTTTCGGTGTCAAGGTGTTCCAGAAAACACACGCTATCTGTGAGGCCTTCGTTTTCCAGCGAAACGTTAATTCATTCATGGCACGCACCGCAAGGGGAATAACCTGACAGACCACAATTACCATGAAAAATCCTCTTCGATCAATTACTCCGACGAACGTGCTCGCTTTTACACACAAGTATGCGGTAGGTATTGTCCACTTAACGAAAGCAATAATACAGAGTTTTGTTCCTCCCACAAAAATATTGTAATTCACGTTTCTATTATCTCACTTAAAAAGCTATGATTCAATTAGATTAAACTTCGTTGCATAAGGTAATTATTAAGTCGGACTAGTCAGCGAATGAGTAGACTGCGGATGTTTACGCAATTCTCAATTTTTGTAGATTTTCTAAGAACAAATAAAATTGGGGACGCCCTCGAGCAGTGTTAGCCCAGGGTCCCTAAATCAACGATCCGCCCTTGGCAATATTTCATTCCCGTGACATTTAATATTGTCTGCGGTGTTCCTAGACGTGTACTTGCAATTTGAAGCATGAATATTTCATGGAAAAATGATAATAACTCATTGTCAGTGTAGCTAAACTTAGATTCAAGAACTGTTTTAATTTATCTGACTAGAATATATTTGATCACTTAATTAATGAACACAATTCAAGTGCTCTCAGATAAAAGGAAGTTTAGAATTACTCTGTACGAGCATTAATCATTTTATACATTTTCAAGCGTTACTTGAAAATAAAATTTCAGTTTGTAAAAATTGTGATTGTTATTATATTACTATGTAAACTTTCTTTCGACCGTCAGTGTACTTCGCTGCGTCGAAGCGAGCGCCGAATGTCACGCGCGATACGATACACACAGAGGCGAAACTAAATATAAATGTTCTCGTTATTAGATACGTGTCTTAATTTCGGAATAAATAACAGTTATCTGTGGCGTTTCGATACACCGAGATAAGCCAACAAATGCCAATGTAAATCAGCCGGTCCAAACGTGACGTGCCGCGAGATAATGCCTGCGAACGGACTTATAACTAATCGATGATTGTCTAATGAGAAACCTCGATCAACGAAACATGCGAAATACAGTGACTCCCATAAGTACGCACTTTAAAACAGAATAACTTTTTTATAATTGTACCAAACGACCTATGATTTCTTATAATCAATTAGAAGCATTGGTTTACGAAATGAGATTTTATTTATTTTTTTATTTATTTATATATATTAATATATAGATACAAACGAGATTTTCCGAAAATTATCATTTACAAGATTCTAATGAAAATTTAAAATATATATATATGTTTCGTAGATCTACAGGGTGTCCCAAAATTCGTGTAGTTCCCGGAAATGGGAGGTTCCTTGGGTCATTTGAAGCGACATTTTCCTTTACAAAAATGACGTCGGCGGCTTTGTTTAGGAGTTATTAACTAAAAACATTGACCAATCAGAGCGCGGCTACAGCGGATTAATTCTGGCTCAGCCAATGGCGCCGCCACGCTAAGCGGGACCTGTCGCTGAGTCGGACTCCGTTCGCTATAGCCGCGCTCTGATTGGTCCGTGTTTTTCGTTAATAACTCCTAAACAAAGCCGCTGACGTCATTTTTGTAAAGGAAAATGTCGCTTCAAATGACCCAAGGAACCTCCCATTTCCGGGAACTACACGAATTTTGGGACACCCTGTATATTAGTTATACACATGCTACAAATTGAATGTTTATCGAATTATGGCAGGGCTCGGAATTTTTTACTCGCGGCGGCCGAGAATCGAAGGCTACACCTCCTCGACCCGGCCGCACGTCTCGCCCCCTGTAGCGATCGTAGTGCTCGGAGCTGCTCAGGCGCGTACCATAACATAGGCGCTATTTGCGACGCATCAGGGCAACACTCGTGTCAATAGGTTTCCACATTGATGGTTTAATCGTTTAAAGAGCAAATTAAAATTGTATTGAATGTTTATGTAATTATGATTTAATCGTTTAAAGTGTAATTAAAATTGTATTGAATGATTATGTAATTATGGTTTAATCATTTAAAGTGTAATTAAAATTGTATTGAATGTTTATGTAATTATGGTTTAATCGTTTAAAGTGTAATTAAAATTGTATTGAATGTTTATGTAATTATGGTTTAATCGTTTAAAGTATAATTAAAATTGTATTCAGGACTTTTCTGTAATTATATTATCTTTTACATTTCGTTGAAAGTTCCATTGCAATGGATGCTGGAATGGAAAACCAAATGATTGGAGAAAAATCGATAATTTCCGAGATGGGCTCAAGCATAAAATTGAAGAAAATGATAGTTTTAATCACCAGCGTGTGTCCATTGATTTGTTTCGTCGGCGTTTTCGACTCGTACGTGGTCGTGGTCTCCTCGGTCTGGGTCATGATCATTTTGCTCTGCTAAATCAAACGGAACCAGAACGAAACTACCTCGACCAGGAATGTTTCTTGCACTGTTCGATATGTATCACGCATCTTCGTTCTCACATTTTCGTGTAGCCAGATTCTTCCTCTTCCGAATTCCCCCCATCAACTTATCAACGAAAATTCTTGATTGACTGGATCGATACTCTCACGAAAAACTCGATTGACTAACACCGAAGGAATACATTACTCCTCTCGAAACAGTCTTTCGCTCCTCGAAGTTTGCGCCCGGACTACGATCACCGTTTAGCTCCTAGGGTCCTGTCATACCAATCGAGATCGCACTGTCTCCACCGAGTCCTTTCGATTTAAAACTCCATTGTCCTCGAATTTCGTAAGAACGTTTCCACAGTTTCGGGTCCGCGATATGTCACATAGGGTCCAACACTTGACGACTCCGTAGGACCACAAATATTTTCGATCGAAATTGTGGATCGTTTGGTCCCGGGCGAGATTTCGGTTTGACGGTGGCAATGATCGATCTGAATGAACCCGAACGGTGCGATTTTTTCGGGACGCGAAAGTGCAACGGAGCAAAGAGAGAAAAGGAGCCGGTGCGACCGGCCGGCTTACCACACACTGACTTCTGACTGGTCGAGCTAGTAGGTGACTGCCGGGGACCCCTTCCATAACGCATAGCAACTGCTCGCAAGACGACTGATAAGTTGTTGCATTCTGTTGAGACCGACAGATCGTCCTGACGCGTCGCTGCGGCGCGCAGTTCTTCGCCAAAACGTCGCCAAAAGACATACCCAAATTCTGCTAAAAACCAGTATCCGATCATAAATCCGATTTCAACATTTCAGAAAATAAAACGACGGAGTCGATGTGGCAGATGTGGTGCTCGAAAAAATTGTCAGATATTTTCCAAAGCAATTGTGATCTAATGTAACATGTATGTTCCTATCCACTGGGCCCCATAGAATTGACTCAAGCATAGGGATTTTATTTTTTTATATAAAGAAATTTTTAAGCAGCCATCTCTTAGCAAAGACTTATTGAAGAATGGAAAGACAACATTTATTATAACAAAGAAACGAGAAAATAAATATAATGTTACATGGAAAAACTTGTCCGATTAATAGAACTGCTTGAAGAAAGTTTTCGGTTCAATTTACGAAAATATTTTCATTACTTTTCTCTTTTGTTAATAAGTTTCGGAGAGTTTTCTTGCAAATTCTATTTCTAACTTGAGTTCGAAGATCCCAAAATTTTTACCGATAGGGGCCTCCACTTGACTTGAGCCGTCGCAGCGCCCCGTGATAGCATAGGGCTCCGAATTCGCAGCGTTCATTTCTTTTTACAAAAAAATGCGATTTATTTGCAAAAAATTTTTAGGAGAGTTTTTTTCCAACTTCTATTCTAACTTGAGTTCAAGGGCCCTAAAATTTTTACCGCTTGGGGCCTCCACCTAACTTGAGCAGAATTGAAGAAAAAATCGTAATAATAACACAATGTTGGTATTCCTCCTGCGAGAAAATGGCAAGGCCGACGCGTCTCGTAGTCGTCCGCAAAAAAGAAAATCCACAGGGCCGTTTCATGCGTCGTCGGGCGACCGTAAATCAAACGAAGGATGCAATATTATTAAATCATGCTCGCTCTCGATTCCTGCTATTACGGCGAGGATTTTCTATCGATCTTATCGGGTCGTTTCATCCATCTTATCGGGACAGTACGAAACGCCTACGCGTTCGTAATCACTGTACACTGTAGATACACAGTTGTACCGCTCGCGACCTACACCAACAAAATACGGTGGAACTAAACAGACTCGGTGTGCAACCGAGATACAAAGATAAAGCTAAAGCGACTTGGCTTGAATGAGGTGAAAAGCTGCTTCCGGAACGCTCGTACATGACAAACAACAAAAACTATTTGGGCACTGCACGAGTTCGGTAATTTTATTTGTAATCACGAGAAAAAGAAGTTATTTTACATCTACAGTATCGTATCATTAGATCAATTAAAGAAAGGTAGACTCGACGGTTTTTGTTCTCGATGATTACGAGATGATTTTTATGAGGTCGGTCAACGTAGTGAATAGATTGAATCAAAGCCGTGCGAGGGGAACCACCAGAAAATCAAACTCAATGAACATTAATGACTAATTAACCATTAATAAAGGAAAGGTTTAAAAGAGATTCTACATTGTTCGAACCTAACTGTTCTGGTTGAATAATTCGGCATTTCGTGCAATCGGAAACATGGTTATTTACCGAATACTTAATATCATTTAAATTATTTGAAAATTAGTTTATGCGTTATCGTAATTGAAAAATATATTCGATGGGCTCACATGTAAATAGGACACTTTCTATATTCTCTTGACTACGCGAATGCTTGGTTATTCTTGTTGCATTCATTTCTGGCTACTTCACTGAAGTCAAGTGTCATACGTGTCAAGTTAAATATTACAATTGCAGTTCGAAGATAACGAGTTCCATTTTCAACGGTCAGCTGACGATTAATCCCGGGGTTTTTGCAGACAGTAGAAATTGAAGGCAACAACCGAGCCACGTTCTGTTACCCTGGGCTACGGAGACACCCGGTATACGAGTCACAAAGGGTGTGGTCTCGCAGCGCAAAGGGAGAAAAATCTCTTTGCTCTCTTAAGACGCATTATCGTGCGTAACGCATCGTATTTCAGCCACGGCTGGTTCGAGGAGGCCTGATATCTCCCGCAAAAATAAACGTCCTGTAACACGTCCACTCGTTTGTACGCAGTCGTGCAGGGTGGTTAACACTGCAGCGACACAACACACCAAATTGCATGTAGAAAAAGGAATCGAATGTTTGCGTCTGTCCATTAACAAATTTCAATGTTAAAGTACGCTAACCCACCTATCCTAATTCTGATTCTACACACAAGTACAAAAAAGATATGTCGCTCAACTCGACAGATATTGACGTGAGAACGGTGCAGCATAATTGTCTTTGACCTTTCACAATTCCTATTACAACCACCTACATTTTCTGCGAAAACAACGTAAAATTTGCTGAAAAATAATATTATTACGTTTGAGTTTTCTTCCTGAATAAATTATGAAGAATCTCTGGCCAAAATAATTACAAATTTATTCAATTCTTCACTTCTGCTCTAACGTAAGGGAACTCCTGAAATCACGTTTCTTCGCAACGTACCCACACCCACTAAATTTATTTCTATTAATATGCTGCCGCATTCGGCAGAGAACAAATTAGCATTTTGTATTAAAATACAGAACTAATTTAAAATAATTTTTTCCCCAACTTTCTACATTAACCCTCATCCGCCCCTCATTACACGAACTGAATCTGTCCCTCGGTGTCAAATTGATACAGTGATAAAAAAAATGGATGAAACAACAAGTCAAACAGTTGCTTATCGATGTTTGTTTTCATTCAAATTGATGAGTTAACATTTACATCTTAGGTTTTTGCGGTTATATGTTTCGCATTTTGAAGAAATGAAAGTCACCAAGTTTCGGAAAAATTTACTTACAAATAACAGAACAGTATAACTTATTTCGGGAAAACTATGTCAAATTGCCACGAGGGACGAATGAGGGATAAATAAAAAATATGCGTGCCGATCAGAAATCGGGACCATGATCAGAAACAGGGACATTGACCACCGTATTGATTTCATTAGAAAACGATATTTATTTGTCCGGATCTATAAATATTCTTGAAAATTTGATCAAGCGAGTTTTCTGTGTGTTATCATCTTGCCGAGGACTGTACACCCCGTAAGCAGAATGTTTCCGATCGGAGGCATTGAAACGGATTTTAGAGAAAACATTCACAATTTAGAAGTATAAAGTATTACTTCACGGAGTTAAAACTGGTGGGAAATGCTTATTAACGAATGAAAAACAACAAAATAACATAGGTTACCCTTTGATGTTAACAAGTCGAACCCGAAAGCAAAATATCTTCCCCCAGAGCAAGAGTTGCCATCAGATACGGCGAGATACACCACAGCACTGGTGGCAACTGGTCGGGCCAAGATATTTTGCTTTCGGGTTCGAAAAAAACATAAATTTGTTGACTTCAAAGGGTTGGGGTTGGGTTAGTCTCAAGATAAAAGTCTGCTCTATCGCGTGATATAGTTCGATTTTCCGCTGCACCCTTATTTTGTAAGATAAACGTAAACATATACTCACAAATTGGTGTATAAAGGTTGTCTCTCCATCTTTAACGATTGTTTAAACATGTTCAAAGATTCATAATGTATTAATATTGGATATCACTGTATTCGGGAAAGTCTACAGAATCTATTTCTGCAAAGAACAGTGCAATATCTTGTATAATAACGTGCCAATATTTGTTTAAAATTGAAAAATATATTTTCTCAAACAAATTAAGTTTCTTAAAAACTGTACGTCTAGGGGAAAATTGAGGGCAGATTCTGATTCAGCGCAAAATACTCTATAGGAATCATCCAACTGCAATTGTTTAACAAATTTGGTGTTGGACAGGGTAAATCGAATCGGAAACTTTTTTCCCAGTAACAATTTGTTTATTTGTTCGTTTCTTGGTTATAATAAATGGATGCTTATGTTGTTTTGTTATTTTTCATTCTTCAATAAGCCCCATTTCATTTCCCCTTAATTTTTACTCCATAAAGTAATAATTTATACTTCTAAATTGTGAATGTTGTCTCTAAAATCCGTTTCAATGCCTCCAATCGGAAACATTCTGCCACGGGGTGTAGGTTCCGGGAGGTCCGTTGAATTCGTTAGAGCGACGACTTAAAGGTCGACGAAAGCCCAACGCTCGCGCGCGATCAATTGATACAACGTGACGGTGAATCGAGGTCGTCGTTCGCACTTCTCCGTCTAGCTGGCCCGCGTGAACACGAACCTGAACTCACGCAGAAGAGGATCAGAGGTCAAAGCAGAGCCCACCTCGGTGACTCTGGCCGCAAGGATCAAAGACTATGGCGGCATACTGGCTCCTTTTTACGGTGTCGACAACCTGGAGACGCCACGAGAAGAATTCCCAGCCGGTGACCCTATATACCTGGTCGTAGGTCGTGGCCGGCAAGATACGGGTAAATTTTATTCTTGATTACGACGTCCCGCGATATCACATTACTGCTATCTGGCCGAAGACCAGTCGGAAATATTTGCCAGGATATCGGATACCTGCTGCCGCGTCCCCGTAGCAGGACTGATGAAAATAACCGGAGAACTATGTACTCGCAAAATCCCAGCCGCTGTCACCCCAACTTGCTAAATTGCTAACAGTACGCTACGGAGTCGTAAGATGTCGAGGGACAAATATTTCAGGGATAATCGAGTTGCTGGAGAGATAGCGCGGAGATTTAGTCGGTTGGGGAGATGCTTCTCCATTTTCCTTGAGATTAAACATTTCTCAAATTGCGATCTACCAGTAAATTTTGTTCAAGTTTAGAAATCCTGTTTAATATCATCCCAATCTGGTAGTTCACTAAGACTTTAGCACTATTTGGAAATTCAACCCTTACCACTCGACCAGTAAATTATGTTCAATTTTAGAAATCTTGTTTAATCCTCCAACCGAGCAACCCTCCAAGTCTAACAGTTCACTAAGATTTTAGCACTATTTGGAAATTCAACCCTTAGCACTCGACCAGTAAATTATGCTCAATTTTAGAAATGTTGTCTAATCCTCCAAATCTAGCGGTTCACTAAGACTTTAGTACCATTTGGATATTCAATCCTTAGTAGAAATTTAACCACCCGAGTGGCGACTCTGTGTCACCACTAAAAATTGTTGTACCATAATTCAAAATATTGTTTATATTATTAAATATGTAGGTACCATAGTGCAATTGAAAATCTTGAACCATAGGAAATGTTCCCACACGTTATCGATATTTAAGAAAATGTCTTAGTTTGACATCGTAACCTTTTTCCAAGAGAATTCTTGTTAGAGAGTTAATGAACGGTCAGGTACGCGGACGTTGAAGCAAATTAACTGCTCATTCGTGGCTAAACGTCAATTACATTTTTTCGAACATCTCGGAAGACACGTGTGCAACCAATCTCAACATCGAGGAAGTCCGTGTCCGCGGAGGAAATTTCTTTAACCCTAAAATTATTGGATACGGTTCGTCGGAAAACTGGTAGTTAAGATAAATACTTTGAATTATTTGGTATAACGGCGCGAAAGCCATAATTATTCTTTCACAAGGGTATAATTTTATTCGTGTTAGAATAAATAATACTTGATTTTACTTCCAAATATAAGGAAATAATAAAATGCGAAGTATTGTTAATATAATAAAACTACATTATTTATATAATTTTCACTGTATGTTACAAGAGTCATGTGTTCGAAATGAAAATTTATGCAAATCGTGTATACGGAAGCTTTAAAATTATTTGCACACTTCGATTCTCTCTAGTCTGATTTATTTGTTTGGAAGATATATGAAACATTATCAACTACATAAACTGTAAAAAATGTCAAATATTTCCATATTTGGATAAGCCAGAAAAATGTTTATATTTCGACGTTTAATGAAACTAATTAACGGGGTCGCCTGTAGATAGGCAAACCACCTTACATCGAGGTAGCTTGTGGAGAAGGGTAGGTTACTCTCTGCTATATTCATTACCACGTTTGCTATCATGTAATTAAGACACAGCTGGGATCTTATAGGACTAACTAACCCTTAAAATGCCCACTTAAAATGCGCACTCACAATTGAAAATAAAAAATAGATATATTTAATATATGTATTTATTGCTAGACAAATTGTCCACGATACTTGACGTTGAAAAAAGAGAAAATACATAAAATATGAAAAATTACAAAAAATTACTTAAAAAGTTATTAAGGAAAAATACTTTCTGGGGTCCCTATAGGACCCCACTCAGCATTTTAAGGGTTAAACTCATTGCACTTGGACGTTCATTACGTTGCAGCGTAATAAAAGAAACAGTAAGATGTACATTTGGAAAAATCAATGAAGAATAGCGGAATGCACAGATACCGACAATTTTAACGTATTCGCAATTTTATTTTCTTCCAGACAACATTTAATTTTACGATATTGTATTATCTGCTTGGCGTAACTGGTTTCGTCCTCGCATTAACATAATAGTGGAATAAATTAAATGAAATCAAATTAAAATTAATGAAATTCAATTAGATCACTTAAATATAAATTAGATAAATCGAACGTTCGGAGCGATATAAAGAAAAGTATGACCAAAATAATTAAGCGTTTACATTAATAATAATCGGATCTGCCGGAGTGAGTATGAAAACATCTGCAACACGCGTAGCAATCTTGTAATTGTAAGGAAAATCCCGATGGCTAATCGGAACAGCCGAGAATAGCGGTAACAATGCTATCTTCTGTTTGAACGATCGAAGTGCACGTATGTACGCACATTATGTACGTATACTCTAGGAAGAAACGGCACGCGGACGGTACGTGGTAAAACACCACGGAAGAACAACGGATAGACATTAATTGACCGGCGGATAGAATGATGCGCGGGATGTTCAGCGAACACTCATTCCTATTTATTGTTTTTGTCGATCAAAAATAATAAGTAGGAATTTAGGTTATGTTGTCGGCGCACAGGTACTATCAATTGTTAAACCAAAGCAATTTTGCAATTTAAATTAAACTTGACTTTGCGTCTGTAAATTATTATTATTATTATTTATTATAGACGGACTGAAGCCCTTTTACGTAAGTGTTTACAGGAATAGGTAAAAGGAAAGAAAAAGATAAGGCTACTTGTCTAATAACAAAAAAGGGACATGCACAAAAAGAAAAAAAATTATAATAATGGTACAATTGATATGGTATTATCATATAATTCTACATAGTTGCATTTTAAAATTTAGTATTTAATCAATGAAGAAATCAATACGATTATAAATAGTGCATGATTTTGCAATAATGCGATTCATTAGATTATTCATTGGATAAAATAGTATATAAAGTAGTGTTTGTTGAACAAATTGGGCAATATCCAAAAACAAATACTTTTCAGTACTTGCTACGTGTGTAATGAGAAATATGTCTTAAATATTGGAAAAATAATTTGTGAGTTTCCGCTTACGCTGCAAACAAATCGATCACACGTGCTGGTTTTCTCTTGGGAAACAAATAGGTATACTGAGTAGTCACACGAGTATTCGCGTCCACTTGAATGAGAATACCTTTCCCAACCCTTTTCACTTGGTTCTATTTTAACTGGAAAATCAAACATTTCTTCTGACCTACAATAATTTCATTCTATATAATTATCTTCATTTTATTTTATTATTCATTTATATGGATATGACATCACAAAGAGCTGATTAATTGTGAGAAGATTAATTGTTTAGTGTGTGTTTCACTTTACTTCAGCGATACGTAAATGCTTTTTTGAATTCTCATTTTTTTTTAAACATTTGACATTCGATACGTATATTTATATTTTCGTGACTGGTAGTAGAAAGTATTTCAGTAAATTCTCACCGAATTTTTGAAAAGTTCTCAGCGTGACATTCCAGTGAAAACAGCGTGTGACATGTCAGGGTTAATCAACGAGTGACGGATTGCCGTGCTAGCATCGAAATGAAATTCTTCTGACAAGTCAGAGATGAAAATAAAAACGTGGCAAGTAGTTTTTGCCCGACAACGACGCCCCGAGTGAAAAGAACTGAACTCGTAACGGTTCGAACGATTAGACAAGCTATCGAGTCTCGGATGTTACCGCCAATTGGATTCCTCGACGATTTGCGTTCTCTTTTTTTAGGAAATAACGAGAAAGGTCTAGTCGATGAAACCATGAAATAAATCGTAGTGCAAGGGGTTGAAGGGACAGTCGAACGGAACATCAAAGGAGTGTCGTCTCGTTGTATCCCTACTCTTTGGTCTGACAGTGAATTCCTATTGACAGACAATACCGTTTGAGGTTTGATACACACATGTTCAGCAAAAGTCATCGATGATACACACGATGCCACTGATTACGTAATGGTAAAATAATAGTACAAACAGAAATATACTTCTTATTTGATCACGTGCGTCTTCCTCGTGTCGTTATTTATAGTTTCAAATGTGCAGCTTAATCTATATTTTCGACTTGCAGACAGAGCTACAAGAAAAACTGAAGAAACTCGAAATGAATAAAATGTCACAATACAATTTCAATAAATGAAAAAGTTATTCAAAAGTGGCTTGGTTAAAGAAGCTAGCTGGGTGAACTATAAATCAAATTTTATTTCATTACTGCTTCTCACAATCGAAGCAGAATATTTTTATTTTGCACACATCTTTGCGGCAATCTACTTATGAAAGACAAAGGCAACTAGTCACGCGTCAAAAATGCAGACAAAACACCAAGCTACACGCGCCGAAAGTTCTTCGTATTAGGATCACTACTTCTTCTCGGTTGCACTAAATAAAAAAATGTACAACTCCGGACTAGGAACCACATTTACAAAAACACAGGTGAGCCCTGTACTATTGTCTCAGCCGTGGGTGCGTTAGGAAACCCATAGAAATCCAAACGACACCACAGACAAACGTTCACTCATGGAAACTCTTAAAAAGTAGTTAATAAAAATTCACCAGTGTCCGAAAAAACGTGAGGATGGCGTTGTGCACGCTCGGGACCGATATAATAACAATGGCCCCCACCAGTCGCCACATATCCTCGCGCACCAGAAAACAATTCAAGTTCGTGTGTGAGACGGGAGAAGCTATCGCGGGTGACCCCCTCTGGCCGACTCGCATGGGCGCAGGCGAGGGTACACAGTGCGCGACACGGTTGCCATTCGAGAATTCGAAGCGTGCCGCCGCGTCGCGACGACCGTGCGGCCCCTGAATGCTGTTTACCGTGTAGCGCGCGTGCACGCGGTCAGCCCTAGCTCGAAGGGCGCTTTCACTCACCGACTCTCCGCCTGGCAGTGTTGTTGCGAGCCCGTCCAGGGCGACCGGAAGTGGAGGACACTGTCACAGCCCTGTCTGGCAGTCGAGGACACTGTTTCCGCGCGCGAAATATATCGGAGGAGGGGGTCGAACCGAGCTAGAGCTCCAAAACTCGAGGAGTCGAATCCGTGGCCCGCGTGGACGTGCGTGTGTCCGGCGTAAAAATGACGAGGACGGGCGTCGCGTTGCACGACCGCCGGCACAAGGGCGTCGAAGGTCGCAGCTGCGCGTCGAGCCGAGAAGCGGCATACAGGTGCGTCGCTCTTTCGCGATACGCCACGACCGCGACCATAAGCGCGATTTGGAAACTGCCCGCGAGCAGCGCCGTCGTCCACCAGCACCCTCCTATGTCTGACGGGCCGAATCAGAGAGGGGAAACGTAAAAAGACTGGCTTGTGAACCCGGTCTAAATGCGGCTCTCTGGGTGTACATACTGACGCCGCTGACGTATCTGCGCTCGGGGTATCGCAAAGCTGAGACAGGGCTGATGCTCAAGAGTATTCTTGTGGAGCTACGTGCTCCGAACGCTGACCACTGTCGCCCGATTAAGACTTTCTCTCCCACTCTACCCTTCCCCCTTTTTTACCACGCTAATCCCCCATTTTACGAGCATCCCCACGCTTCTGCAAAGGCCCGGTCACGTGGGCTGTTTCGTCTCTGTCAGACGTGTGTCGAAATGTCACGCGACTAATCCGGTAATGATAGAGAGAGGGTAATTGTGTTCCCCTTAATTCCCTGGACCGGCGATACCAACGCGCTGACCGGCACGAGTGGTGGAGAGATATCAGTGATGGGATAACAAATCATATGTCATCCTTGGCAAATTCTAGCAATCAAATTGATCGAGCACGTAATTCCTTCAATAGTGACGTAACTAAACCCCTTACCATTTTTGACTGTCTTATCATCCATGTTTCGATGACGAAATTATTTTTCCACTAAATATTTATATCTGTATTAAAGAAATGTTAGTTTTGTAGGGTGTCCATTGAATTTTGTCTCCACTATACATATAATTCTATAGAAACATTCCATTATTTTCTTGTATTTTATTCATAGGTAATTATTCATACAGGGTGGTGCCGGACGGTACAACCAGCTAGGGGATAATTCTACATGTAAATACAAGTCGAAAAGAAGGAATAATTTCGTCTCCTAGAAAATTGATTTTGAAAATGCAGCAAGTATACGTGCTATTGATGGGAATGGTCTGACGCGTCTGATTATGGTTAACCGAATCTACTTCCTCCGTACACTACTGCGCGCGAAGCCGACGGATCTTCAAAGTCCATCTTCCCGTAAACGAAGCGTCGAACAAGAAAATGTTATTCCTTTTTTTGATTTATGTTTACATGTAGAATCATCCCTTACTCGGTTGTACCACCCTTCCGGCCATTGTAGATAAGTTCTCAGGTAAAAGGAAGTAGATAAGTCAGAAAAGAAGGAAATCATTCCTTTCAAAATGCCACGCTCACGAAATCAACTGTATAATAATAATAAAAATAAAGTTTCATGAATATGTCAAGAATTATGCGGGTAATAAAAAAATAAACAGTGATCATCGATAAACTTTTCGAAATGCAACGCTATCAACTGTATAATATAATAAAAATAGAATTGTATGAATATATGAACAATTATGCAGATAGTCTGTGTGAATAATCTAAATTCTTCTAATTAAACAGTGATCGTCGATCTGATTATAGAAAATTTAGAAACGAAATTTCTAAGAAAATGTGAAAAATTTAATGAAGATTTGTATTCGTTATTACTGGAGGACTAATATACCATATGGAACGAAATCAATTTAGTTTTGCTTTGGAATAACAATCTTATTTATAGCTAGATTACCAAAGCATCATACTATGCGCCAGTTTTGAGTATCGCGTTGGGTTGGTATGTGAAAGATTCTTCGACCGGGATAATATTAGGCCTGACGTAAAATTACGCTCTTTTCTCCCCGTACATTTGATTTCTTACGGTTAGTGCTTATTTTAACATCGGCCAACGTTGACTTTACGATTATTACCTTTTTTTAATGATTCCCTTTCCTCCTTCCAAATTAAATTATTGCACTAATTCGATATATAGGTTGAATAATTTGTTATCGTCGAAATTCAGAACTTGATCGATTATAATTATTGACATTGTTAAACGAAACGTACAAGCTCGAATTTTTTGAAAAATGTCTACATTGTCAAATTGATAATTGTTGCACTATTATTCAAAATATTGTTTACACTATTAATTACTAAATTACTACATAATTACTAAACATTTAGTTATTGTACGCGGTGTTATACCAATTTCATATCCACAAACTTTCAAAAATTACAGGAAACGAAAAAATTCTAGGTCGAAAGCAACGTTTAATATTCCAATTAAACCAACCCCGAGTGCAGAGAATTAGCCCCGAAATTCTTCAATAAAAATCCGGCTGTGCCTCGGCCGAAATTCAAATTCGTCCGTGCTGGTCGAGTCTAAAGTCACGCGGAGGCATGCGCAGATTCGATCCGTGAGTGATTCGCCGCGAGAGGCGCGGCGTCGCGACGCTGGCATGTGCCGCAGATTATGCCGCATTGGCACAACCGTACGACACCGGTCGGTCGTGGAAGTTGTTCGAATCGTATCCCGAGCGAGTCGAACCGAACGAGTGGATTAAATTTGTCGAGAAAACGACGGCATGTCACGATGCGTCGCCGCGGGAGAAAACGACGGCCAGCTGATCGTTGAGAGAGACGAACGGTGTTGCGTCACGACGGATCAGTGAAACAAATAGAGAGATATATATAAAAAAAGAAGTATTCGTTTACCAGAAGAGAATAGTGTCCACAGGATCATGAACGTCCGACGGCTGCCTGGTTTCATGTACCACTACAAAGTGGTCACTCTGTTCCTGTTCTCGTCGTCCTTGCTTGTCGTCTACTTGCTACTGCACTGGGGTATTATGTGCACGAATCTCGAAGCCTGGCGGCACGTATCCAATGTGGTGAGTCCTTTCGAATCGCACACGCCGGCCGACAGATCCTACCTGCCCACCCTTTCCACCGAACACGCACGCACACACGGAATCGCGCATGGGATTCTGTTCGAGAAGGGTGCAAATCCAGGGTAGTAGAGCAACGAGCACCGAAACCTCACCAGCACGCACGCGCCCTCCCGACGTCCACGAAACAAACTTCTACGGAATACGAGCGACCAGCCTCCTCGCACGCGTGTAACACACCGAACAAATTTGAAGACGTACTCTCTCTCCCTCTCTTCCTCCCCCCTCTCACCCTCTCTCTCTTGCTTTCTTTGTGATCGGTGTTCACGTCTGTTTACAAATCCTATCATTCAGCCTACCGCTGTAAACGGCCGGATTTCGAACTCCAAATTTGCGGTTAACTACTACGTGAATCAGCCATGCTTCTGTCAGTTCGGTGGAAAAGGAATTCCGGTTTTGACTACGCGTACTCCAAAATTTTCCAGTATTTTCTCCGGCAATTTTCGGACTAGTGATGCCGCGTAAAAATCTAACCGTGATTTATCAGAGTGATTTCGCAGATCGTGATTTTACCTTGATTGTCAACGTGATTTTCTAATCTCCACTTTGGTTAAATAATGCGATGTGTGAAATGATGAAAATTACTGTGGTAAATCTGGATCGTTACATATTTGTTTGATTAAATATGTTGCGTTGAGTCTGTGGTAGTTTATATAATGTCCACTTTGGTTAAACATTACGATGTGGGAAATGATGAAAATTACTGTGGTAAATCTTAATCGTTACATATTTGATTAAATACGTTGCGTTGATTCTGTGGTAGTTTATACAATCTCCATTTTGGTTAAATATTGTGATGTGTGAAATGATGAAAATTACTGTGGTAAATCTTGATCGTTACATATTTGTTTTTTGATTAAATACGTTGCGTCGAGTCTGTGGTATTTTATGGTTGCTGAGTCGACAGTTCACGCGAAGAAGCAATATCCTCTATTGTGCTGTCCTATTCTGTTTATTTTTTGTACACTCTGCACTATTTTAAATTCCGGCTAAAAGAATATTGAATAAGAAAATGATTAACGTTTGATCTCTTGTAAATTCGTTTCTTCAATAATTGTCTGATTGTTTAAATTTTTCTAGAACGCTCACACTGAATTTAGTATTTTTTAGTGAACAGAGTTGAGCATGATCAAAAAATTATTCAATCTAGTCGTGACTGTCATTAACAAATATCAATCGTTGATCGTAAATAATAATGGTTAATTTATAACGTCAGTAATAACAGTTTTAAAAAAAGTAGTCCTTCCAGTAAATTGTGCAATGTGAACGATATTTACATTGAAGTAATTAAATAAGAAAAAACATTGCAATAGGAATTTCGTGTTGATGATTTCTAAAATCCAACCGGGAACATGTTTACAAACGTGGCCTGCTGTCGCCAGCAAAGTCGAGTTGCGAATCACGTTGACTGAGCGTATTTGAAAATATCTCAGTAATTATTCATTTTGCGTCTCACTTTACAGAATTTCATAATTTACCTGAATTTCAGGAAAATTATTAGACTTATTTTTAAAAACTGCACGCGACCCTCACATCTCGAGAAAAACGCAAAGTATTAAAAAACAGATTAGAGCACTTTATATCCCCCGAGAAACCAAGCAACTTTTGTTGAAAACATTATTTCGTGCAACAAATAACTTGTTGGTTATTAAATTATATATATAATTTTATATTTGTTTATATTTATTTATTATATTTATATATATAATTAACTACCCGATTTTATTTATATATATAATTTCTCAATTTTTAGTTTCTCGAATAAATTGCTTTGGTTCTAGCGAATTTTTCAGCTCGCTAAATTGTCAACGAATTAAAACGGACATTGTCATCCACTTTGAAGCCTCGAAAGAAAGATTACAGCTATAGATTCCGGTTGTCGTGACTGATTCAAATGAAGTACGTAGGCTTCTAATTGCGCGCTTAGTGCCAGTACCTACCCGTATACACGTATTAGATTCTAGGCATGGAACTGTTAGGTTGGAATATTAAGAACGCATTCGTTTACGTAACACGTTATTCAACGCACGCAAGCTAATGAAAAAATATGTCGCTGCATATACTTCCCGCAACATTGTCGTCAATATTCTCTACTTTAAAATGATTATTACTGGTCGAAAATAATCATTTCAGCTCTGTAATAATTAGTAGGCTGCAAATTTTGAACAAATTTACAAAAAATGAACAAAAGAAAATTTTCAACAAATGCCGGAAGATATTTTTCGACAGAATTTAGACTTTCGCTATATTTCAGATCTACTGATAATAATATTTTATTTGGTTCCCCCTTCTTAAAGATCGTCTCGAAAAATTTCAAATTGCATAAACTTCCGCAGTCGAATTGAATTGTGGATATTTCTACAATCTTATTAAGGATGGAGAAGATCTGTTAGTGTTTCAATTTTCTCTGAAAATTTTCAACAAATGTCAGAAGATATCTTTCGACAGAATTTAGTCTTTTGATATATTTCAGATCTACTGAAAATAATATTTTATTTAGTTGCCTCTTCTTAAAGATCATCTCCAAAAATTTCAAATTGTTTACGTTTCCGCTGTCGAATTGAATTGTGTATATTTCTATAATTTTATGAAGGATGCAGAAGAAAATTTTCAACGAATCACAGAAGATGTCTTTCGACAGAATTTAGTTTTTCCATATATTTCAGATGTAGCACTGAAAATAATATTTTATTTGGTTCCCCCTTCTTAAAGAAGGTCTCCAAAAATTACAAATTGTATACATTTCCGCAGTCGAATTGAATTGTCGATATTTATACAATCTTATTAAGGATGCAGAAGATTTGTTAGTGTTTAAATTTTTGCTTTAGTAAAACAACGATTTTAATAGCATTCGCTATAAACGCAATCACGTGTATTGATCTACGAGTTTCTGACGTCAGTCCTCTCACTAGACTGATTCGGATAAAACATCCCAATGACCACCGCTAGCTAAATGACCCAACGCAGCCACTAACTTCAAACGACGGCTCCGTCCAGTCTCAACTCCCCTTGACTCTGTTTAACGCTCATTGTCGGTTACTGTGACCCAGCAGTAGGCCGTTCATGTGACCCTAAAGTTTTTTAATTCCACTTTTTCTGATACCAACAAATTAACTAATTTCATACCTCTAATGTGTTAAACCTTTTCGATTTTCAGTTTACAAATATTTATTTCGCACAGTTTTTCAATTATTAATAACTAGACTGAATATGTTTATGCAACTTTCAATTTATGTGTACGAATTTTAAGAAAAAGGAATAAAATATGATCTTATCTCCAGTGACAGCAGAATTTGCAGACCTTAACAAAATAAAAATTGTACTAAATTCTGTCGAATTTAATCCTAGCATTCTTTGAAAATTTTAATCGCAGTCTAGTAATGAATATTTAAGTTTCAAAATGAATGTAGCCATACAAAACGATATTTTTGTGGATATAAATGTTTTAATCACTGTAACTGTAAAGAAAATGGCGCGGCAGGGGCTATAACTTAACCTGAAACCTCCTAACCTCTAACCCACCTATCCTAAGTAAGTCTTTATAAAAACGATTTTCATATATTTCATATCGCCGCCTGAATGTAACTAGGTAACTTGAAATTTCGACATTTTGAGTTATCTACTCCGTATTAAAGAAAAAATCAAGTAAAATTTAATGTAAAAACTGGGTATCAAAGTAATCTATTAATTGTAATCTACTGATCGTAATATAATCCGTTCTTAATATACTACGACATCTAGTGAATCATAATTCAGTTTAATCTTGTTAATGTAAAAAGTAGGCAATTTCTGTTTTTTTTTAGCAAAGAAAAAAAAGATTTAATATTTTTTTTAATGCCAGACATTGGCATTATGTTTAAAATAATGGTATCCCTGCCATAATCTTAAAACCTTAAAATACTGGTTCATCAGTTTCTCTAAAATAAGGAATTATAAGTTATCTGGTTCTAACATTCAGGCGGCGATATAAGTGCATCTTATTCCGTGTTAGTCCGTATCAGATTTCCATTTTCCATATCTACAAAGATTTTTCTATTTTCCTATATACACTGCGCTCTTTCTTCGGACTAACGTCTCTGTAACTAGTCTACCATGTAAATCGAGAGTTAGGTACAATTGAAAAGACTCCGCGAACAAGAATTTTTTGGCAAAAAGAGTATCCGGTGAGTTACTCATGCTCACGCGATACACGGTGCCCGACATGCATTCTTACAGGCGGTATCTGAGAAGCGGCCTCATCATGGCGGCCACGACAACTAAAAATATCGCGTGCATGATCTGCCGTACGCGGATCCAGACGCCGTCCACACGCACGCGAACGAGAACCGTGTGCAAATGTACGTATGCGTGTACGCAACACGGCTACCACCCACGCGACAACAGAATAATTCACTTTTATTGCCCTCACTACGACGACGACGCTCGAACATCCGCGGATCGAACGTAAAACTTTTACGACACAACTCCACTGTCCGCCCACGAAATTCCTTCCCTCCCAATTAATCTGTGCTTTAATCCACCGCGGACCGGGCACGTGTGTTTTCAACTGTCTCAAAACGGTTGTATAGAAAGTTGGTTCGAGCTAAATACTCGAATTTTTCAAGTATGGAATATAAAAATTGTCACAAAATATTAGTGATGTTGTTTTTAATATTACCCACAATTTTTACTAAATATGTACACGATTGTACAACACTAAAAATTGAACAAACTAGAAAATACCAATTTAACCACATATATTTATTTTATATATATTTTGTTGGTAACATTTTTCCATATTATTACAAATTACTACAGTAAGCATACAGGGCAATAACTATGTCCACCTTGAATATCTCTGTTATTTGTAATAATATGGAAAAATGTTACAAACAAAATTTGCACGGTCCAGAAGGGAACATGTCATGTCACAAACATTTTCTGCGTGGGTAGAGGTATGGAGGACATTTCAAGGTCACCTTGATTTTCTTAAATAAAAACACACTTTCTCTATCGTGAATCGGTAGACTATCGTATTCTGAGTAAAAATGTATTAATCTAAATCTAATAAGCGAGATATTATCGAAACAATTTTCTTTGTTCTTTGGATATCACTGTCCAACTAGTTTCAACTTTTTTTCATGTTTCCATATACCTGTTGGGTGGATCTTATATTTGTTCAAAATCGAAAAATACGTCTTTTTATCAAATTCAAATTTCTTAAAAACTGCACGTCTAGGAGAAAAATTAAGACCAGATTAGGAATTAGCGCGAAAAACTCTACAAGACCCATCCAACAATTGTATAGAAACATTTTTGTTGTTGCACAGTGTAATATCATGTTAACTATTAGGTTTAGGACACATGTGAAGGTCAAGACTTTTATAGTCTTTTGATGCTCTATCGATCTATGGTATAAAAAATGGGACATTCCATTTTTTAAAAATGAAGTTGACCTTCATATGTCCTTTACGCGTCCACCTACAAAAAAGCTACTAACATCAGATTAATGCCCCCTCGAAACTAAGCAAGTTCAATCTGATGGATTTCTTCTTAACACCGATAGCAGCCGACTTATTCAGGTGGCCTGTTTCTGGCGCCTCACCCTGTATAACCATAACCATAGTCGCAGAACACAGATAGATATTTTTAATATTGATTCATAAATTTTCAACGGAAGTTACCCCGACCCCCCGCAAACAATTCCACAATTGTGGGGCTATTCGTATAACGGCTGATCATAATTTTCATTTTAGTGCAGCACGCACAGAAAGGGAGCTGCCATAGGAATTCTATGCGACCCGCTATGTGCACAAAGGGGTATTCATTCCCTGGCGTGCGAAACGCTGCATGCTGGCAAAGAAGCAGTTTTCTCGGCACACTGGGAAGCGACACGACTAGTATTCAAAGCTTCAAGGTTTGTTTATACTTTTTTCTGATACACAACCACAAATAGAAAATTATCTTTCACGACACGTTTCACATTAAAACACTAATCATCTGTCTTAAATAGTATTAACATTTGTCTTGCCTAAAGAAATGACTGTTTCCTGTTAGGAGGCTACCGGAAAGGATTTCATTATGAAATAACGAGGATAAAAAGTATAGAGAGTGTTCGCGGATTTAGTAACCAGCTTTGTTTCATGAACAACAATGAACAATGTCAATTTTTGTGATTATATTATATTTAATTGTGTACATTATACTTAATTGTGTCATCAATCAAAAAAATTCTGAATGAGTGAAATTGTTTTTCAAGAGGGTGAGTTTGGAGTGCAAAGCCTGTATATACAGGGTGGTCATTTTATCTGAAGACATTGAAACATCTCATGAAAAATGGGGGTTCCCATTTACGTTTTTTATCTTCCTCCACCCCATCCCCAGGGGTTGGCGGTGGGGGGTCGGGTTTGTTATCATTGGATGGCCCCCTTCGTAACGAACAACTTTCATTACCCACGTGTTTTGATCGGATGCATAGTTCTCGAGATATTTCAATGTCTTCAGATAAAATGACCACCCTGTATAGGGGTTTCGTAGTGAAAGGGTTAGGGGTGAAAGGATAGAAGAACGGAAAAAAGTTGAAGGAGCAATTTCGATAGAAAAAATTTGACTTTCAGAACGAAGACCCCGGTTGAGCAGTACGAGTCGCTCTACTGGACGGACACGTCCGGCACCAAGCACTTTCCGTCCGAGGAGGACTTCTGCATCATGATCAGAGATCTAGTCGTTAGCAAGCTGAACGTGACGCTGTCGGGACATCCATTAGAGAGGCTGGCGCGACTCCGCACGCACCGTGTCGAGACCGAGCCCACTAGACGACAGCTGGAGATGGAGAATCTCTGGCCGTTGCTTCAGGAGAACGAGTACCTGATGAGCATCCTCTACGAGGACAGGGACATTTTTCCGCAGCTGATTGGTACGTGCGGTACATTCTACGCGGTCGAATACGTTCGACCGATCGAAACACCCACGACGGTGCTAGCCTTGTCCGACTCGAAACCGGAATGGGCGAAGAGGCTTAAACTAGCCGTGATGATTCTGGACCTGCTCGAGGAACTCGACACCAACTTCCCCGAGCCGATCTATCTGTGCGACGTCAAGATAAACCACTTCGGCTTGCCTCTAGGCGGACAGAAACTCAAGTTTCTCGACCTGGACGCCGCGTTTCCTAAAACGATCATCAGCCGCATCATGGCCGACAGGAAAAGCTGCGAGAGACACGAGGACTGCGACTACTTCGACTGCAGGTCCGTCTGCTCGAAGAACAAACGCTGCGAGTCACCGGTACTCAACAACAATTTGCAGGTAGTTTATTAATTCACTTCAAAATTTCAGTGAACAGTAACCTTCCATTAATATTCGTACGCTCTTGTAAAAAAGATTGCAACTTTCTGAGCAGCTAGAGCAATTGGTTAACTACAGGATGTGAAAAGGAGTTTTTTCAAAAATTGAAGTTAATACTAAAAGTTACATTTTACAACTTCTTTTGGTAATTATTGAAAAAGGGTTATTGTACTCCGATGAAATAAATATGTTATGCAGCAACACATTTTGAATAACTTTTTCCTTTTCCAATATAGGGGGGTCGCTTTTAGCTTTCGTGATATTTGCAAAAAAAACTATTGCTAATACTGTATTGAATTTGCAAGAATAGATGCAGTATTAGCAATAGTTT
>CM052332.1:5983750-6129382 GCA_028455615.1 Lasioglossum zephyrum
TTCTGAGCAGCTAGAGCAATTGGTTAACTACAGGATGTGAAAAGGAGTTTTTTCAAAAATTGAAGTTAATACTAAAAGTTACATTTTACAACTTCTTTTGGTAATTATTGAAAAAGGGTTATTGTACTCCGATGAAATAAATATGTTATGCAGCAACACATTTTGAATAACTTTTTCCTTTTCCAATATAGGGGGGTCGCTTTTAGCTTTCGTGATATTTGCAAAAAAAAACTATTGCTAAACTTGAATTGAATTTCAAGAATAGATGCAGTATTAGTAATAGTTTTTGGCGAATATCTCGAAAGCTAAGAGCGACCCCCCTATATTGGAAAAGGAAAAAGTTGTTTGAAATGTCGAAATCTACATATTTTTTTTATAAAAATTGGAATACAGTAACCCTTCTGCAATAATTGCCCTTATTTTTGTGATCCTGTATTGAACGTTTTAAAAATACGTTTTGTTGATTATGTGCATTGTCAAAAATGACAGACAGTGAAAAATTGAAGTATACACCACAGACAACTCACAATTTTTTCACGTTAATGCAACATTTAAAAAGTTGTCTTTCCAAGACTGTCCAAAAATTGGTGGGAGTCACTGTATATTTATAATGTCAGATCACTTCGTAATAATTTATGGGATTTCAGATTGTGTGCGAGAAGATATTCCTCGGATGGACTCTCTCCGGGACTATTATTATACCCGGACTACTGATGTCAGAGCACACTACCAGCACTTTGGCAGTGATGTTGCGGCAATGTGCGAACCCGGCCGGCGACATCGGCCACCTACCTCGTGCTGCTGTGCCAGACCATTTAAAAACACGGCTGTACAACATGTTGCACGATATGGAACAAGAAATCGCCGCTTCCTTGTAGATATCGTTTCGGATTTTTTAAGCGAAATTAAATATCAGTGGCTGGCGACTATTTTACAACCGATAGAGGCCTAGTTTCATCTTTTATCTAACCCTTTAATTACTGGAAAACCCCATCGCTATATTGGAAAGGAGTTTACCCCCTTAAAATTATTGAAAGTTGACGCTCTACTCCTACTCAACGACAAATGTCCGATTTCAATTGAGAAAGGTTTTCAATTAATTCATGTATCATTTTAAGCGACGAATGAGTTTTCTATCGCACTATTTCTGAGATATCAAGATGAGGTTTTTCAAAGCCAATGTGCCTTTTCTAAACACCACATTGTTGCCGATGGAATGAAAAATTCAACGACCAATTATATGATGACCCTGTGTTGAATTTGATAAAAACCTTTGGAGAAACTCATGGTCGCCTTGAGAACTCCGAAAATATGAGATGTGAAAAATCAAATTACACCAATTGCGTCCATTAAAATGATATATAATTATTCCTAGAGTTGGCGACATGTATGAAAACTATTTTATAAAAGAGTTGCAAACAAAAATAAAGGGTGCAATGGAAAGATGAAGATACTTTTCCCTGTTCCCATTTGTGAACATTGGTTGTAGAAAGTGAGTCGTGAGCCACTGATATAGAGATTTCATTTAGAGTGGCCTCCGAATTCTAGAGTGTAAGCAGATCATATACATTTGCGTATGTATAGTATCTCATTTTAATTAACATGTGGATACACGTTACCAATAATGTTGTTGATAAATCTTCTCTTAAAATATCAATCCATCGAACTTTCATAAGTTAACGAATTAACTTGTAATAAATTATTTTTGATATGTTGATCGATATTTGTTAATGTTAACACACATTACGGGCCCAATTATACGACGCTGCTCGATAAGTTACTATATTATACTTGCCATAGTTACTTATTAATAATGATTGATGAATACTTCCAACCTTCTCGAGTTTCCATTTTATTTGGATATGTTCGATCGAAAAGAAATGCTACATTCTGGTAGCATGAAACGGAATCCAAAGATTGTTTATAGTAAAATTCGAGTCCAATGTTTGGATTTACCGTTATCATTTATATATTCTATATTCTAATTGTAGTTATTTATTCAAATAATTTCGTTTGAATACTTATACTGAATTAAGAACGAAACTGTATATCCATATATGGATTAAAATGAGACGATCTAAGACCTAAGAGAATGAACTCTTCATAGTTACAGAATTGTTCCTATGAGACAGATTAAACCCTAGAGCTTATTACCCCGGCCTTGTAAAATGGTTTACATTAATTTTGAAAATTAGTGTACATAATATATAGGTAAAAAAGATTTTTACAGTTTCGAGAGAAGGAATCTTCTTTGTACCTTAAAAATATAAGCTAGTGAAGTGACCATTAGAGGCTAGTGATAGTGATAAGGCAATATATGGTAACATCAATTATTACTAGACAGCGGATTTTATGTATTTATAACAAAAATCAGCAAGTCTGATTCAACACAGTGAAAAGAGATTAGGAAATTTGAAAATTACTATCACATTATTCTCGGCCTATCTAACATGTTAAGATAGAAAACAAATTTCTATTTCACTCCAGGTTGTTGCAATTCTGAATATTTTTATTTCACATGAAGATCCGCTGCCTAATTATTACCATCATCTAGCACAAATACATATATAAACTACTTTCACTTCGTAGCAGCCTTATTACAGAGTACTTTAATCTACTTGATACGCATATATAGGAGCCAAAGTACAAGAATATTATTACTTTTAATACAATACCGTATGCCTTGGAGCACTTAACAAATAAGAAGAACTATACCAGTTGGAGCATTTAAATGAGGACACCTAAGTATGTCGGTTACTATTAGTCGTACAAAAAATCTCCACAGAAATCTCAAGATCAATTTTTTACAAGATCTCAAGGTCATCGATATTTTTTGTTCATATTCTTATAGAGAACAAAATGAAAAATTCAACATCCTTTCATAATGTATGATTCGGCTCATCTGATCTCAAGATATTTACAGTTCACTTACGCATTCCGAAATCATATGTTGTGTTCAAAATGATAGCCACTGGCATAGATGCAGTACTGAAGTATTGTATGTAATGTAAACATCTTGAGATCAGATGAGCCGAATCATACATTATGATAGGTTGTTGAATTTGTCATTCTATTCTCTATAAGAATATGAACAAAGAAATACATGATTCCATTTAAAAAAATATCGACGACCTTGAAATCTTGTAAAAAAAATGACCTCGAAAAAAATCTTTTAGCATTTATTCTGTCTATTCCGCATTTATTCTAACTTTATTCTGTGAAGATTTTTTGTACGGCTAATAACACTGTCCAACAAAATCAAACTTTGTTTTGACCTTTCGATTCTTACTATGCGATTCTGATAGAGTTTTTCTCGCTAACTCCTAATCTGGTCTTAATTTTTCTCCTAGACGTACAGTTCTTCAGAAATTTGAATTTGATAAAAAGACATATTTTTCGACTTTGAAGAAATATTGTGATGTCATTATATAAGATATTGTATTGTTTTTTACATCAGATGGTTTTCTACACTTTCCCGAATCCAGTGATGTGCAATAGTAATACGTTGTGATGCGCGAAAAACTCTATGAGAATCACATAGTGAAAATCGAAAAGATTTTTGGTTGTTAGACAGTATAATAACCGAGATACTTAGGTGTTCCCATTTCAATGGCCCACCCGGTATTAGTAGTAATCTTTAAAATCCAGTAAATAATAGAGCAATAAGAAAGACTGTTGTTTATTCATTCAGTACTTGTTGGGAGGATGAGAAGCTGCGTTAGAGTCGTGAACTAAAAAAAAAAAAAAAAAGAAAACGATATAAAAATCGATGGGGAAAATTCTTTTCACATAGAAAGATTTTAATTTAATTTAATTGATTTTCGAAATAGGAGTGGAGACTGTACAATTTTTCGTTAATACTTTGAAAGGAAATGTTCAATAATAAAGAAAGATTAATTGTTAGGATATCTTGGTGCCTACATTCTCTCCCCCTTGAAGTAAGCATTACAGCTATCGATGGCAGCTCTGCTTTCAAATTAGGCAGCATTAATCATCCAGGTAAGCAGCCACAAAATATTTTACACTCTTAAACACTATATTACAGAAGGAATAAATTCATTTAATTCCGAAACAACGACTGTCAGAGGCTAAACCCGAGTTAATAAAATAATTCAAGTGGTATATTTATTAATTGTATTAAGAAAGATGTTTAATATCGCAGTATAATTGAAAATATAATTTATACTCACGCTCAAGTCCTCTCCTGTTTGAAGAAAGTGCGCCATGATGCTTATCGAAGCTGTACGCTTTTGATTATCGAAAGCATCGAGTAGTATCGATCTTGGTTAGCTGTATCGATATGATCTATTAATTCGTAGATGCTCTAATGGATTCCCTCGGAATCTATAACAGAAGAAGCAAAGTGATTAATATCGATTGATAAACAGTCAGAAATTAAAACAGAATTAAATAAAACAACGACGAATTATTTGAGTAACACGCGGAGAAGTAGTTCGTAGAAGTTTCCGAAGAGGACGCGTTTCGCGTGCACTGTCAACGGTCAACGATGAGTTCATCTGTCAGTCGTCGTACAAAGTGAGCAATTATTACAAATTACGCTTACATGAACAATTATTTATTCGTCAAACTGTTGATTGTATCACTATACAAATAGTAGATATTTAAAAGTGTGTTCAAATTCGATATATTAACCTTATTCAAGTTGCTTCACTCTTGTTTGAGGTTATATACCATTTTGAATGTATATTTTTGTATACAAGTAAGATATAAATTGTACTTGTTCATGCAGCTTGAAAATATCAGCGGGGGCATTGGTGTGCGATGAAAGCATTTTGAAAGGAGATATTACGATTGGTCCGAAGACTGTGGTGCATCCTAGAGCGAGCATCATCGCAGAGGCTGGACCGATTATAATAGGTGAAGGGAATATTATCGAAGAAATGGCAACGATAGCGAACAGGTAATGTAAGAATCCATACACTCTAATCATTGATTAATAAATAAGAAAGGAATCGGAAGTTGTTGTAATCATAAATGATATAAAATGAGATATAATATTTCTTTATAGATTACCACCCGACGCTCCTGAACCAATGACAGTTCCTGTGCAAATAATAGGTAGCTTCAACGTGTTCGAAACAGACTGTACTTGCGAAGCCTACAAAGTAGGAGATAACAATATATTGGAAAGTAAAGGTAGTATAATGTATTATGCTGAAAATATATTTGCTACATACTTATGTTATTAGAAAGATTCTTTTATTCACAGCCTTTGTTGGTCGTGAAGTTGAGTTGACCAACGGTTGTGTCATTGGAGCAGCTTGTCCATTGACAGAACCAGAATCAATACCTGAAAACACTGTAGTATATGGAAGCGATTGTCAACGTAGAGAAATGCACGATAAACCCTATGTGAGTACCACTTACACTAATATTTTATACACTTAATGATGTTCGTAAATATCTATTTATTTTTATTGCAGCCACAAGTAGGTCAACTTGAATTTTTATTAAAAGTTTTGCCTAATTATCACCATCTTAGGAAGCCAAATGTAAAACCTACGAAAAGTGAAGGAGAAACATAGGCACATAAACCGATATCGGTATTGCGCTTGCAATGTATTAATTTAAGACTATAAATACGATTTTTAACACTTCATCCGAATGTTAGCTAGGAGCAGATAAAGTGAATAATTCCAGAAATCATTTTCTCAGCATTATATTTATTTTCTGTTATAATATTTATATTCTGGAAGTGTTATTATTTAATAAATTTATAAAAACGTATAATAAAAAGAAATATTTATAAAATAGGATGTAAGTAGTAAAATGATACCAAATACGATACAGTTCGGATTTTCCATTACTGTTTAATCCACGATTTAGTGAAACTAAATCTGAATCAGCGAAGCGACGTGTTTTGTTTGCCTCGCCTGCGTTCGAAAAATTTTCTCGGCCACCTTAGGCTTTTTTGTGGGTAAAAGCCCCCTTTCTTATTTATTTTACGTCGCTCTCCATTTGTTAAGGTGGGTTCCAAACCTTACCTTTTGGTAAAACCCCTTTGTAGAAAACACGTGAAAAGGATCGGAAGGATCGATGAACTCGAATGATAGGATTTAAGGTTGAGTCGATAGTGCGTGAGCCGCACCGCTCCAAGAAAACAAACGCTCCCGCTGTTTCATTATTATTTTTTTTTAATCGATATTTAATATAACTCTATATTATCCGTCAACTTTTATTTATTATATATATATATTTTTATATATTATATATTATAAAATTTAACTCCAAATTGCGATAATAACGTCTAATTGCAACGTGCGTGCGCGTGTACGTGTTGCGCCTTTGTGTATGTGTCTGTTTTGCATTTACTTATTATTTTTTTAATATTCCTTAATTCTCTCTCTTTCTCTCCCATCACTTTCTCTCCTCCATTCGTATTCGCAATATTTTTGTTGTTGCTTATTTTTGTTTGTATCTTTTAACCGCGCCCGCCCCGGTTATCTTCGACGTATGTGTGTCGATGTATATATATCAGTGTGTGGCTGCGTGTCTCTGTATTTGTGTGTGTATATGTATCGTGTATCGTGGTACGCAGTGTACATATGGATGGGTGGTTCGTGGGTGAACGATTACAGGGTGGTAATGTATCTTGCACTCGCGCGTACGTGACTGTGTACGTGTTTTATCTACAGTTAAACGAATTCTACGCACTTACTCGTTAATCGGCAGAATAATATGCATTTCTTAATTTCGCTATAAGTATATTTAAACCGTCCGAAAACGTATCAGTCGGCGCACCGTGACGGATTCGCCATCGCTCTCGTCGAGCCTCCCTCGTTTCCCTAAGTTTCCCCGTTCTAACCCATAACATTTCAACCCCCATCCCTCTCACACTTGTTCGCATTCTCTCTCTCTCTCTCTCTCGCTGTCTACACTTCCAGTTGCCTCAACTTCCGAAAAAAATTCGAAACAACAGTCCAACCCCTGTTCCACTTTCCGCTATTAGGTTGGCCAAAAAGTATAACGAACTGACGCGTATCATTTCCAACATTTCAGACTGCAGCTTTGAGTGGATGGATTTTCAACCATCCCTGAACAACCCTTCAGAAGACTTTCCCATTGTTTAATAAAAATATCTTTCCTCCTTGTTCATGTCCAAGCCGACATAAACATCAAACGATGTGTTGATTGTTTTTTAAGTTACATATTTAACCACTTAGCTAGGGTACTAAGTATTCAAGTGTTTCTTCATAATTGTTTAAATTTTTTCCAGTGAAAATATATTGACATATGGAAACACATTCAACTGTAACTTTATTTTAACATAACTGAGTATTGAGGTATTTCTTCACAATTGTTGAAACTTTTCAAGTGAAGATATTTTGAAATATGCTAAACACATTTAACTATAATTTCATTTTTACATAACTTTGAGTATTCAGATACTTCTTCATAATTGTTGAAATTTTTCAAGTGAAACATGGAAACACATTCAACTGTAATTTTATTTTTACATAAACGCGATAAAACTATATAACGAAAAGCGTGAAACACCGATCCCTATTAGTGTCACCGTAGCTAAGAGGTGAAACCTGAATTCCGACGATCGTGTGAAGAACATTTGAACGTGAAAACACGAGAAACCAGCTGCCACGAAGGGATCGGACAAAATACCGATTGGCCAACCCACTGTTTCCTGTTTCGCTACGTTGCTCGACTCCTTCCGAAGAGTACCAAGTGCTGATCAAACGTCCGAATCCCTCAAGCGGCACGTGTCCGAGCACTGCGAACGATACCGAGCGATTAGAAACATTATATTTGACGATCCTCGCGAGTAAAAAAAACAACAATCTCTGCTCGATTAAGAAGCCGTCTGATCGATAGAAACGATGGTGCAGTCATCGGTCGGAGCTGTGTCGGTGCCGTTTCAGGGATGCTCGTGCTAAGTAACAATAAGAAAAGAGAAGAAGATTTCGCTCGGGATGCTACTTCACCGTGGAACTTATCTAAAACGTTTTAACGTCTATATATCGGTTAATGGTCACGCTACGCGGTCTGCTAAGCTGCGCTAAAAAATCTGGGACGCTTCTCTCGTTAAAGTATCGGCCAAGCTCTCTCCCACGGTTCACTACTGAAAAACCTAGCGTCAGAATTTAGCTAAACTGACGATCTCGAAAAGCCTAGAGCGCTTCAACCCGCGCAGATACAATTCAACGATTACAAATAATATCACTGTCTAAAAAAATCGAAGGTGACATTTCATCACCCGAGATTACGTACAAAAAAACACGAGGTGGAGGGAGGAGTTTTCGAGGGTAGTTCCAAGATTGGTGATACCCTCGCTTCTCCCTGTGCGTAAATTAAACCTCCCTCCACTTGCGACGATAAAAAGAAAAGGATTGTTAAAGTTTATTAACCCTTTGCACTCGGAGCTATTTTACATGGGAAATTAAACATGTCTTCCTATCTAGAATAATTCCATTCTATGTGATTTGTTTTTATCATATTTGTGGATATGAAATTAATAGAATACCTCATACAATATTGAAATGTTTAATAATTGATTAGATCCCAACATATTTAATAACGTAAACGATATTTTGAATTATAGTACAGCAATTTTCAGCGATGACTTAGAGTCACCACTCGAGTGCTAAGGGTTAAACTTTGAAACAAAAGAATGTAGTCGCGCTACAGCGAAAAAGGCACCCTAGAAATCTGCCGGCGGTTGATCGTTAGAAGGTTGCCGGGCGGGTCGCAAAACAGATTGTTCGCAGCACGTGCGACAAGTACGAAGGGATTGAAATAGCGAATCTAAAGAGGAGTTTACAGTAAGGATCCTGTCGATGGCTGGCCAGGAGATAAATCGGATCAGCCGTGGCGCTCGGTTCTCTCCGTTCGCTCGAAGATCGTCTGGCGACGATCTAAGACGGTCGCACACGTGACGGCATGTTCCGGCCGACGAAAGCGAGGAAAGCCGGTAACGGTGCGTAAAAAACGCTTCGAGAGGCTCCACCGCGGCGATGGTTATTATTATTTAGTTTAAGAAGTACGTGTTTACGTATAAAGAGACGCGTCATACAGTGCCGTACAGTACCAAAACGTTTATAATGCGCACATAATGATTACCTCGATTAAACCTCTATCTACGCGCTCGCGCAGGCTCGTGTAAATGTGTCTGTCTGGTTTTTCTTTTTCTCGTCAGGTTCGTATCTCGGTTTCGCTGCGGGGGGTGGTGGTGTATATGTGGATCGTGTGTGTATATCCGTGTGCCAGTGTATTTCCGTTTTCTCACATGTTGCGTCCGCGAGCCGAAACCAGACCGGTCCACGGACAATATATCTTACCTTATCCTTCGTTATTTATATTTATATTCCTATATTTTATATATATATACATATACATATACGCGCAGTTCACAGTTTCCTCTTCGCAGCGCTCCTGGGACCGTCCTCGAATCTTGCCCGTTCCGCCGCAAATTTTCGCCCTTTCTCAATATGTATATATATATTTATATATGTATATGTATAATATATATATAGATGCGAGTGTGTGTTTATACATATACAGTCTAAAGTAGCTCAGAGGGAACTATGCGAACCACTACCGCGAAGCTGGCCCCCACCGGAAGTAGCACCACCGATTTTCTCGTCTCTAAAACGAGAAAATGGCGACGCGCTCCAACTCGGCCAGTCATTCGCCGACGCTATTTCATCGGGTTTTTTGCACCGTTTAAATGTATCTCGGTTTCGTTTTCTATGCCGTGAACGGGCGGTCCGAGCAAAATTCTAACCGTACACGCCGGTCCCCCGTGCGGGTATTCTCTGTGTTTCGGTGTTTCGGTGTTTCGTGTGTATATGTATACATGTATATATAGATATATAAGTTGTCTGTGGACCGTTCTGGCCGGGCCCCTTTAACCACATTTTTTTTGCTTTACTTTAATTAGTACAATATATACCTTTTTGTATGTATGCATCGTAACATCCGATTTTCTCAGTTCTTTCGTGCTCTCTCACTCTCTCTCTCACACACACGCTCTCTCTCTCTCTTTCTGTGGTTCTATCACTTTCCTCCACTCGCTAGTATGTTTAAATTGTTTCCTCTGATCACAATTTCGTAGTCGTTCCCCGACATTCGCGCATTTCATTCTCACACACATACTCTCTCTTTCTATATATATATTTTTTTCTTTATATTAGTGTGTATATATATATATATACATATGTGTATATATATGTATATGCATGTATGTACATATAAACATATATATAATATGTAATATATAGCGTATATATATCTATATATATATACATATATACACACACTTCTACATATCTTTCATATATACTTTATGTTGCTTTTTATGTATAGTTTATATATATATATATATAGAACTTTTCTTGTTTTTATTATATATATATATAAAAAACAATTGTTATGTTTATTTAAGGCCCAATACGTTCATTACGAAGGAAATAATCTGCAACAGAAAGGAGACGAATATACGGTTAAACGCTTGTACCTCTTTTGCTCCCTGTCGTAAGCACCGCGAGTATAGAATCTATTCAGTCAATGACGAGTCGTGGTTTCTTGTCGGTTTCTTTTTTTTCGTATATCTCCCGTCCACTACGTCGTCGCACACGTCGACGCGACCGCTGCTGCCACTTTCGTCGAGGCGAAGGCAACGCAAGTAGATGAGCCACGAAACTCTTCCAAGAGTCTTCTACCGTGTCATGTCGTCCCTTATTAATAATTTCTTATCTCTCAAACGTTTAATCGCTTCGTGGAAAAAATTTCATCCCATGTGACACGACGATTGCTCGAATCACGACAGTGTGACAGTTTCCGCTAACCCTCGCACGACCCTCGAAAAACAGTCGCGGAATCGAAAAAGGCTGCAAGCGCCAAAATGAAAATTCCGAGTAAAATTCTTAAGATCGTGTTACAAATAAAATCTCATAACCATTATTTCATTGCATTAGAACTTTGCACCCTGTTTTGTGGAGTAAAGAGTTTTTGAAGAAAGTTGCACTTACAGCCCCTTTTAACCCTCATACGCCCCTTAAAAAACAATCGAGGAATCGAAAAAGGCTGCAACTGCAAAATGAAAATCCATGTGAAACTCTTCCGTTACGAATTAATCTCGTAACCATTATTTCGTCGCATTAGAGCTTTGCATCCTGTTTTGTGGAGTACAGAATTTTTGAAGAAAATTGCACTTGCAGTGCCTTTTAATCCCCACAAGCTCCTCAAACGTACTTGAATAAAAGATCCTAAAATTTCACCCCTTCTCACCAGTGACGCACCCAGGATTTAATCTTGGGAGGAGGGGGGGGGGGGACGAGTTAAACAAAATGACCTTTTTTTAGCAAAATATCTGTCAACGGTAGCCACACATATTTACTTATATATATAGGGAAAAGTTGTTCCAAATGTTTAGTTTTACATATAACATATCCAAAAATCATCGAAATCGGAAAGGAAACAGCTATTCTACAGTTTAGATAATTTTCCAGTGTTTGGGGACTTGGCCCCCTGGGTGTGCCACTGTTTGTCACTTCATTTACATTTCACAAATGAATCGTTTTACAGTATGCAATAAAGGTAAATCGGTGAATTTTCACCCTGCGGAACGTATGAGGGTCCTCTCGCAGTGTTCAGAGATCGTACGAGAGTTGGAAGGACTTGGTCACGAATTTTCTAATCGTGTGACACACACAACTAATGAATTCGAAGAGCTCAGTCGTTTCAAGGTGTCTACGCTAGAAAGAAAATGGAGAAGAGAAAACGGGGTAGTCTAAGCAGACGACTGAACGGTGGAAAAATGTTTCTGAACCAACAGCGAACGTGAACAAATACGCAAACTTGACAAACGATTCGCTCGAAATTGCTAATCAATATATATATGTATACATATACATATATGTATATAAAAGTATAAATCCGAAGAATATAGATAACATTCCGACGTGTTGTTCAATTTGAACGTTAGCCCCCGTTGTGGTTTTACGGCGTCGGTCACGCAGAAATACGTTCGGTTCATCCATTTCCGTTCCGATTGCCTCGACGCGTGTCTACGCTTGTTCCGCCACTGTTTAAATCTACGATCCTGCGGTATTCGTTTCGCGCACACGCTCGCTCCTCGACGCTGCCTAGGAAGGATCGCCGTCGACCAGAAACAAGTAACTCTCTCGGAAAATATGTAACTCGACGCTCGGGATCGGCCATTTTCGTCGGCCGATCGCGGATCGCCTACCGGATTTTCGATCGAACCACCCGGAATCAAATCTCGATCAATTTACACCCCTTTGTTTATACAATATGTACAAATATTTACGAACGCAATTCTCGAATGGCGACGCGTCAAGTAGTTTCAGACGGTCGCACCGCGATTAGAATCGTGGAATAAGTCCAATCGAGATTAACAATTTAATGAAACATTAAGATCTTGGAACAAACCTCCGTTGCGGATCATTATGCGAAATCAAAATTTTCCACGGGCGAAATAGAAAATGATTTTTAACCCTTTAGTGTCTAAAAGTACTTAAAAGTCTTGCTGTTATTTATTTGTTTCTAAAATTATGTATTTTATTTAGTTTAAATTTTCAGTATAAACATTTTTCTTTGTTTTTAATTACTGGCGGTACTTAAGAGTACCTTTTTTATTAAAACACCCGAAAATAACAAGAAAAAATAAATGTAAAATGGGTTTTTGTGTTTCTGTCATCAATAATATATAGTAAATGAATTAAATAATGATTAAATTTTGATTTTTTTAGTTAAATACAAAGGGCACTAAAGGGTTAATGTTCTTCTTCGATTCAATACAATATTCTCGAATTCTTCTGTTTTAAATTACGTCTACCGATTTCTGTCGGAAATGCACAAAACCCGCAGACCAGTTAGAAAGCGAGTACAGTCGCGTTTACTGTCCAACCGCATGTGTTCTGCACGGACAATGATCGCATACTCATATTATTTCTTTTATGATTGCGTCTAGCGTGGCAAAAGTTCAAGAGAGGGTCGAACATAGAGAAGGACAGCAAGACAGTGGAGTGGGTCGACACTGGACACACACACAGTGATCGCGGACTGTAAACACGACTTTACTGTAATACTTGACTGTTCGTTCGGAGAGATCCTGATGAAATGTTCCTCTCGAAGTACTGTGATCCGATTTTTCGTTCAATTGTTTTTTTCTCTTGCATTAAAGCTATCGTTCTCGCAAGCCAGGACGAAAATAAATTAGAGTCTTTCAGTTATCTTCGACAAGAACCGAAATAACCGAGCGTTACGAAAACCCGGTAGACTCCGTTGTACCTCGCGGTATCGTTCCCGCCGTTTTTCACTCAGAAACTTCCAAGGTAACTTTCACTTAATGGGTAGAACTAATAAACAATCGAGGGGAAGTCGGGGGTAGGAGGCGGGTGAAAAGAAGAAACTTAACACGAATTATCCTATCGCATTTTGTATAGGGTTGTAAAGGGGGGACGAAACAAAAAAAGCTTTCGAACGAAAGAAAACAAAAAAAAAAGTAAAAAGAAAACGGGAAAAGAAGGAGGGAATAGATAATAATAATCGTAATAATAATAAGGATAATAATAATTATTATGATAATTAATTAATTAATAATGTTAATGATTATCGTAGTAGTACTAGTAACGCAGTTTCTGACCGAAAAATGATAAAAAGTACAAGTTACGTGCTTTCCAATATAACGAACCGATAGTAAGATAGAAAAAAGAAGAAGACGAAAGATGGACGAGTAGACTTACAACGATCGCAGTTAATTTTAACAAAAAAAACAGAAAGAAAAAACGATTAAAAACAGTTACTTGTTTCCCGCTCGATTCAGGCGGCACGTCATTTCGAAGCCGGCTCTCTCGCTTGCATGTTCAATTTAAGATCCAAAACGTCGTGCTCCGGCGTGAAGTCCAATTTCCTCTCTCCCCCTCGCACACGCTCTCTCTCTCGCTCTCTCTCTCTCTCTCCGATTCTCTCGGTCTCTTTCACTCCGGACCATCTTGAAATCGGGTTGCGCAGATAAGATTAAGATTTCGTTATCTCGGTGTGACGAAAAGCTCTGCTCTATCGTCATACATTTTTCTCGTAAATATATAGACGACGATGAGACACAACGAAAAAAAAAACGAATATGTACAATAAAACCGCGCGTCCACCAATCAACCGTCTTCCTTCGTCGAGACGTTCTCGATTGCTCGCAGTCGATCGTTGAATTTCTCTTTTCATTTATTTCGAGGATCTTAGAATTCCTGCCTGAGTCGAAGGGCTCGAAGTAAGATCGTGCAAGCGACAAGCGGCAAACAGGATTGCTCGAAGGGCGCAAAGACGATCGATCAAATCGTCGTCCTCTTCCGATAAAACTTATCTCTTTGTACTTAAAAATTCTATATAACATGTCAATATATAAAATTCAATTACTAATCCTCGGAATTAAATATACAATAACAACGCAACTGTGTGCTGCCTAAATTACTCATAATCCATATAATCCATATAACTCATAACTTGTCCCTCCGGTTCGATGCGTTCTCGTGCACGATATACATTTGAAGCTAAAGAAGAAGTACGTAATGGTTTATGATAGTACGATCGAAGAAAAATAAAAAGTAAGTGTGGTAAGCGTGTGTCCGGCAGTACGGCTTCGGAAATCAAATCGGACAAAATCTCAGCAAGCTCGTTGCGTCACAATCGCGTTCTCCGCACCCTTCGACCGTCGTCGATCGGCCCTAAACACGCCCACGCATTATTCACACTTTTACGCTCTTTCTCTCACTCACACACACAAAAATCTTTCTCTCCCTCGCGCGTGCGCGCGCGCTCACTTCCTAGGTAGCGTCGTCGCGACGTCACCCTTTTCTCTGTTGACACGCGTCGCCTTCTCCGTCGTTTCCTTTCCGGACGGTGGAACTCACCTTGACAGAGCAAGGCCCGGCGCTACTCGCGTACCGCTTTGTTCGTCAGCGTCGGGACGCCCTGCGCCGCGTCGATCGTTCAGCTGTCGACGCTGAAAAGCTCTTTGTGGAGGGCTGGGAAGTCGAGGTGGGGCTGCGACCGTTTCAGCTTCGCGAGGGCGTCCATGTGCAGCAGAGAGATCTCCCGGAGCTGGGGGATCTTCGCCAGGATCGCGTCGCACACCGTCACGTCGCCCTTGATCGGCGACACGTGGTTACGGTCTAACTCCGACCTCAACGCCCTGATTACCGCCTGTGACAGTCTCGTCACTTCCGCGAGGCCTTTCAGTCCGGGCCGATCTGAAATTCACGCAAAACATTTTACAACTTCGTCGATTTGCAGAGCGATCAGATTGTCGCATCAGACTGATGCACAGTGGTTCCAAAGCCCGAAAACGTGGCCAAAGCCTAAAAAGTCAACTTTCAGCGTGTTTTAATTATTGGATTGGGTACCCTAATAGTGTCACCAATTGGGGATAAACCGAAAAAAAGTTAAATTTTTAGACCTGAGCAACAATCGCAGTCCGAACTTCCGATTCTTAAGACCGCGCTATTTTACGCTTATGAGTCTCAGTGCAAATTTTAAGTGCACAGTATACAAATTGTATTGTATCGTTATGTCTTTAATTGTGCATTATGAATGCTTTTTGTGGAGGTAAATTGAATAGTTTTTAGTGTCAAATATTTATTATTAACTGGTAACTATGTATGCAAAAGAGACCGTAATAGTGAAGGCGTAAATTTTAAAGATGTAGAGTAACAGTTGTGAATCGTGCAAAATCGTGCTCTAAAATTTGTTCGAGCATCTACTTTATACTATTATCTTTCAAATGAAAAAAAAATAACCACCACTATTTTTGTAATGCAGAGTAGGTACTCTGCGAGCTTTGAAAGGGTATTTGAAAACATTTACGTTCCTGGATTAAATTGAAAATTTGTGATGTCATGTTTTCAAGGTATGTACCTGATTACGAATCTGGACTTATAATTTTGAAAAACAAAACGGCCGATGCAAAATGGCGGACGGGTGTTTGAAAAAATGATTTGATTTATATAAAAACAGGTAAGATGATAGTTTTTGAATCTCTGATTCCGAATTTGAATTGTAAAATTTGATGGGACAGTAAGGTTGATTCAAATATGGCAATATTTGCAATGGAGGTATGAGGTATGATAAATAAAACTTTAGTATACCTATCATTAAATTGCGTTTATTGAATTAGTCTAGTAATAAGTTAAAAAAAAAATTTCAATTTCTCAATCAAAAGTTTTATTTATCAATGCTTCATACCTCCATTGCAAATATTGCCATATTTGAATCAAGCTTACTGTCCCATCAAATTTTACAATTCAAATTCGTAATCATCGAAGCATTTTTTCAAACACCCGTCCGCCATTTTGGATCGGCCATTTTGTTTTTCAAAATTATAAGTTCAGATTCGTAATCAGGGACCTTGAAAACATGACATCACTAATTTTCAATTTAATGCAGAATCGTCTTGAGGTTTTGGCCACGTTTTCGGACTTTGGTACCACTGTGCGTTGTGTTCACCAGTTTCTCTGGTAATCAATTAGCTAATTATTACGGAAGGGTCACTGTACTCCGATTTTCATGAAATTTAAATATGTTATGCAGCTGCACATTTTGAACAACTTTTTCCTTTCCCAATGTAGGCGGATCGCTTTTAGTTTTCGAGATATTCGCGAAAAGCTATTACTAATACGGTATTGAATTTTCCGTATTCTTGCAAATTCAATACAGTATTAGCAATGGTTTTTTGTATATTTCTCGGAAACTGAAAACAACTCCCCTATATTGCAAAAGGAAAAAGTTGTTTGAAATGTCGAAATCTATAATATATTTATATTTCATCAAAATCGGAGTACAGTAACCATTGCGCAATTATTGCGAGACGCAGAGTATAGGCGATTAAATGGGGCCATGTCATCGCTTCGCTTCGTTCCATTTTAACCGACAACAAACAGAGAAAATTTAAAATCTCCTTATAGGAAGAGAAAGGATCGAATTAAACAAATTGGAGCGATAAACGACAACAGCCTTTGCATAAAAAGATTAGAAGTGTTTAGATGTTTTCTAGATCGAGACATGATAATTCCATTCCTTTAGCTGCTTGTCGAATCGACTGCATCCCCATTACCGTCGGAGGCGATAGATTATAGAGAAGCAGAATCCTTTTAACTAAAAGGATTGAGAAAGTCGAAGCCACCGTAATGGTATTCGTTTTATATATCGTAATAGGACACCACTGCTCTTCTATCCCCGGTTAAAGTACTCTACCTTGCTTTCTCATTGACTGATAAAAACTTATCTATAACGACCGGGTGGATTAACCAAATTAGTTGCGTCTTTAAAACACGAGAGGAGATACCTTCCTCTTTGTATCGCAATGTTCTCGAATCGACCATCTACATATTTATACGGAACCTTTGAAAGGGGTTAAAGAATTAAGGATTCGCTAAAGGAATCTTCGCCAGTACTCGAAAATATAATTCTAAGAGGAAATTATGCATAAATGTTCAAGTTCATTCATCTTCATCAGACCATCTTTTCAAGGACTTTTTCATGTTTCTTACAATTTGATTTATTTTTTTATTCAAATAGGTACTTTTTGTGACTTTTACTAACCAGGGCTGTAGAGAACCGCCGCGCTGTATAACGCGAGCTCCGTTTCCGTGAGTTTCAATTCGGCAATACTCCTGGCCATTTCGAACACGCAAGAAACAAGCTTCATTTCCGCTGTGTCCGTCGTGTAAAACGCGTCCTGCGGCAACATGGTGTCGCCGTAGAGGACGCAGTTCTGCTGGAGATCTAGGTACCTGCTCATACGTAGCACAGCCAACTCGAAGGAACCTACAAAGAACAAATAATTAAAATAATACCCACGAATAATTTATGTCCGTTTGCTTCGAAGCTAATTATTTCCGTGAAAATCCAATATGCTAGCAGAAAGGCTTGACCCTAATATAATATAAAATCGTTTCCTAGATTTAATTATAATCCCAAGAAATAATAAATTGCCTTAAAGTGGCATAATAAAAGTATATTTTTATTTATATCTAAGGATCGAAGATTATGAATAATTTGGGTCCGATACATTTTTGTTTGGTTTACGTACCAGCCTTTAATAGAACAATCTGGTCGTCTTGCGAGAGCTTCATGAATCCAGGAACCATCTTGGCGAACTCGATGATCTGCTGGATAACAGCGGTTAGTTTTTGGGCGCATTCGAGCCAGAGTTGTTCATGCGCCATGTTCTTGTAGTAGATCAATCTGGTGAGGTCGTGTGGCTTCCGGAAAGACTCCTGGATCTCTTCCGTCGTCATCAGACACGTTCTTGCATGGGCATCCGCTATCGTTTTCGAGAGTAGCTCGCTGATCTGTGCAGGATCTACGAAAACGGAAAGGAATCGCCGGTTGAAATTTTGTTCTTCGACGATCGTTCCACGAACCATCGAGAAAAGATGCAAGAAATCTAACTACCATACACTAACGAAAACAAGAGAAACACCACGACGAACGACCACGTGTTCAAACGAGCCAACAAAAACACGAATGAACAAGACAGTTTATGACCCGATAGTTTGTTGCAACCGATTGTTTAGCGTTTAGATAATACGCACAAGCGACAGTTCGTTAAAAAGATAAACACTGCGATATCGATAAATTGTTTTGCCACTGGAAACATACACGAGTCTTGTCTTTGGCGAGAATATGAGACTCGGAATTGCGAGAGCACGTTTTCTTAAGATTCCCCGGACCAATCCCCGAGGCCTATCCTTGGGTTCGTTGTAAATCTCTGTAATTGCCGCAATTTCAAACTGCAATTATTGCTGCAGTTAGTGCAGCCATTTCACTGTGTCCTCAAGTTTATACGATCCATCCCTCTCGCGCACAAAATCTTCGCCTAAAAATTCATCCCTTCGATTCTTCGATTACTATTTTGTTTGTTCGTTAAAATCTTCTAATTTACTTTAAAAAAATGATAATACAGTAATATTTCTATTAGAACGACAGCCACAGGGGGATTTAGTCGCATCAACCGTGCGCAGCATTGTCGCTGTAATAGAAACATTACTGTAGTTTCTGTTATTCTTCGAAACTCATATTTTCCCTGCTTTCTATCTTTGCTGATCTCCTAAGATTGCACTAGTTTTTGGCACTATTTATAAATAAAAATGAAGCAATATTTAATCATCAATTAAATAGTCTTCCCTGCAAGTCGATGTTAAACATATCAGCAGAGTTTCCAAGCAGCAGAAAACGTGCTCCGCGAGCGTGAAATGAAGGATGATATTTGTAAAGAAAAAGAAACAGTGTACGATTTTAAAACGATGAAAAGAGTGAGGCGTGAGGCGCGAGGCGCCGGAACACAAATAGAAGAGAAGAGAAGAAAAATAAAGGAAAGATAAGAAGCGCAACTAGCATGCCCATGCAAAGGGACACAAACGTAACCTCACATCTCGCATGGGACATACTGGGCAGACTCGGCACTTCGTCGTCCTCGGATGGATTGCTGACCCTCTGTTGCTGACCGCTCAGAAAGGTCGTCGAGTCGACCATCGTGTACGAGCCGTGGCCCAGGTTGGCGAGTTCGACGGTGGTCTCTTGCTTGACAGCAACGATTCCACCCCCGCTCAGGGAACCGGCACCACCGCTGCCACCGCCGCCAGCGGCTGCACCGCCACCGGTGCCAGAACCACTCCCTCCACCGCCCGAGCCACCGCCACCGGATCCACCACCGTTACCACCGCCTCCGCTACTACCGCCACCACTACCCCCCGTGCTGCTTCCGGTCGTCGAGGCAGACAGCGACTTTCCTGGTTCACGCGAAAAGTCAAAGTTCACTAGGTCCAACAGGCTTCCTTTATCCATTTCCCCCATTTCTCTCTTTCTCCGACCCCCTAGCTCGCAACCTATTTATTGCCTAGGGGAAAGTTACGTTGTCGCTATCCCATTTTCATAGATTACTTCTTAGTCAACACCTTCGGAGGATTCAACCGCTCACAGCAGTGGACAAAAGTTTAAGTCTAAATAAATAAATATTTTAATGTTGTACTATGCGATTTGAACTTTTTTGGGAAGCTACAGCAACCAGTTTACCACAGGATGTGAAAAAGAAATTTTTTCAAAATTTGCACTTGATCGGAATTGTTGAGAAAATACTGAAAGTTGAATTTTCAACTGGTTTATGTGGGCCTATATTGAAAATGTAAGAAGTACGTTTTGTAGATCTTGGCAACTTTCCCCTATGCTTTCTCGAAAGTGGATGTGATCTCCTTTGGAGTAGAAATAATCAATTTTATGTAGTTGTTCAAAAATGTGTCTTCAAAATTCTGCACCTGCATTCACAGAATTGGTATTCTAGTTTAACAAAAAGATATTTTAAATAAAAATTCATTGTTATTAAATGAAGAATCATTTTTCCCCGCGAAAGACGAATAATTTTGTGGTTTTTAAATAATTGGTACTTTAATAGACTGACAATTACACTTTCTCTTGATAAATAACCAGACATGTATGAAAAGTATTGCTCGAAAACGACGCCTCCACAGAAGAGCACCCCCTCAAAGTGTTTCTGATAGGACCTAGTACAATTATCTACGATCGGAACGTGGATTAGACTCTGTACGAGGCGAGACTGTTTGGCAGCACAGTAAGCTAGTTGATGAAGCGGTAATTTTAGTCCGCGTAAGTTGTAAACCATTTGAACGCTTGTAATGATGGGTTGGGTTATGGTGCTTGCTATCTTTAGGAATACACTACTGCCCAAAAGTTTCAACCATTATCGTTAAGTAAGTGTTATGGTAACTACGTCGTTCTACCCGTCCTCCATCGTTCGGGTCAATTTCAGTGGAAAATGAAACTTTGTCCTAAATCATTCCTTTTATGATGTAGAAATTTACCAAGAACTAATCGAACTTTGAATTTGGAAAATACTTGTTTTTCAGACTTTTCCTCTGCATTAATCAGCAAAATTTTCTTTTCATTTAAAACCAAGAGTGCAACTAACTTGAAATTTGGAAAATACTTGTTCTTCAGACTTTTCCTCTGCACTAATTTGTCAAATTTTCTTTTCATACCAAGAGTGAAATTAATCAAACTTGAAATTTGGAAAACACTTCCTATTCAGACTTTTCTTTCGCAATAATTTGCAAAATTTTCATTTAATATCAAGAGTGCAACTGATCAAACTTGAAATTTGGAAAATACTAGTTCTTCAGACTTTTCCTCCGCATTAATTTACAAAATTGTCTTTTCATTTACTTGTCAAGAAAGATTTCAATCGATGAGAGCGTGAACTTGTACGGCGCAAAGATCTTTCGCTATTTTTCAGATATCGTAGCGCGCGGCATTGTTCACTCGAAGAAACGTCTATCGCGGCAGCAGCATATTCCTGAAGCGACAATTCAATCGTATCTTTATGACTGTTAATGTTACTTCAAGCAACAGTATCAATATCATTCACCGAATGCACCGTGCAGTCAACTGGCAGTGATAAACACAATAATTGTATCAGCCGCGTGGCGCTGAAAGGGACCAGTACTACTTGGCGCTGGTTGTTCATCGATTGACATCTTGTTACCGCTCCTTCGCTAACAATAAACTTTAATGGAACTATAAACTCTCTCGACTTGGCACGACTTCAGTTTCGTCTGGCAGTCGCGTAACTTCATATTTCGTCCGATCAAAATTGAAAATATACACACACACATACACACACACAAACAAACGAGAATGATAGTTTATCTACACACTCGGAAATAACGTACTGTCTCTGGAAACTGATAGGATCCCCTGCGCGAATTCAAACGCGGAGCAGTTTCGATTTCAGAGATATTAGATTGATGCATATCAAATGTCCGATATTAGAATGCGAATCGAGAGACGTCAAGCATTGCTATTTGAAGTGACCGGGGCTATAAATTCCGATTTTCAAGAAACGTATAAAACAACGTAGAAACAGTGTAGATATTCTCATCTTTAACGAGTCAAAACCTAATAACTGCAGTCAACATTACATATTGGAACTATAAAATATTCTGCAACCCGATCTGTTATGTTAAAAAGTTAGTAGGAATTGTTTAACCTTTGTCAGCCCCATAGAAACAGTTCTCTCGAACTGGTAAATATGCGAAACATTACTAGAAGTTTCGATTCCTCTTGACTAGACTGTGGATTTTATGCATTCACGATAAAATTGATTTCCCGAAGATTGAAGCATATGTTCTTTCAGCTCGCTACAATTATTCAGCCCTCGTATTATTTTTAGCACAGTAACAATAACTACTACATCTTTGTCCTCGATAATTACTGTAGCATTATTCAAAATATTGTTCACATTATTAAATACGTCCAAGTCTAATCAATCTCTAAACGCTTAGGTATTGTATGGGATGTTACACCAATTTCATATCCATGAAATTTAAAAAATCCTATGGAATATTCTAGGTTGCAAGGAATGTTTAATTTTCAAGTTAAAATTGCTCCAAGTGCAAATGGTTGAATATTAATAATAAAATCAATTTCGTCTGAAGGTTTCATCATGAGTTTGGCTGACGCACAGTGCGGACAAACGTGGCTCGGATAGCGAATAGCGTTTTGTTAAGTTTGTTAATTTTGTTTATTCTTAATTTTGTTTATTTATTATTAATATTATATGGTTCATTTATTACTAATTTCGTTTTAAATTTGTTAGTTTTTAAAAATATATTTTTGTTCAAATAAAAATTGTTAATTTCTTAATAAATTTATCAATTATATTGCTCAATATCATTTTCTGTAAAAAAAAATTACCTATATATACATTAATAACCAAATTTAGAGAAGTGCCGAATATTAGGCCATTTATCCGTACTGTGTGACGAAAGAAAGAGAGGGTAGCTGATTCCCCTGAACAGACTAAATTCTTTTGTAGCATAAATATCCACAGTCTATCCGATAAAGCCGAGATTGGTTTGTGTTAATTTTCCCAGGCCGAACCCACCATCTAAGCGAGCATACTAGAGCCTTTCCACAGACAGATGATAGAAAGAGACAAACGAGTAGTGAGCAACCCGGACACCTGACCGTTTAAAGCACAGGTAGATAGAGACACGTTCGAAGATACTCACCGGTGGTAACCACGTTGGGAAGAACCCCAGTCGCGGTGACAGCGGAGGGTGTATCAGGTGCGACGGTATCCGCGACCTGCGTCTGCGTCGGTCGCGGGTCGTAGGTCGTCGTGCTGTCAACATAATCCGCGCTAAGCTCATAGTTCGTCATCGCCTGATGATTGTAATAACCCGAGCCACCTGTTCCGGGGCCGGGTGAAGCGTATTCGCTGCCGCCGTACGTATACCTAACATAAATGAAACATCGGCACGTTAGCGACCGGCACTGGACTATCCGTTTTTGAAATCTTCTCTCGGTTTAATTATTCACTTAAAAGGGGGAACAGTATTTTTTCTTGTTACAGGCACCGTCTCAGGCCATCGTTTGTCAAGACAGAACCGAGCCACGAACCGTAACCGCCTCGCTACGAGGTTGTCGTTGGACCCAAGCAGCGAGCCTTTATCAAGCATAATACTAGAGGATATATACATTATTCTCGTCGCGATACTCGATAAGATAACAATTCGTACTTACCCTCCGTTATAAGGGTGGTGCTGATCCGAGCTGCTCGGTGTTTGGTGTTCAAACACGCTACTATCGGGCGCCGTCTCCGAGGCCGCTCTCATTTGTGCCCTGTGGAATCTAACTTCGTCCTCGACCTTCTCCCTCTGCTTCTTCGACATGCGTCCGAATTTAACGGCTGCAACAGAAATCGGTCCGATTAACAATCATCAGTCGAATATGCGTCGATCAGGTTTTCTGTTACAACAGTCTTTTGGTAAATGTCGCTTCGTTGGGTCTGCCGAGCGACAATTATACAGTATATTTTCTAGACCAAGAATATCCCCCCAACTTAATAAGCTAATCTCGGCTCGGTATACAGTATATCTTCTATGGACGCGACCAATTCTATACGATAGATGCGATCAAGAACATCTCCCCCAACTTAGTAATCTGATCTCGACTTGGTATACAGTATATTTTTTATAGGTGTCTCAATAAGGATATTTTTTATGGGTGTCTCTATAAGAGCGATAAAAGTTTGACTTGAAATACAATATCATATGAATGACCACCACGATTACGTTTGGTAGAGTGATTACTACAAACCCAATTTTAAAACTTCATGGTCGAATTAAACATTTCATAAGACCCTGAATTGTTTCCTAAACGGTTTCCTAAATTATCTCGGCACAATTTAGGGATCTGTTCTAATTTCAAGAAATTCAAAGTGTGCATCCTTTTCGCCGGAACATGTTCAAAAGAATTTAAGCGAAACGAGTTTTAGCGCGGTTTTAATGAAGACTCCGCGAGATTTTAAGTATTTAAACCTCTATTTAAAGAACGGCTTCAAGACACTGTTAAAACATCTTTAATCTCGTTAAATTTGAATTTTAATGTTTCGCTATTCTTGAACGAGATTTAACTATTCTGAAATCAAATCAGTGGAATTTATGATGCACGTATGACGAAAATGAACAGGTGTAATTTAAAACCGTAAAACCAATAGGAAAATTTAAAAATTCCACCTGTTACATTATTTTCCATCTATTAAACATATTAAGAAAGAAACATCCACTTCACTCAATTTAATGTGTGAAAAAGAAATGTTGTTCCGAGAGAAGAAAATGTTTACCAATTTATTTCGTTTGATCGGTTTATTCGATTTTCCTCGTTCAAATCTGAATAAAAGTATCGCTATTGTCCAGCAGATTATAAATGTCTGTAAGTTGACGGAAACGAAGCGAGTGCGAGAGGTTAAAACGAGGATTGGAAAGTAACAATGACATAATTCCAACTGTAAAGGGTTAATGGATCAATCCTATTACTCCAAGAACGATCAACGAATCGTATGACATGTTTGTGGAAATAAGAATGCCAGGTTCCAAGCAATTTCGCGTTCACCAAGAATCGCTTTGTAGTGCATCCGTGGCATGCAGTGAATCGTGGAGAACGAGTATCGATCCGATAAACTTCGGAAGACCTGGACTTAATGAAGATCGAAGTACGAGCGTCCTCGTCGCGTCGTTTCTAAGTGGCTCGTCGACGCCCCAAAGAAATGTTCTGATTCGAAGAACGCGGAAGTTCTTTGCATCTCGGGCCTCGTCGTCATTATCGCCGGCTCAGATGCACCCATCCATCCGAGTGACGTCACCACCAATACACTCGTGCGCACACACGCACACAGGCCACGTTCAACTGCAACGCGCACACCACCGAACGTAATACGTCACGCGAGGAGCGTTCAACAACCGCTAGAACCTGAATCGTTCCGTCTTCCTTTTTCTTCCGTGTTCACCAGTTTCTCAAGTTCATCCGCAGAGTTCAAACGCGACACACCTCTCCCAACGGGCTATTGTCAACGGAAGCTTTAGAATCACCGATAAAAGCCCATTCGTGCACCCAGTAACGCGTTATAACTAGTCGGGGCCTTGTGCCAAGTAGAATTTCGGGGCTTTCGGAGAAAAACGTAGAACTTTGGGTCTTGGATCTTGGGTTGCGATCGAGGCTCCCTTCTGCTTGAGGCCTTGGGCAAAGTAGAAATTTGGGGCCCCCAGGGATAAACGTAGGATTTCGATCTTGGACCTTGATTTGTGTTTGCGGCTCCATTTTGCTTGGGGCCTTGGACAAAGTAGAAATTTGGGGCCCCCAGGAAAAAATGTAGAATTTGAATCTTGGTTTGTGTTTGAAGCTCCCTTTTGCTTGGGGCCTTGGACAAAGTAGAAATTTGGGGCCCCCAGGAAAAAATGTAGAATTTGAATCTTGGTTTGTGTTTGAAGCTCCCTTTTGCTTGGGGCCTTGGGAAAAGTAGAAATTTGGGGCCCCCAGGGATAAACGTAGGATTTCGATCTTGGATCTTGATTTGTGTTTGAGGCTTCCTTTTGCTTGGGGCCTTGGGCAAAGTAGAAATTTGGGGCCCCCAGGGAAAAAATGCAGAATTTGGATCTTGGTTCGTGATCGGGGCTCCTTTTTGTTTAGGGCCCCGGATATTTGCTCATGTTGCGCCACTGCGTGCAAGAGAACCAAGCTACTGTCGTTCACAAATGACTTTCGAAGACGTAGAAGTTTATCAAGATTATCTGAAATTCATTTCTGACACTGTGTCTTTTTAAATAGATTCAAACTATTTCACTCGAGTTTGTTGTAATTCGGATAGAACATTTTTATTTCGCATGAAAATATCCGCTGTATACAAATAACGTGCATGTATATTATTATCCTCTGTTCATAATATTCATCAGGAGTCTAACTCGATATTGTAGGGCAAGGGGTTAACGTGACTACAGGAACAATAATTATAACAGAGAACAATGTTCATCCTTGAACGTTGGCATAAAACATCGGTTGACGACAACTTCATTTATCGATAGTGAAAAATTCCCTTCCCCCCGTACACAGCAGCACCCCGTCTCATCCATAAATCTAGTTTACGCTCGGTCCTTTGGGTCCGCGAGGAACACACGCGGTGCCACGATGTCCCGAGGTAGGCCCTTGCGTTGGGAGAGAGAGACGGAACGATGAAACGCGAAGCGGGAAAAAGGGGCAAACACGCGGCGACGTCAGCTGCCAGCTGAATCGCTATCGGGATCGCGGTTGTACAGCTCGGAGGAAGCCGAGAGAGAAGCGGTCGAGTCCGACGAAGAGGTCGAAGCGGAGGGTGATCGACCGAACGTGGCTGACGCGCGACGAAGAGGGCCGGAGAAGCAACCAAGAGAGAGAGAGAGAGCGCGAGGGGTGAGGAGAAATGAACGATACAATGGGAGGGAGGAGCGAAGAGGGAAGGAGAGATAGAGGGAGAGGGAGAGAGACGACAACAGGAAGAGTATGCGCGCGCCATCGGTAGCACACGATGCACTTTCTGGTAAGCGTGTGCGAGCACACGCTGCGCCGAGATGACTGGCTCCTTATCAACGGGCGCAAATACTGCCGGACGGCTCGTGAGAAGTAACGCGATTATCGTTGCCAGATTCACGCGGCTGCGTCGCGCTTCCGTCTAGGAAGACGACCCCTTTTCAGACATTCGGCAAGCCGGAGTCGGGCGCATTGGTTCGTGGAGTCGGGCGCATTGGTTCGTGGCCCGCACCGGGCCCGCGTCGACGCCGGGATTGAACGAAACCGGCGTCAATGACCTCCGCGCGCGGTGCTTCCTCCGCTAGACACTCGGATTTTCGGAGTGTATTTTTATATTCGGGGGCGGGCAACCGCGTGGGAACGTTGACTTTCCGGGGGACTTAGGGGTTGTCTTCGAACACCGAACGATTTTTCTTGCGGAACAAATCTGTGAGAGCCGGACTCTCGATAGCAGATATCGTTCTCACGCACTCGTCAAATGATTCAGTGTCAATGATCCCAGAAAGAAGGCGCGTTGCGTTACTCCGTCGTTGCGACACGCGGTAGTCTCGCGACGTCGCTCGAGTGTGTTCAGATAGCTCGTCTACGAATTTTGCAGACTCTGCTCTCGCTGGCTGATTTTAGATCACTCCAACGATAAATGTTATTTCGAACCGTCTATTGCAGGAAGCACTCGGATAAGTAGCGACCTATGTTAGAGAGGCTGGATTCTTATCGAATACTTGCAAACGATGGCTCGTCAGCGGCCAGACGATTATCGAACAGCCTACCTGCGCGATTAGGATATTTCGAAATCTTCACAATCGAACGGATCTATTCCCTTCGGCTTTACCAATATCCTTGGTTAAATGGCATTCCTTCTACCCGTACATTCCTACTAGATTTCATTTAATTAATTCATTTCATTCACTGTACCTCGAATTTTGTCAGAATTTTGAATGGAGCTGATTTCATATTTATGAAATGAAATGTACCTGAACATTGATTACCCTCAACTAGATTTAAAAGGAATTCATTTCTTTTTAATTGTTCTTTAATTAGCATAGGATTTTTCAGAAATGTAACTGGTGGAGTCATGTCAGTCACCTAATAAAATGAAATATATATATGGACTTTGCATTTCTATAAATAAGATTGTAAATTAAACTTGTATTATCAGTTAAGTTATGAGTAAACTTATTCGGTTAAGGGATACACGAATTTTCGATGAGTTTAACATCACATATATTTTAATAATAATGTGCATAACGACTTGCACATTTTATGTAAAAAATGTAAAGAAATGGTATTTCTTAAATTTAAATTTTTACTGCGCGGCGCGTGTTGTAGAGCGTTTACTGTTCGAGAGAACGACTAATCGAAAGAGATAAATAGTTGGATAGATTACGTAACAGAACGTATGTTCATAAGTCAAGATAGTGATAAAAGTGTAAATAAAGAAGTAACATAGAATAAACTTTAAATATATCGTTTCTTTGTTTACAGGGAAACATGTTATCATTTTTTAAGAGCTGTGGTCTTAAAGTATAAGTTTTGTCTATACTGTTCCAATTAATCATATGTCTGTATTAAAATATCTGTGTATCTCTAATAACCACATTCTATTTTGTAATTATTATATTCTGTTTTGTATGTGGTGTATTTCGTTTTTTTTTTAATTATGTTGAAATAAATTTCATATGAGATTTTCTAACAAAAAAAATTTCTAGTTTATTTTGAAAATCCTTCGTAATAAATAACTGTCTTATATGAATTAATATGGACTCGATGTATTTTGATATTCGTTTGATCAAGTTAAATGTGACTGGTTGCTGGCCAGGACGCGACGTCCTGCTTTTCGGTCGGTGCCTATCAGACGCGGCTTTTTATCTGACGGCAGAAAGCTGGAAACCAGGCGAGTGTTCATTAAAAAAGTTTACATCCACTCGCGGAAACGAACGGACGAAACAAACTGTAGAACACTCGAATGCGCATATGTACACATTCCTCTGCACGCCGGGGACACTTCAAAGACAATTCGTCTTTCAAACCGCAATCGCGCGTATAAAATACTTTGACGAGATTTATGTATTCGAATCGACAGAGTGGAGCCGATTGCTGAAGAAACAGCTAACGAGCCCGACTTACTTCGCCGCCGCTCGGAAAGATAAGCTTGTTTAATAAATCGTTTTCGATATAAATGTAAGTGAAGTTGAACTATTTTCGTCTGTTCACCTACACAGGTTGTCCCGCTTATCAGTCCCCACGATTTTTCGACCACTTCCGGTAGCCAGATAACGAAATGATTCGGAACAAATTAATTAGTTTTTAGTCGGCTACAAAATTTAATAGAAAATATTCTGAACCTCCGTTTGTGATCATCTTATTTTTGTTTTTAGATGACACTACATATTCTTTATATATATAGTGGATATTTATGACCTCAACAGTTAGGTCTTGGAACGCGGACATATAATGATCGCATCGATTACAGTTATATCGTGAATATTTTAGGATACATTTTATTACTCGAGTTCCGAAGTTTAATAACACCAAAATTACGGGCCACAATTATAACAAGGCTGTTTATAGCGTGAACGTTACAACGTAACGAGGGCAGAAAAAGTTTTGTAATTAACTTGGAGCACGGAGCTAATTCGTTTTGTTTATGCTAGAAAACAGAAGGAGAGGATATTGATGAAACGTTATTACAGGAACAACCAACTAAAAATTGATATCTCGATCCTAGATGTATTTATGCAACAACGTATTATTTCTCGAAGTAAAAATATAGTGTTAAAACTTATTTATTTATACAGGTCACATCAAAGTCATTAGTGACCACAAATATTATAACATATGATAACAATATTATATCTTTATATTTAGAAGCATTTATAGGTAAAACATGGGTAAATAGATTTGCAGTTGTTATATACAAAATTACAGAGTATAAAAAATTTAGTCTCAAAACTTTATTCAGACGAAATTAAATAATTTGTCGTTTGAAATGACTTTGGGAAAATCTTGGCCTTGATGAGAAGACATTAACGAAAACCATGGACCAATCTCTGATTGGTCAGCAATGTTATTACTGTCATTTATATTTTTGGGGGAACAGAATGTTGATTTTCTAGAAGGATCGTCAACCAATCTCTGATTGGTCAGCAATGTTATTACTGTCATTTCTATTTTTTGAGGAACAGAATGTTGATTTTCTAGAAGGATCGCCAAGCAATCTCTGATAGGTGAGCAATATTATTAGTATCATTACTATTTTTTGGGGAACAAAACGTTAATTTTCTAAAAGAACCGGCAACCAAGCAGAAGACTAAAAGCTACCTGCTCACGCGTTGAAGATCGGCGCTAGATGACTGCGCACGAATGTCGTTAACGTGTCTAACACAGTCTGTGGCTCGGTCCGATAAGGTGCAGCAACGCGGTAAGAGGCCCGACCGAGGAGAGAGAGAAAGATAGAGTGGGAGAGAAAGGGAGAGAGGGAAAAGGAGAGGTCTGCGGGGGTGTTGGGAGGCAGAGGAGGCTCGGGTCGAGAGGAGGACTGGACAGCCTCCGATAAAGGGTCGTGCACCCCGAGCGGCACGCGTGGCCGTCACAATCCCCGTGCATCTGATTTGCTGGAAACCGCAGACGAACACAGCAAATCGTACGAGTGACTTCGTCATGGCAATGCGACCAACATGAATCTCCAGAATTGATCAGTCCAAACAGTACAACCGAAACGGGCGCTCTCGATGCGACACACTGACTACCATCGATCACGATGCACCTCTCTATTTGATGGGATTACTGTTCGTAAAGGACCACACGAACGTTGCTTCGATTACGCGCTTGCCAATTGGCTTACCTTTATTTCCGCAATATTTAGAAATGCGTAATAATTAATTAGTTTATCGATCGTAATTTATCTTTCGGATATTGTGAATTTTATTCTCGGCGCAAGGTTCGATCATTTTTCTACACAACAAATAGCTATATTGTAGGAATACTAAACGCTGGATTCGGGTATGAATCATCCGGTTCAAGAACCACGTTGCTATTAAAAATGTTTAATAGGATTTATAATTTACAATAATTTATAAATGTGTTTGTTCGTCAACTAGCCCTCATTCACACGACGCGGTACCCGGGTACTTATTTCAAATCCGTAAAAAAAATTACCCGTGTGGATGCGAATTAACAAGCAAAGGAAATCAAATGTTTGTTGGTAACCAGTGGTGGATTTAGAGAGGGTGGCTAAAATCTTTTGGACAAATAAGTACCGGGGTACCGCGTCGTAATAGGATTTATAATTTACAATAATTTATAAATGTGTTTGTTCGTCAACTAGCCCTCATTCACACGACGCGGTACCCGGGTACTTATTTCAAATCCGTAAAAAAAATTACCCGTGTGGATGAGAATTAACAAGCAAAGGAAATCAAATATTTGTTGGCAACCAGTGGTGGATTTAGAGAGGGTGGCTAAAATCTTCTGGACAAATAAGTACCGAAACCACAAGTCACAACAGTGAAAAGAAGTTCATCAAAATGTTAACCAATCTCAAACTAAAAATAACATGTTCAGATGAGGAAATAAATGACAGCCCTTGTCTCATTTCTGTCGAGGTCTACCTGATGAGAGTCTAAACAGGCGCATTTTCGCAGACTTTGTGTTTACATGCTCTATGGTTGAAGAGAGCTAATCTTCGAAGAGAGAGAGAGGGAGAAAGAGAGAGCCTCCTCGGAATTGTCGGGTGACTTAACGTGATAATGAACGCGAGAAACAAAGAAATTACATTTCCCTATCTGAAAGAACGAACCATCGTCTCAGTTCTCGGAGATTTTCGCAACTCAACTGCGGATCTATATGCGTTTATGGTGAGTAAAGTTATTGTCGCGTCGGTGATTTGCATGGGACCCTTTCCGAATACCAAGTTCGCTAAGGGCTAACCGATCACGATCAGTTAATTACATTATTCAATAAGCTTCGGTAATTGATGAAGTATTTACTAATTAGTTGCCCACACGGGCTGACGTCAGCCATACCGATTACCGATGCGTATCGAGAAGCTGAGGTAATGTGACTCTCCTCGCCACCTTGAGGAACGATCAAGAAAACGAAAGCTCGAATCAGTAATATGCACTCACCATCTCTGGACATGCCGAGGCGTAGGCACTTTTGCAACCGACAGTACTGACACCGGTTTCTGTTTACACGGTCGACCACGCAATTCTTGGCCCGTGGACATTGATAGTTAACGACCGACGACTGGGACCGCCTGAAGAAGCCTTTGCAGCCCTCGCAGGTGATCACGCCATAATGAACGCCGCTGCTCTTGTCGCCGCACACCTTGCACGGGATTATTTCGATCTGGGCTGAAAACACACACAAGCAAATTGGCTTTTAGTCAAGTTTCGTTCAGCGGATTCGACGAGATCTTAAAGCTATAAACGTCTTCGAAAGGACGTCCTTTATAAGAGTCTCAGGACAACAGTCCTGATCAAATCGTAAGGGTAACATCTCTAATTTCAATCGAAGACAGTGGATGATGTTGTAACTGTTGCTCTATAAAATCAATTGATCTACTAAAATGAATTTTTTTTAATTTATTTATCTCACGTCGCTTTCAACTGTTTCTTAAAGTTTATTTCGCGATAGGAGCTACAGTTTACTAAGATGGGTTCCGAACCAGCTTGGGCACCACAGTATTAGATGGCACATGGAATACTAAAATGGAAGTCGCGGTTAACCCTCATCCACACGACGTGATATCCGGGTACCTACTTCAAATAAAAAAAATTACCCGTGTGGATAAGGGTTAATAGATTCAATATTAAGTAATTGCACAGCCTGTGGCACCTTACTTCAGGCTCGTCGAAGTTCGCCACACATTGGTGGTTCTCGCAAAGTATATTTGTGGATAACCTTTCGATCGGGAAAGAATACTAGCCCGCGAGTACCATTGCGATGCAATCGTGGCTGCGTTTCTATGCACCATGAACGGTCTGTTAAAGCTTCGCCAGAAATTTCGTATCACTGTAATGGGGTGCGATAACGGGCCGATAAATGCGTCCCGGTTTACACTGTGCAATTAAGTCGAAAAAAGCTGAATGTCGGTTTACAGGTACCATCGTATACAAAGGCTCCTTTCATTAGGAGTTACCTGACGATAGAGAGGTTAACATATGATATATATATGATGCTCCTTCATATTCATTACAAAAATGTATTAATCTATTTGTGTAAAAAATCATTAGTTTAGGAGATATTTTAATTATAATTTGTTAGGAAATCTCGACTCTCTGGTCAATAATATGAATTCAATGTGATAATGTAGTAGGAGAGCAAGAATTAAACCTTTTCTGTAAATAGACATTATAATTAATATATCTCCTAAACTAATGATTTTTTTACACAAATAGATTAATACTTTTTTGTAAAGAATATGAAGGAGCATCAGCTGATGCAATAAAAAATATATGATTCCATTTATAAAAACATTAATGACCTTCATATGTCCTTTACATGTCCACCTACAAAAAAAATGTACCATCAGAATGTGCCCCTCTCAAAACCATTCAACTTCATCTGAAACATTGTTTGCTATGCGTAATAATAATGACGTAAATCTAAATGGCAAAATGTGGGGCCCCACCCTGTATATGTGTGTGTGTGTGTGTGGAAGGGTGTAACTCGTCTGGAGTACCTCGTATAGAATTGACTTGGAATCTACGATCCTCCGAAACGTTCTCCGGACTCGGAGTTTCCACGGACACCCTCGTTCTCGATGTTTCCGGTGGTTGAGGGCTGGTGCTGTCCGCCCCCCAACTTGGACCACCGAATGTTGAGAGACTTCCCTCCATTTACGTTCCACACTCGCGTGTTTCATTTAAAAACTACACTAATCAACTCGAACGTGAACACATTTACGGTGGTTTACTATATTCAGTGGCCTGATCGATCTAGAGGTCGGGTCGCACTGTTCACATTGCACTTATCTAACTTAATCATTAAAAATAGTTATCGTCTCAACGTTCACTGGATGGAAAATCGGGCGGGACTTTGAGAGACGTCCGACCGATCGGTGGATCCTGTTTCAAGCAGACCGCCGTCGGTGCTCGACTTTGAAACGGTTTTGCACTGTGCCCCGGGAAAGAGACGGGACAGAACGTTCCCCGGAGACGCGGGCAGTTTTTCTTTCGCGGTCTAAAGAGGATCGTTTGTCCAGGAAAATTAATGCTAACACGTGATCGATTCCCCCACGATCGACGGAGCCGCATCGGCGCTGGATCACTCGAAGTCTGTTTTCGCAAATACTTCGGAAGAGACTGCTTCAAGCTTCTGCAAAAGAGAAAATCGTCTTCGTGTCGGAGGACTGTTTCACCGGTGGAACATCGTTGATCGCGCGCAATGTTATCGAACGGACCAGCTATTCGGGATTAAAAGTATTAATTCCGCACAGCTCCCGAAAGTAATTTCCAGGCGAGCCTATTTATACGCCCTATAACCTGGATTTCGACCAAGAATACACCCGAATCCCTCCCGAACCAACCCTAAATCAATCCGGCCTTCTGTCGCGCACGGCATCATCGGCGGAGAGCACGCGACAAATTTTGTATTCGACCTGGGCCACCCTGTGGCTCCGCTCGTCGATCGCTTCCTCCTCGGCCTGGATAGCCTCTGATAGCAATCGAAATAATCTAGGGAGTCCGAACGCGAAAGGCTCGCATGAGAAATGTACTAGCGGCGTCGTCGTCGGTGACGACACAGAGATACCGATAGAGGTGGAAAAATGAAAAACAATGCGAGAGAGAAGACTCGGGGGAGAAAGAAGAGAAAGAGAAGAAATGCGGCTGCTGCAGTGACTCCCAATTGCCCTCTATTTTCGTTCTCAGCTCGGTAACGTGGTGCGTCTATATCGTGCTCTGCGAGGGCGCTAAAGCAAAGGAGAGGAGGCGGGGGGAGGGCAGAGTCGGACAGAGAGAGAGAGAGAAGGAGAGAGGAAGAGGCGCGCTTCGCGTGTGTGCATCAGCCTGTACAGGCCGACGACTACTGTATTGGAGCGAGGAGGATTCGGTGCGGCTCGGGTCTGTATATTGTGCTTCTCTCGTCCGACAACTCTAGCGCCACGAGTAGCGTCGAGGCGCTTGCACCATACGGTCGAACATTACATAACCGAGAACGATGAACCCAGAGTACAGTCACCCGACACGCTCGCATCTTTGACGTGCGTCATGCCGTTGCCTCGAGGAGAGTGCAGCGTCGGCCACTATACCCGGAACTCCCGAAATCGAAGTCGCTTTGTGTCGCGGTTTCTCGCTTTTGTCCGAACGGCGCACCGTTGCTGCGTGTCTTACTTGCGCGCCTACACACACAGACACACACGCGCGCGCGCCCGCGCGGACGCATACTTTGCCCAAGACCGACAAAGCGACACCGTTTGCTAAATTGCGGAAACAGAGGTTCTCGATGTTCGATCCCGTCCGTCCGTTTCGCAAAAGCCCCCGCAGACCCTTGGACACCGTCCAATACTCGTCGACAGAGAGTCGTAACCAGAGGAACTGGCCGATCCGCTGTACAAACCGAGCGACCAGAGTTCTTTTTTTCTTCCTCCGCTCGGCCGTGACTAGACGTAGTTTCGGACGCTATCGCTTCGATCGACAAACGTTCCCAACACACGGCGAAACGATGCCCGGAGATTAGGGGCCGCCGCGCGCAGTTATCGGAATCAGTCGGCTGGATCGCGAAACGCGTCTCGGGACCTCGGAGTGACTAGCGTCTAATTCCCCGGGACGGAAATAGATAAACGCTCGCGAATTATTTTGCTAAATGTCAGCTCCCTTCTATGTTCAAACGATCTTTTGTAGACGTATTGAAATGTCGTCTCGAGACGATGAGCGAGCGTACACACGTACGGACAACAAGCCAGGCCGGGCGCCAGGCTGTGCCCCCACTGGCAACCCGACGTCGGAAAAAGAAAACGCGACTAGCAACGGAGAAGACTATCTAACAGTGTTATCCTGTCTCCAGCCGGCACGCTGCTCCACCGAGCAAACCGATCTACAATTTTGATACAGATTAGAACGGACTGGAAACGAGCCCTGCTATAAATCAGACATACTTTGTCGCATTGTTTCTTGTCGACTCAAGTTCGATGCTGGAAGAGATTCTGGCCGGAGGATAAATAAACAGAGCCAGACAGCGTGGAGATACTATGTTCCTACAAACCTGACCGAGTCGAAACCACGGATTTTACACAGACCGAAATTTTCAATGGAGTGGAGGATAGATTGAGAGGAGAGATGCAAAGAGACAGACAGTGGCTCGTACTCTATGGGCAACTTGGACAAATGCCCGGGGCCCCAACCAGTTATAACACGCTACTGGATGGACGAAACCGACGCGCCGTGAGATTTTACGGCGGAAATGAAAGAATCACGCAAAGCGCTGCGGCCGGAGGAGCCGTGATATATGTCTGTCAACAGCCTAGACTTAAAACTTTCTAATTTCGGAGACTTCGATGCTGCCGAAACTCGAGACGGGGAACCCTCGTGAAACGAAACTGGCATTCGGTGAAAATCGGAACAGATAGCACGAATACAGGAGAATTAAAAGTTTGGACAGATCAGTTGGTCCGATAAGTGTCTAGCAGCGGTTGCTATCTAAGCAACAGCTTTGATCTGCTAATTAGAATTCCTCAGCTTTGCCCGAAGCTTCTCGGATCGACCGAGCTAGGCCCACTCGAAAAATAACGGCTGTTAAGAACGCGGAAAGGTTGTGTGGACTCGCAGAATTCAGTAGAAAGTAATGTTGGCTGCTAGAGGCAGACGCGATCTCGCACGTCGTCTCCGCATAAAAATTGGGCACGCAAGTGTGGCTTCGGATGCCGATGGCACGCCGCGGAATACCAATCGAGAGAAACTTAGCGACCGCGACAAAGTGAAATAAGAAACGTGTCGCGGGACAGCAGTAACGTGTCGACACGATCCCCATAAGCGTAATACCCAATTGTCGTAGCACGACTGGTACACGCAGCAACTGCGTCTCGCATCATCCGTCGGTTAGTCGACGGAGGAACCAAGTGTCTTCCCGGCGTCACCTATTACGTAGTCTGTCAACTTTCGAGCACGGGCTTGCTAATGGGTTTCGCAATATCCTCTTAGTCGAAAGATCTGGTGGCCGGCAGGAGCGCAGCTAGGTCCTCCGAACTGATCGGAAAGGCAACGGTGTGAAGTCGAATGATCTTATGGCCGGCAGGAGTCAAGCTAGATCCATCCAACTGATCGGGACAGTAGCGCGTTATAACTAGTTCGGGCCTTGGGCAAAGTAGAATTTCAGGGTCCCCAGGTAAAACTGTAGAATTTGGATCTTGGATCTTTGTTTGCGTTCGGGGCCCTCTTTTGCTTGCCTATAAGGTCAACTAGATCGGAAGGCAACGATGTAATTCCAGCGACGTGATCCTTCGCGGTCTCTATGTTTTTGGGAGGATTTTTCTCAGAAATCTGAACCAGTGAGTTGGTTTAGACGAGAAGAGGGTCCTCGGTGATTCGGCGCAGCGTGCCCGGTGGGACCAGGTCGCGGACGGTTCACAAATAGCCGATGGTTTTCATCGCGACAACAGAAATTTCTTGCTAGCTGTGAGCTCGGCGCGCGTGCACGCGAATCGTCGCGGAACGACCGCGCAAGCGCCGCATGTAAAACAAAATGTACACGTACAGGCGTGCACACGGATGAATGCTCGAGCGCAGCGGCGTGTACATGGAGTGTACAGTGCCACACATACACACGCGCGAAGACGTACACACACAGACACATGCACAGAGATGGGAAGAGGTCGCGTGTTTTCCACCTGGAGCCTTTCCAGCTACGATGATCACTTTGTTGGCTGCACTTAACACGCACGAACGACACACGGAATACGGTACCGGACTGCGGAGGAGCGGGCTCGCGCGTTCGGTAACGCGTTCACAGCACCGTGGCCTCCACCGTTCATCCTCGGTTTGTTCGGTGGACCAAGTTCTGGTCCCGACTGTCGACGACCGCGGATCTCCGCGACGAATTTCGAGGCGAGAGAGGCCCGGCGTTGCTCGGAGAGAGGTGACAACGAATCGACTGCTCGAGCAACAGCCGGCCGGAGAAAGGGGAGAAAGGAGAATGGACAAGCTCGGAGAAAGAAACGAAGAGGGCCAAACGAGGAAAATGCTGGTACACGCGCGCCGGAGAAACGACGGAGGCGAACGTACTTCTCGGCTGAGCCAGACCACTGGCGTGCACGCACGCACGCACACGTGTACGGCCCGCACACACGAGCGCACTCGGCCAAGCCACGATGACTCCACGTTTCCTTCCTCCGCGGCAATTTCGGGAGTCTCTCGCGTACCAACGCGCTCGCGCGCGCACACACACGCGCGCACATACACGCACACACGCGCGCGGCGATAGGTGGATCCGATCGAGTGTCCGGGACGCAGCAAGCCGACGACACGCGCTACACCTTCCCACTACGAGCGCGTCACGCGATCATGCTTCCTGCTCGGACCCGCTCGGGGAAACTCGCGGAAACTCCGCGCGGCATGAATATTTCGGGGGTTTAATGAACCCCTCCCGGTTCCGAACGCGAGTCATCGGGACAGAAAAGAAAAGAAAGAGCGAGCGAGAGAGAGATAACGGTGGGCAACGTGGACGAAGTAGGAGGAAGGAAAAGAAACAAAGAAAAGGGGAGGGGGAGCGATATAACGACGGAGATAGAAAAGATAGAGGGAGAAAGAGCGGAACTATCGAGGAAAAAAGAAGCGAAGCCAGATAGTTGAGGAAGAGAGAGAGAGAGAGAGAGAGAGGGAATAACGGAAACAGAAAAAGGGAGGTCGGGAGGGACGGAGAAGGAATGCTAGATGGGAGTGAAACGGAGAGAGGTGTTTTTCGGGGACCGGCGTTAGCGGGTTGGCATCTCACAATATGTCAGAACTCCCCCCTCCCCCCTCATCATAGAATGACGCTCGTCGGGTCACTGAACTGTGCGCGCCTCCGCCGATGATGGCCGAGTGCCTCACCCTTCGCTCGCCCCTCCACCCTCGCAGTCCGAGCTTCACCGAGAGGGCACGAGTCGGGCCGACCGTCCGAGCGAAGCGGTTATCGCTCGCTGCACGGCACCGAGGAGCCACGGAAACGGCCGAACCGGATCACGAGTGCGTTTCGGCGCGCTTTCCGATCTGGTCTCGCGCGACGCGTCGCCACCAATGCCGCTTTAACTTTATTACTGCGGCTCGTTAAGGGCACCGGCTCCTAAATACACGTGCGTATCGTGTTTCCCCCTCGGCAATGTTCGGAAACCGCGGGTCTCGGAAAGTTTGTCTTACGGGGATGACCGTCCTCGCCGACGCCGCCTCGACTAATTAAAGAATCACCACGGTTTCCCGTTTGTTGCCGCTCCGTTTACGACTACCAACTTTGATTGAGCAGGGAAACGGAATAGACGAGCATCGGCGAGCACTGAAACACGGATAATGGAATTAGAGAGGCCGCTTGACACGAGTGGATTTTTACGAGCAGTTTCTATTTCAATAAACGGACCGTCAGCCGCCGGGCGCCTTTATTATTGGTACAATTTCATGGACTCGGAGATATATCACTTTTATGGGCATGATTTCACGTTCATCGAGTTATCTCGGAGGAGCGTGCGACTTCGGAAGATTCTATATTTTTTGCTCGACGGTAATCGGATACTTTGACGAATCGTAAACTCAGAATTCTTACAGTACTCGCGTCCATTCCGGCGTACGGAGTATGCGGAAATACAAAAGTTTTAGCGGCTTTCGTGTCCCGCATCGTTGCGTGGATGCGCGTCGCGCAATCTTCGTTTCGCAACTATTCTTCTGTTTTTTTTTTCAATTGGACTATTGCATCTCGACTTTGCGCGCGCGATTACTACACATCGTAACAATCGGTTTTAATTTATATTCAGCGTTAATGCGATTCTGCGATCGGCGTGTGCTTTAGGCATTTGTGCCAAGGTCACTTTCGTTTTTGCCCTGCGTATAATGCACTTAACGCGACCCGTGCGCGGCGCTCGTTCAAGGGATTTTGATGGATCTATCAGCCACGCCGTCCGATGTTAAGCTCGCCGTCGCACAGTGTAACGTTTCGATCATTTAGGGTCGTTTAATTCTTAATGATGTCGTTTCTTTTTTTTATCATGTATTTCGCTAACACTACTCAAAATATGATGATTTCTAGTCACTTTAACATTACTCTTGTTGTATTGGCCGAAAATACGTATTTTAACTCTTGCAAATTACTGCGTGATTGGGTATTTCATTTAAATGATATAAGGAAGTTGCAAACACAGCCTTACATAAATATATTCAATAAACAATTAGAAGTGTTCTGCAATTTTGTATGGTAATCGTTTGTTACTAGCCATAAATTATGTAGGGTATCTAAATTATGTACCACATTTTGACACCAAAAATATTGAAACCTTATCTTAAGAAGTGAAATAATTGCCAAAATAAACAATATGTGAAATAATAGTAATTAAATAAATAATACTAAACAAAGAACAAAACCTATCAAATGTAATAACAATCAAACACAACAACAGTTAAACGATAACAATTTAATAAGTAACAATCAAAGTGCAGATTTATGAACACGTTCTTCTTACTCGGATAAATTGTGTAAGACGACTGCGCGAGGTGTCTGCGTAAGGCTGTTGAAAACAAATGAAAACTTCCAAGGACGCAGATCAACGCAGAATTTATTTTCATAGCCAACTAGACAAGACTTCAATATATACATACTATATAGTTTGAAGTCCATATTCGCCCATATAAGAAAGTTTTACTCTGTAGAACATTGGTACATACTGAAAAGTTCTTCGAGTTCGTATGATTATTAATCATAATAGATTATATGTATAATATTTAAAAACGAAAAATATTGAAAACACACTACAAAGAATTGAGTAATCGCTAAAATAGATATTATAAAAATTGAAGTTCAAATACACACACTTTTATTTGGGTAAAGTTTCACTGCCGATTGATGTATTTTCAGCATTTGTATAGGCAGTAGAGTTCATTCGAAGCTTATTTTTCATATCTGAATGCGATAAAAAATTAAAAACAATATCAATTCTGGGTTACGGAGGTATTGCTTTCAAGGTAAGAGTAAATGCGCAATTTTTAAAAAATGTTCAATTTCGGAATTAAACAGCCCTAAACGATCGAAACGTCACACTGTGCGTCGTTACCATCGGCGCGACGTTTCGGTGACTCAATGTGGACAATCGCGTGTTCCCATCCGAATCAATTAAACGACAAAAATGTACGTAACATTCCTATTTGTTCTTAGACTCCCTATTGACATTATCATCACGCAACGTCGTCGGTGTCCTTCATCCTCTCGCCTAACTCGCGCACATGTATTTTCCAGAAACCTCACCCTCCGCGTACTACTCCACTTGGCCCTCCCAGCATGAATTTTCAAGCTATCGCCTCTCTCCTACGCGATCCCCTCTTGTTTTTAGATGTGTGTCCGTCTTTATCCACGGTTTCTCTAGCTCTTTCTCGCCTTCTGGTTTCCCCCGCCAGGCCAGCTATTTCCAAATAACTCCTTTAGAGGTTCGCTCTTTCTCTTGGACACGCGCGCGCCTCTCCCCACCGTCGTCCTCGCTCTCCCCACCCCTCGAGACTTCGTTGCCACCATCCTTGTCTCTCTGTATGCTCTCCGCCCGCCCCACCGTGTTATTGTCTGCCGCCTGCGGCCGCGGGCATCGTTTCCTCTCACTTCAAGCCGTTCCCTCGGTCGTCCTCCCCCTCTTCCCATGTCCCTTTCGCTCCTTCTCTCATTTATTGCATAACCGTGCACGAGGTTGCCAACCTGCACCGCGTAATACTCTATAAATACGTTTCGCAAATAAATAATCGCCCCGGCGATATGTCTCCTCGCGTCGTTCCAGTGGTTCGCGCGTCGACGGCGACAACGCCGTTGCCGCGCAGGAATTTACACGATGAAATGGCCCGATAGCTGGAACCGATAAGCGGCACACCGCGATAAGCGGCCCTGCGAGAATGCGCGTTTACTTATGCACGTATCCGCCGGAGAGACCGAGATGCGTGCACGCACTCGACGCGACGTTACTCCTCGTCGTCGTCGTCGTTGTCGTCGTTGGCTACGTCGATGAAAACCGCGAGAAATCCCGTTTCGGCATAGTCTGAGCGGTTTTGTAAGAGACGCCTGATCGATTTTCTGCCGTTATGTAATTCAGTTTTTCGGCCCGGTGTTTCCTTCTCTCGACCGCCCTCTAATGAGACACCGATTCGTTATAATAACGTCCTCGTTCTTATACGGAACATTCTCGCAGGGAAGCACAGAGCTTGAAACAAGTATGGGATGGTAAAATAATTTGCGTGATTAACTAATTAGCAGATGGACGAGCTGAAACGAGCACCGAGGACGCGATGTGAGGGAAACCCAGTTAGCCGTGAACCCTAAAAGTATCATTGTTTTTAATAGTCTATGATATGTTAACGACTTTTCAGGCTGGTACTTTATTCTTAGAGCAGGGATTAAACTTTTTCTTTGATGAAGCACTTTAAGACAGTTCTTTGTGTAATTTGTGAGGGGTGTATAGGTGGGTTAGGTTGGTCAATAAATCATAGAAAAATAATGAACACTTGTTTCGTCAGATTGTTACAGTGAAATGAAGAAAATAAGCTTCATTATTAATATCCTTTCGCGGAGCATAGTTTAGGAAACCCTGCCTTAGAGGATAGATGCCGACATGATGAGAAAAGACACCTAGTCGCATTTTTAAGAGGCATCATGGACGTGTTCGTTACCTCCCGAAAAGTTCTGCTTGAAAGGCCTTAAGGTTACATAACGGGAATCTGTAAGTCCCCGTTTGCAATGCAAACTTGTTTCGTTCCTTTTACTCCGCGGCGGTAGGTGGTACAGGAGGGTAATTCGGCGTAGCTGTTGGCCGCAGAGGAGGAACACGGCGCGCCTTTTAGTGGTGCTGCTCGATGCCCGTTTATGTACCGGTCGAAGGCCGTGCCATAAATGGTGAAAAATCGGCGGACCCAGGCCGCCGCGGAGTGAACTCGGAATCGCGAAGGATGAGCTATCCGCGAGCCAATCCCGAGCATGCTGCTGATCAGCTGTCGGGTAAATTTACACCAGGTGAATCAGAAACCGTTCTCCGTAAGACACGGCGGAGTTTTCTTGCGGACGAGGCACGAGAATGTCGAAACGTTGCCTTCGATCGGCCGTAACTCCGCGAAGCCCTGAGATCCGCAACAAATTACCCGGGCTGAAGTTGATGTTTATTTCCACGACACTTAGGGACTCGCCGCGAAGTTTGTCGTCCCCTCGCGGCCCCGCCAGATGATGTCAGACATCCTACCTAGGAAACAACCGAGTGACAGCACTAATTCGCCCTGTCGCGGTACGCTCCAGCGGAGACCCAATCATCCGAGACGTGCCAGTCGACAGGACAATTCATTTTCAGCGAAGCGTTTGCAAAATTTTGGAATTTCCCGGGCTGCGTAAGTTCAATTGCCTCCTTATTCATCGGACATGCCCCCCGTCGTTTCTTCTTACTCGCGATCCTGAAAAGAACCGACGACGCTTTGCCAACATTCAAGAGACAAAGACAGAATCTCCAAAAGAGCTAAACACCATACCGAAAATTGCGTCGGACAAGTGCTTCGAATATTGGAAAAGTGTATTAAACCTGAAGAGGGATTTTTCAGAAGAATAAACTGGCACGCAAGTCTAAGCTCGCGTTATTCCCAGGTGGCAAACACGGCGCACAATGCGGCATGTTAAATGGACATTCGAGACAAAAATCATAACTTCTAAACTAATCGATTTTTGACCTAAGTACCTTAATCATTATTTAAAGGGAATACAAACATGCATCGATTAATGCATCAAAAATATAAGGTCCATTAGTAAAAAAGTTTATTCTAATTTTTTTTAATGAAAAATTTTTTATGATTAGTTATTATTGCAATTTGTTGTCAACTGTATACTGTACAACTTTTGTTCGAAATATTTTTGAATTATATAGTTAAATTTACTTATATCTACTATAATGCATAATTATTTACTTCAACCAAATCGCAATTAAGAATGTATTTCTCTAACAAAAATTAAATAACATCGAATCTTGCAATTTATCGCAGAAAAAATTATATAACAATATACTACAACATCTTGTTGATACAGAACATCCAAATTTATAGGATGTTTTGAACCGTTTTATTGTAAATTGCATTTTAAGGAAAAAACGCAATTCCTAAATTGCCAGTTGAAATTATGCATACCTCTGGTCAAATTCTTCATACCTAAGTTGTAACAAACAGTTTAAAACAAAAACGAACCTAAAAGAGCAATTAGAGCACGAGTATTCTAACTTTTTAGTATTTATACTACAATTAACTCTTGGCTGTTACTGATCGCCTATTGATTTTCTTGGATACTACTTTTTACATACACATTCCTTACTTACTGACTGATGATTTTGTTGGATAATTAGATTAGAATCGAACAATGATTATTTTGATTTTTGTCCATTGCATGCTGCACTGTGCGGCGCAGCGAATTTGCATAGCATAATTGGCGGAAAGAATCGGTAACACAGCCGGCACAACAATCCTTCGTTGGCAGGATCCAGAATTGGTGTTTCATCTGTAGAATTCCTGTGGCAAGTTCTCGCGACCCTTCCAACTCGCGTTCAGACAATAATAATGTTACGTAACTTGTGACTTAATCCGTCGCCGTTTAAAGGGTGACGTGCCGTAAACTCCCGACCCGCCGCGCGCCGTAATGATAATTGTTCCGTGGTGGTTTCGACGCGATGCACCTGCTCCGACGGCAAGCTGAAATTTCATGTACCGAGTGGCAGTTTTTCTTTTTCTTTTTTTTTTGCTCCCGTCCGCCTATCAGTGAAATTCGCGTGGAGCGCCGAGAAACGGAAGCCTGCGCTCCGTTTATCCAAATATTCTTTTCATTGCGTTTTCTCCGCTCCTCGCAGACAGCCTGGCCGTTGCGTGCAGCCGCTGAAGCGAGCGCACGCTCGTCGTCCGGAGTCGCGAGCGGCGTGAATCTCGGAATGAATGTAGGTCAGGCTATAGAATAATCAGCATGGAGGTAGGTTCTTATGAACCCCGGCGCAAGCGTTCCGCGCGCTTTTAATATTTCGCTCCTTTCTTCGCCCTTCTTTGACTGGCCACCACACATTCGCGGAGCTACCAAAGCGTAGACGAACGTTTTTTTTTCTTTTACAACGAGCCACCAACGGCAACGGCCACGATTAGCGGATCGTCCGGTTGCGACGTGCAGATTCTATCTAGGTTACCGATATACACCGTTTCCTATCGTTTCTTATCATTTGCAGAGACAATATTGTGTTTGACACCGCATCAAATTCCTGAGAACCTTTTCTCGGAAAGCAGGAACTTCGACGATCTACTGTCACCGAGCCTTGCGATCAACTTACAGCGTACAGAGCTTGGACGAAATAAATATACCATCCTGTGTGTTGTATTTATGGGATTGGTAGCCATGGAGTTGGACATGAACCAAGTATGGTTTCTCAGGGAGGCATTTAACTAACTTAATTTGCAAAATTGCTTTGCAGAATAAAGTAATAAACGATCGAAGCTTGCGTCGAAAACATTAAACATTCTGTATTAACAACAAATACCAAGAATACATTTATCTAGGGAGGCAGTTCGAAACTAATGAAACGATACTGCATACTCCTGAATAATTAGAGCACACCTGGAATGCGCTAATCATAATTTGCTAATAATAATAGTTTTTTTTTAAATTTTAACCCACCCTATACTACATACAGTACATTATACAATATTTGATAGACACAAATCCTTTGAGAATAATCCACACCATGATCGATACGTCAGGAACAATCGAAACGACAAAATTACTATTTGAGTTAATAATTGATCGAACCTGTGCGCCGAAAACGTGAACAAATTATAATGATAATTGCGTTTATTTAAAGTCACTGCTAAAAATGGGACGCTTCATATGCATCAATCTAATGCCTAAACTTTGGCTTTTGAGTACAGGAGTGTGGTGGACAGTAGCACCCTGTGTCTTCTGAACACCTTCTTCGATCCCCTTCTCGAAACTTAAAATTCTAGTTTTAATGTGACCCGGCGCACAGTGGTCTGATAGCCCGCTTTTTGTGGGCAAAATTATTGTAGCGTTATTTCAAGATTTAATGTTGTATCATTATAGGTCGTTGGATTCGTTTTAATACCAGTTAGAATACTATGAAGTAAAAACTACATGGCCATATTTAAAAAATTGAAGTGACCTTCATTTTTTATAAAAAAAAAAAATTTTCTTGAATTTTTCCTATTGAAGTTTGTGGAAATGTGATTAACTTTCCATGGAAATGTTTATCTATCAGATCATCGAAAATATTTGAAAAATCGTGTTAACAATTCTCACAATGCACACTATTGTCAAATCTGCACATATTGTAAATCCAAGTTGCTGTGTAAGATTCAAGTGAAACTGCGTATCCAGACGTTAAATAACCGCGAGCCCGTATTTGTTAAAATCCGTTTATAGTTCAAGATTGCGGCAGGTTGCAGTTAAAATTTATATGCTCTTCTTAGTAAATGTTCAAGCTTTCATATAAAACAAGTCCGATGCTTAGCGCTCTTGAGCGTTTTTGTATAATTTTTTTTTAAGTTTTAAATGCTATTAATTTACCCTATTCGTGTATGGGCTAAACAATGCTTAAAACTGGATTAAATATTTGAAATGCGCTTACTAACATATATAAAACCGCCATTAAAAACTGTTTTCTGATATTCGATGATTGAAATCTAAAACGTTTCATTTTACTTTGAATTTTCTGACTTTGTCTTTAGAACGCTGCATCTCATCACAGAATTATCTAAAATGAATAATATTTTGGATTTGGGAGCTTTGAAAGGTTGTTATTTTATAGAAGCAAAATTTTTTTAATATATTAAAGTTGAAAAATTGAATTTTGGCCACGAAAACGGGGTCTTCAGACCACTGTGTAACGTCCCTCGATCACCGATAGCGATTGCGTTGGCAAAATACGGCCAAGAGATATCAACTGTTCGATGCGATCGTTATAACTCTAGCAGCGAGCGCATCGCTCCTTAGCGTAGCCGTTCTTCCCGACGCCTACGCCCATGCATTTCTGGCTAAAGATACACGACGCGGAATATAGAACGGCGAACTCCGGAAATAAGGAACAAATTATGTAGGAGCGTCGAACGCGATGCAGATTCCATCGACTCCGTAGCATCCGAACTTCCGAGTTATCGGTCTTCCACGCCTACGTCTACACGTCCGCCAACCCCAAGGTACACGGAAGGTAATAGTGCCCGATGGTCCCCGGAAATAAGGAAAACGTCTCCTGTGGACAACCGAACGAGCTGCAGATTTGATCAGCGAGGGACATCGAATGGTAACCTCCCACTCGACGATCCTCTCATCGCACAGTTGGCTAGTGGAGCCTGGTTTTTCTGGCCGAAACTCAATTTTTCAAGTTGAACGTATCGGGACCATTCTTTCCTTGTAAACTGACGACATTTTAGAATTCCCAAATCTCTCTATATATAATAAAATCGTGTCGTTAGTGCCTTGGGCACAAAGTAGAATTTTGGGGCCCCTGGGAAAAACGTAGAATGTGGATCTTGGTTAGGGGCCCTTTATTATTTGAGGCCCCGGGCATTTGCTCAAGTTGCCCATAGGGTAACGCGCCACTGTCTGTCTATTTTTTTGTGACTATCAACTGAGAACAGGCTGAACCTAGAAAGTTGGGGTTGGAGCCATTAGACGCAACATTTCTTGTGGAAGGTTTAGGAGAAATCCGCATTCCAAAAAGTTCAAAAAAGTTGTGAAGTCTTTCAAAGACAAGTTTCTCGCCCTCTCTTGGGCACGTTTCTGCTTCTAACTTTCGACTGGCCGCACCAATTTGTTATTGCTCGTGGACAAAGTCACGGGTACAGCTGGTATCGACATAAGATTAAACCTTGCATTAGCGTAACAATAGTTTGGTTAAAAAAAGCAAAAAAAATCAATTTCTATGTACCTGAACGTATTTTGAGAACGAGAGCAGGATTTCAAACAATGAAATCCAAATCCTCATATGGAGTAATAAATCCATTAAATCGCATTATTGCTAGCTCTAACATATTTTATAAGAATATTGATTTTTTTAATGGCACGTTACAGGCATTCAAGACAAAATTGCGCAGTACTATTCGTTAATAGTACCTGTATTTGCTTAGTTTTGTACGGTCCATACGTATGTTAATTCTAGGTTAAGACTTAAAATTAAGGTTTTTTTTTATTTATTAGTTATACTGTATAAACTGTATACAATTGTATAAAAGGACATCAGTCCGTATAAAATAAATAATAATAATAATAATAAAAAGCGATGTCCTGGCCGACTGTGGGGGTTAGAGACTCGGGGACGAGTCTGAGCGAATGTACAGCGACAGACGGCGACCGGTAAAAGACGCGAGGATGTGCGATCTCGAGGATTACGTAATGCTTCGAGGCGAGAACGGGGAGCAGAGCAAACGGCCCTTGGGGCCACGTAGTGCGCAACTGCGAAGGAGTCCCGCTCAGCCGCAGACAAGAATGACCGTTACAGTTTCCTTAAGCGAATTCAGATGTAGCAACGCTTGCGACATTGCCTAGCCGGCAGCACGGCCAGGACAGAACGCAGGGAGCGCGGCCACGGAGAACACACGGCGAGCGCGACGGTCGATCGATGGCCGACTGGTGCCAAGATCGGCTGAGAAAGATTTTTTAATTTGGGCCGGGCCCGGGATAGGCCGGACGTGAATAGCTCGGAAACGCATCGGCCGATTCACTCGGCTAAACATTGTCTTCCGTTTCTCGTGGCCATTCATTATGTATTTTCGTCGTGTGCTGCACCGGCCGCTCTGCCGTGCGTTCTGGCTGCGGACGCGTACATCACGGATAAATTGTAGCCCGTTACGCGCGGATTTATCGCGTCAGTTACGCGGCGTACCGGGCGCTGATACCGGAGCTGAATTGCATCTCGTTGTCGGCGAGCGTATACCGGCGAACCACGACGCTTCTCCCGCGGGCCAGCCGTCGCGACGCTCGATAACTCGTCACTCCAGAGAGAAGACGGTCACCACCGTCGCTGACAGCGACTTTTCATCAATACTCCGATGCCGGTAGTTTCTAGGCAATTTCAACCGTAAAAATCGATCGACGTGTATTTCCTGCCTTGGAAATGGTTACACGCGGTACGCCAGACCGCGCCGCACTCCCGGCTTCGAACAGTGCTGGCTAACTCAAAGTTCAACGATCAGAAATTCGCTTATGCTAGTTCAATTTTTTCTTCGTACGAAATTTGATTTTTCAATTAGAATGATAAGATATCAATATTCAACGTGACGATGTAAAACTGCGGATTATGTAAAGTTTAATTGACATAATTAATTTCATAGACCTCATGCGCGCCTTATCGAAAATCAATCGAGTTACTTAAGCTGTCGTACTTTTCATTAGATTCGTTTAGGCATGGTGTCAACTGAAAGTAGCTCGTTGTTGCTTCAGTGTAGACACAGCTCTAGGCTATCACATCCACGGGTACGTCTCGATACTTGTCCTCCAGAAGGCTACGCTCCCTAAACCCGACCACGCATTTAACTTTCCGTGGGGGTCTTAGTTCGAAGCTCCTCAGGCCCGTTCCATACTCTCTGAGCAAAGAACAGGAATGGCGGAAGGCCGAAGAGGGAAAGCATTATTGAATGTGAAAAATGGATCACATGCGTTCCATCTTCGGTACTCTAATGGGTCAAAAAGGGACCAAGATTGGCCCCTGATCAGAGGTTGTTTTTAGTGAGTATAGGCAGGGAGTCAGTCCTCTATCCGCCATATGTCATCTTAAACCGCCTTTTTATGGAACTGGGGGTAGTGCGTAAATGTATTTTTCGCTATGATGTTAAAAAAAAAAGAAAAGGCCCGTTCCATAGAGCTTTCTAGGAGAACTGTGACCGCCACAGGGAGCGAGACGCGCGGTCGGTTCAAGGGGGCGTAGTCTTCGGAACTCGGCCGTCGCGAGCAAATAACTCCGAGCGCTGCTCCAGACGATACTATCTGGCGTAAGAGCGCGAGCAGCCGTTTCGATTTTACGAACGTCAGCCGTGCATGTCTACGAGGGTCTCTTATCCTATAAGCGGAGACTAATAGCCGAGCTATATCTTGCGGCGTCGATTCGATCGCAAGTTAACGTCCGTTACCGGTGCACGCCGGGTTAACGTGAAACACCGTCCGACGAAGGGCCGTTCTCCGAGAGAGACCCGTCGCCGTCTCCCAAGGGATTTTCGCTTTGGAAATGGCCGTTAGGGGCTTGTGCAGGAGAGCCTCGATAGAGCCAGCCAACGAAAAGCGCGGACAGTTTCTCATGCGAGAAAAGTCAACGTTTTTCCAGCAGTCAATACGGGAATCTAACTGGCGACCGGGTGTCGGAAGGTTAGTAACTTGGTCAACGGTGAACGACCGAGGGAGGGAACTGCGCATGCGCCAGTACGCCGGTGACCCAGATGCGCGCAACGTGATTGCCGTTCGGCCGTTCTCGCCGATTCTCGGCGACCCTCGGGGCCTCTCGCGGTCGCCTCGCGGTTGACCTACATCGCTGCTACTCGCGGCACTCGCCACTGCTCGCGCGCCGTTCGCGCCACTCGCTCCTTCTCTCTCTCTCTTCTTCTTTTTCTCGCTCTTTCTTTCTCTCGATCCGCGATAGGTCGATGCGCTTCTACTTTGCACCATGACGGCTCCGTTTTGAGAATCCCGCGAGAATCGGGCATGGCTAGATAATGTCGATGGGTGTTAATCTGTTAATTTGATGGAGATTGAGCGGACGAGAACCGGTTCATTAATTAGAAAATGCATTCTCCGCAGTTTAGCGAGGGTGGCTCGCCGCGGTGTTTCAACACCCTCGCAGAACATACGAAATTTTGAATATTTCTTGATTGTTCCCGGCATTTCATGATCTTGGATCCCCAGGGGCTTTTAATTGGACCGTTATTTACTTACGAAAGTCGTTTAAGTAGGGTAATAATGTGCGGTAAAACGTACACTGAAGAATTTGAAAGGGGTCGTTTCAGCTCCCCCAGAGATTTCAATGTCGATGTGGTCAACAGTTATTTGTTGAAAAAACGAAGTCACTGGGATATGTCGAATGTAATGAAACGAATTGGAAATAACCTAACCCATCAGTCCTGCAATTTGATTGACTTTCACAATAAACTAGCCAGTTATGGTACAGCTAGCGGATTTGAAATGAATATCTACTGCATCAAGTTGAAGAATAGTGTCTTCGGGTTAGGACAGGTGGGTTAGGATCCAATCATTCTGACGCCGAACGAAAATGTCCTCTCTTAATAAAAAAAAGGAAGATTTATGAGTAAGCTGTCCTTCATTAATAAAAAGTAAGATTCACGAGAAAACAGCATTAACACGTTTTCGTTGCAACTCGAACACGTCGGGATCTATGTAGAAGCAGAGTACGCGCGCGCCGCGCCGGTGAGGACGCGTGGGGCGGACCGAATGTTTGACTGTCTGATGTCACTTGCGGCTCGATGGCGGCTGAGTAGTCTGCGAGGACAGCCAATTAGAAAATGTATGCTTGTAACTTTGAACCGGCGCTGAAGGGGCCACTCGGGGAATTGGTGCAATGATGAAAATTTGATCCGGTTGTATCGTCTGCCGTTTGACGGAGTTCGCGGAGACTTGCTCGGTTTAATTAACAGATTGCTTAGTCAAACAGCTTTTTAATTCGCGAATTTACGTGTTGAGATTCGGCGGTCGGGGGCCTGGTCGAAATCCGGGAGGGACGTGTGCAGCGATAATTTAAAAATTCGAAGCCCCTGGGGCCACTCGTGATTCGAGAGAAATTGGAGGGTCCGAGAGGATCCCTGAAATATGAAAAGGCACGTACGGTGTGCCCGTACTTGAAACTGACTCGCTGAAGCGTTGCTCACTCGTGCCTACCACTTGTCTGTATCTCGCTACTTCTTCTTTTCTCTCGGGCGCGAAAGCGCGAGCTCCGTTTCATTATCAAACGAATCGACGCCGATTTTTCCATCGGACCCACGATTTATGGCCTCCCTCGGTGTTAATAATCGAGCGCCAAGTCGAAAACGCGATTTCGCATTTTTCATTGTTCGGCAATCCCATTCCGCCGTGGCGTTGAGCTTTCGAAACAACGGCTCGTAAATAGCGTGCTATCTAGAAGAATTAGAAGGTATAATTAATTGGAGACACGGTATCTAGATATTATATCGGCGCGGTGCAGTCGGCAACCACCGCACCAACGAGGAAAGGTTCTCCCGAGACAGGTATTTTCTTTTAACGCCGCGTTTACACGATGTTCGCGTTTCCACGTGTAAAAATCCCGCTATCGCGCGCGATTAACAATATTAATGGCCGCGTCCGATGTTCATTAGAAACCGCGGTGTTATTAATCGTACCTTTCGATTACGTATTGCGTGCGCAAATACCACCGACGCCTCGGGTTGTCCGTCTTATCACCGTTCTCTTCGAGTCCGTTAGTTTAACCCTTCGAGTGGCGAATCACCCGGTAAATATTGCTCTAACATTATCTATATATATATAAACGAAGTCCTGACTGACTCACTCACCTATCAACGCCCAGACTATCCCTTGGCCCTAGAAAGCTGAAATTTTGCACAGAGGTTTCCTTTAATATCTGTACAAGAGATAAGAAAGGATATTTCGAAATTCAACCCCTAAGGGGGTGAAAAGGGGCTGCAACTTTTGTTTGAGGAATATTTTATTTGTGGTCAGACTTGCTTGAAACTTGGTCTTAATGCTTTTTGATATAATTAATCAAACACCTATATCGGCATTTTAAAAAATTCATCCCCTAAGAGGGTGAAAAGCGGTTGAAACGTATGTATGAGGAAAATTTTATTTGTGGTCAGATTTGCTTGAAACTTGGTCTCAATGCTTTTTGATATAATTAATCAAACACCTATTTCGGCTTTTTAAATAATTCATCCCCTGAGGGGGTGAGAATGAGTTGAAACGTATGTATGAGGAATATTTTATTTGTGGTCAGATTTGCTCTAAAAAATTGGTCTTAATGATCTTATATATAATTAATCAAACACTTATTTCGCCATTTTAAAAAATACATCCCCTAAGGGGGTGAGAAGGGGTTGCAGCGTTTGTATGTGAGGAATATATTATTCGTGGTCTGATTTACATCATATTTGGTGTTTCTTAATGCTCATTGATACAATCTGAATTGGGGTGAATGGGGAGTTAAAATGTTTTATGGAGAAACAATATCAATTTTCGAGGGCATTAAACAGTTTCCTGTACGAGCGAAGCCGCGGGGGGAAAGCTAGTTTACAATATTCTTCTAAATATTTCAGAATTCCATGAGATACTATATAGGATCAGATTGATGCATTTCGGGCCGACCGTTTCTTTCCCTGACCGTCCCGTTTCGAGAATATCCATAATGAAGTTCATTTCGTCCCCATGGAAACGGCACGGAGGGGACCTCGCTTTTTCAAGTAGCCCCGAAGAGGCGGTCATCGTTCTTATCCGCCAGGTTCCTTCCCCTACTCTCATAGTGGCGAACTAACGACTAAAGTATATAAAGTATTTATCTTAGAGGAAAGTCATTTATGAACTTCTTCAACCCCACCGAGTGGAGCGTCTTGCTTCGCGATAAGAGACACGAACCCGAACGAAATTATATTACACCGCGTGATTGCGATAAAAGTGAAGTTTGTTTCTCGATCGGAATGTGAATACGAATTTATGATTTCGGCGCAAGGTTCGATCAATTTTACACAAAGCAGCAAATTGCAATTGTTTATAAATGTATCTTGACGTTTCGATCCCTATGTGGATCATTTTCATAAAGAACATGCATTGCGTCTAAATCGATCACCCAATCAGAAATACTGTTTGTCTATATGTACGACACTTCACGCTCTTATACTTTTGGGGTTAACACATGGTTTCAGTTACATATTTGCCACCATGGAGTGAACATTGCCTTCCTGTATTTCTTAGTGTTCGTTTGTTTTTTTTTCTTATTGTTACGCAGCAAGTAAGTACATTAATTTGTTTGATTCTTTGGATCGACCTGGCTGTGTATTAAATTTATTTGCCATATTATAATTCTTTTACATTATTTTTAGACGCAATACATGTTCTGTATGAAAATGACCCACATAGGGATCGAAACGTCAAGATACATTTATAAATAATTGCACATTTGCTGCTTTGTGTAAAATTGATCGAACCTTGCCCCGAAATCATAAATTCGTGTTCATCAATCTCGGGATTTTTCATTGTCTTAGCTGCGATCATGTAGCGAGATACCACTAAATTATTTAATGCTCACAAATGTGATTAGGCGTTATTTATAGAAGAAGTTGCCGATGATTTTGCGTTAGGATAGAGTTAGATTTTTATATTGCGCTAGGACTATCTAACCCTATCCTAAGAGGACATTTCGTTGCTCCTTTACTCGAACGATCATGCACTATGAATACGACTTCCGTTTCTTGCGATTAGTGCAGACAATTTTTATCATGCAAAAACATCTGCTTCTAGTTATCGTCTTCACGTAGCCACGGACATCAGTAACTAGATTCGTTGAACTATGTTTTATCGTGTTTAACCCAGCCGTTTACATTAAGTCGCCTTAAAAAAAATGAAACTACGAGGATACAATAGACATTACATGATTAATATTACCGCGGATCTTTATGCATCGACGGCATGTGAAGTTTCGTAAAATCCTGGGAATCGTATACATGAATGAGAACTAATAGCATTTCTATTTTAGTTCTACGACGAGCGAGAATTGCTTTCATAATCCTGTTTGCTGAACTGCGTATCGAAATGAGAATTTTCATAGAGATCCGCTTCTACTTATCGAAGAGAAAAGCTGTTGGTTGGATTGAAGCATGTTTCGGCGCGGTGCGGCCTGTTCGCTCCGACCAGCGACGATTTACATCGGGGCGAGTAAACGCACTGGTCATGTAGTTCCGTTTATTTTTAGTCTGCACGCGGGCGGCGCACGACGGTACAATAGCCTTTATTCCATTTGACGGAAAACCGGCACGCGTCACGCGTTTTCCGGAATGCTTGCAGTGAAATTTAGAAAGCACGCCCGCATCTGCATGATCGCCTGTCACATGCTGAATATGCATAGTCGGCGCGGAGTCGATACGTGGTTGCACGACAATGGGGGATGTTCGGGGATTTCCTTCGTTTTAATCGCGCCTCCTTTCCCTGGAAAATGTCCCCGGCGGGCCGATATCGTTCCGGTATTGTGAAAGCTAAACGAGGATGAGCGCTGGTGTGTGTGTGTTTTTTTCGTTCAGAGCGCGATCGCTTAGAAACGATCGGTGGGTTAGAATAGATGAGTTAGGAATTCTAATTTAGGATAGGTGGTATAGGAATCCTAACTTAGGCTAGGTGGACTAAGAATCCTAATGTAGGATAGGTGAGTTAGGTGGGTTACATAATTAGTGGATTACATTAAACACCAATGTTTAGGTGGGTTAGAATAGATGAGTTAGGAATCCTAATTTAGGATAGGTGGTGTAGGAATCCTAACTTAGGATAGGTGGATTAAGAATCCTAACGTAGAATAGGTGAGTTAGGTGGGTTACATAATTAGTGGATTACATTAAACACCTATGTTTAGGTGGGTTAGAATAGATGAGTTAGGAATCCTAATTTAAGATAGGTGGTTTATGAATCCTAACTTAGGATAGGTGGATTAAGAATCCTAACGTAAAATAGGTGAGTTAGGTGGGTTACATAATTAGTGGTTTACATTAAACACCAATGTTTAGATGGGTTAGAATCCAACCACTCTCACGGCGAAACGTGTACTCCTTCAGATTGATCGCGGCAATCCATTAACAGGTGATCGATCGGATCGGTTGATCATCAAAAATTCATCGTCTGACCGTTATTCGGCGTTTTCGTTTAATCCACTTAGGCTACTTATGCCACATGATTCTCGTCGACAGTTCAAGCCGGCTGGTACATAAATCGCGGACCCGCCCCGTGATACCCGCTAAAAAATTCCTCGTTACGCGGACTTATTTCCCGCTTAATTACCGGAAAACACGGCCGGCCCTGGTGATCGGCGAAAAAGTTGATTAATTGACTCGGCCCTCTACACGGGCCGAACGTTAATTGGCCTGGGCGTTTCAGTCGATTGATCGGTTAAGTATTAGACGGTGCCTTCAGCCATGCCTGAAACGTTCCCGATCACCGTAACCGTTCCGAGACTCCGCGAGACGCGTCCCACTGCTTGCTTAATTGCTCCTCACTCGGTCGTTAATGCGCGCCTATGTTAACGATCTTATCACGACCGTTCCACAGACCGTCTATCCCCTTCCTGTATTCGCTCAACCGATCCGCGTCGCGACGATAAATTTCGTTACTAATGTACACTCTCTACAGTGGCGCACTCAGGGAGTGGGGGCAAGGGGGCCTGTCTCCCCCCACCCAAGAAAAAGGAAATAGAATAAATATTTCTTGCTAAGAAAAAAAGTCATTCATTGCGTTCTATTTTATTATGATACAAAACCTAGGGCATCGTCCGGTTTTAAAGTTACTAACAATGCGCTACTGTGCATTGGCAAATCTTGCACCAGCTCACAAGATTTTAGTGATTCCACCTCTGGTGTTTAGTAAAACTCTGGTATTTCGCATAGATTGTGAACCTTTAACTGTATTAACTTCATAATACATATAAATATAATAAAAATATGTAAAAACATTTGGATCGAGTGGTAAAATTTTGGACAAAATTCAAAATTTGGTTACTATTGTGTACGTATTGGTTATTATTTGCGAAAATGAGATTTAGCAATGAAATGAATAAATTAAAAAAGAAATTAAGAATATTTGTGCATAACAATGATTGTTTTATGATTGATAATATAGATTTACTGGTGCATCTTGATATAAACGAGTAATGAGATATGCCAGGTTTGTCCGCATTGTGCGTCGTGGTTGTCCGGCATGCGAGTCGATCAAGAAGGAACCAATTTCCGGTTTGGATTCGAGCTTGGCTCGTATCAATCTTTTTTTACCCGCTCGATCAACGATTTCTACGACACGGAATGCCGTTTTTGACACGTGCCGCGAGATGTTGCATATTTACGAGCGCGGCTTTCATTTAAATGGTAAACACTGCGGGGGAACAACTTATTCCAACGATGCTCTATGATTTACGCGTGGCGAGGTCTTTCTTTTGGATTCGATCAACGATGTGGTAATTTATGCTAACTACACACCGAGTCTTTCAAGATTATTCATTCCCATTGTTTAAAGATATCGATTTTTAAATGAACGTTAAGTTGTTGTTGAAGGAAACACACGTAACTTAATTAAACCTTGCAACTTGTGACTGACTTCTCGGGGCGACGCGGATGCTTAATCTGGCGACTCTGCTCCAGTCTCCAGCATTTTCTGGAGATTGGAAGATGCGTATGTCGCTTTAAACTTGCAGATACGCAATTCGACCATATATTCCGTCCGCGAAACTAAGAAATAAATTCGTGCTCGCCGACGAAAAAGCACTGTTGTCGCTTGCATTCGAAACTACGACGATAAATTTTTGTAAATCCACTCTTAAACTTTACCGTCGAACAGTTCTTCCGAGAGATACCAGAAGTTTCAATGTAACGGACAGCCCACCCTCCGCAGAACTTCCCTTATCTTCGTCCCTGCAAAAAATTTTGAAAACATCTTATCCCGCTGCACTGGAGTCCCTTTTTCTGATGGATCGATCGGGAACGATAGACTCCAGCGTAATTATATCGAGATTAATTAATCAGAGGTTTTACATTTAAACTGACGTAATAAATCAATTCGTTTTTTTTTTTAGTTCGGGAGACGCTATCGAAGTTTTTCAGTGACAATGTACACAGTGTGAATGTACACAAATAGATATGTATATTCATATCACATTCGGTGTAATCAACTTTGTTTTGTGTTCGTTGTTATCTCATGTAGAAAATGACTTCTGTGACTCAGAACCATTACGCAATCATTTGATACGGTTACGTCAAAATACATGGGGAAATAGTCGAAAGCACTGGAATAAATAAGAAGAGTCTAAACGACGAATGGCACAGAATAGTCACAAAACAGTATCGAGTGTCCAGATTTTTAGATATACTAACTGCGGAGAGGTTAGGTGGGTTAGGATGTGGTAAAAGTCATTGAATTGTTTGTTCCTTCAGTGATAAGGAAAGTGTGAACCATGAATGGTAGAAAAGAGTTAGGAAACAGTATCGAGTGTCCAGATTTTTAGGTATACCAACTGCGGAGAGTTAAGATAGGTTAGGTTAGGTTAGGTGAGTTAGGTGAATTAGGTGGTAGACTAATTTTTCCAGGCTTGCAGGGGTGCTATGTATATTTATTTTTATCTATAAGAAACTACTGAAAAATCCCATCTTTGGATTTTAAATGGAAGATTAGGTTCAGGAACTGACGAAACCGAAATCGATTGTTTCGATGGTTTCTCGATACCTGGTCGTGAATAATATCAAGAATCGTTAGTAGGGATCGATCGAAATCGAGATTCCAGGGCTGTCTACTTAAATTTCGCACCGGGGCTTCGGAAATTAAGGGGAGGCTCCGACACTTCTCCATCAATAATTCAAGTTCGCATCGGGAAATCAGTCAATCAGAAATTCCGTGTTGTCTGTCGCGTGGATTCGTCGGATCTGCGAGTCAGCGGTTCGTCGATCGACCGGATTCGCCCTATTCGAAAATGGAGTGTACCGCGACAAAGAAGAAAGCGCGTTTCATTTCTGGTTCAGCCGCTTGGGGCCCTGGCGAGGCTTCCGTTCATCTAGGAAAGTGCGACTCCATTTTCATCGAGACACGCGGATTGCACAATGCGACACGTTTCGCGCTTCCGTCTGCTGCTTTTCGCCGTTCCACACACACACACACACACACACATACACACACACACACGCGCGCACAACCAGAAACGGTTTGCTAGACTGTTCACCATGACGCGACGAAACCGTCCTGTAATTAAGTTTCTGTTTTCGACTTATCGCGTTGTTCGTCAACTCTACTGTAGATCTACCCGCACTAACACCGTGGCTTTTCTTTAACGTCTTTTAACCGCATGCTTTTTTAAATTGGAATGTAAAAATTGAAAGGAGGTCAATGTTTTATTTAAGGGAAATTAATATTTTAAAAAATTAAAACAACACTCTCAGAAAAATAACTATACTATTTAGTATATATAAGATTTTGTTAACTGTATCAGATACACTATGCAGTGAAGGGTTAATCTATGATTAGGGAACGAAAGAACATTCTCCATTTTGTTTCTACTTCTTGCAGTGAATTTTTATCTCGCATAAAGATCCGCAGTCTGATTATGAGTCTCCAATGTGGAATCGCAATCAACGTTGCGCCGTCCATTCGCCCACGACTACTCGATTCTTACATATCTACATACCTAATACGCCCACGCCTCGCTACGCGCTGCTCTCACGCTTTATTTCTCCGGAGTGGTTCTGTTCTGCGAGAAAAACGAACAACAGATCGGAATGAAAAAATATGGATGCTCGTATTAACGTCACTTTCGATTCGAATAGCGTTTCCTTGGAAAGTCCACACTGCTATATAATCCTTGTGTAGTCAACTGGGTAACCGGGTACCCATTTGCTATATTTCTCTCAACAATTTTTTATTAATGTTTTAATAAAGAATAATACAATATTTCTCTGAATGTTTTTCATTTTGTACAGAATAGCTTTGTTAATGTTTCTATAAAGAATATTACAAAATTTCTCTAAATGTTTTTCATTTTGTACAGAATAGCTTTATTACTCGTTTTGAAAAACAAGAGTATAAAAGAATCTACAATTTTATGCAGATTGTTGTATTATAAGCTGTTCGGCAAAATAGTACTTTAAGCGAGAAATGCGTGCGACGAAATAGCTGAGCCGATCGTGTCCAATTGTTTTATTCGCGATTTAACCGACGCGACGTTCGATCGTCGCGCGTTTCTGCATTTGGAGATTAACTATCGGAGAGAATGCACTCCCAAGACAAGAGAACTGTTTTTTCCGCGGACAAAGAGTTCTATCTAATATTAGATATCGATCCTCACGTGTCTGTGCATGAAAGTCTGTATTTACTGAAATCTCGAACGCTTCGCGACGTTTCATCGGTTCGATTACACGAGCAACATAGAAAATGCAGCATCGCTACTTCCAGAGAGTCCGCTAGTCTTCATTTGTTCGTACATAATTAGCCGCTAAATAATATGATCGTGAGTAGTAAAAATTTTATGATATTATTTCCCTTAGAGCGTTTTCATTTTGCCGTGTAGTATGAGGTATTGTTTTGCTAAAGTGGGAGATGAATATAAAAATGGAAATTGAACAGTTCGGTGTGTGGATGGGAAAAAAATAGCGGAATGAAAACCACGGAACAGCTCCCTCACAAAGAAGGGATATAACTCGAATGACTCGGGTAAATGTCCGACTTCTACGGGGTGAGAACAAAGGTGCTTCTATTGATTATCTCAAAATAACTCGCACGGACTTAGTAATCACGCCGGAGGAACGACAACGGATCAATCTCGAAGCCAGCTATGTAGTTTTCATATCCGGAAGTCTCGCGACGCTGTCCACGTCAGAAAACCGTGTCAGCCATGTGTCGGTCTAACATTATGCAGCCGGCGATTCCATTTCCAAACGCATGGACATAGGAGACTACTCATCGTTTTCAACCGTTCGTGGAATACATTAACCCTTAACACTGGTGACTCTAAGAGAGAGGTGCATCTAAAGATTCCACTAACATTATTCAAAATGTTGTTTGCATAATTAAATATATCGGTAGGCAATCTAACCAATAGGCAGCGAATTTTATGCATTTATGACAACAATGAATGGGTGAGTTGACCGAACTGTACTAAGGCATTTTTCTGATTAAAATGACACTCAACACGATATAATTTCAATACATGTACAATTAATAATTAAATAAATAAATTATCAAATAAATTTAATACAAATACAATTTTATGACAAAAATTAATGGGTGAGGTATAACATACAATACGAGGTACAACACAATATAATTTTAACTGTATCTAGTGGTTTAAGGATGTTCTGGAGGTATATAAAAACGCAACAAAATTTTTTAAAATTTGACAAGATATAATTCTTACTAAATTAATGCGATTACCAAAGTTTGGGTTCGATTCAGTGCACCCTTTAATATTTATAGCAACTTGAAGTTTGCACATTTTAACACGTCTTCTTATGGAGAATTCATAAAATTCTACTTCAAACCCTATTTAAACCTTGAAAAAGCACAACTGGAAATTCCATTTTTTTATATATAATAAAAATTATGTAATTATGTTCAAAGTTTATTAGGATTTACTAAACAGTTACAGAGCAAAAAATTATAAACTGCTAAAAAACGTCAAAAAATTACAAAACAAAAAAATCACCTTTTTTTGTTATTATCAGAACATAATTTTACGTAAATTTTACATGTTTATTTTCAGTAACAACCATGAATAATGCTTTCTGAGGTATTTTTAATTTATTTAAATATTTATTTTTAACGTTTCATTGCGTAATTATAGATATTGAATATCACAAATTTATTATCTTGAAGTTCAAATCAGGCAATACAATCATTCGCAAAAGTCACTTACAATTTTTCATAATATGAAGACAATTTGATTAAAAAATAAATATAACATGAAATTCACTAATTAAACGGAAGCTTTTTAAATTAATCTATTTTTTAATGCAAAATATACTCATGAATGGCTTTCATTGCCAATATATTGATGGATTTCGAATTTCTTGTACTTTTGTCTCCCCTTGTACCTTCAGAACATCCTTAAATGACGGTAATAAATAGTAGAATTACATTTTCTAAGAAACCAGGACTTTTCTTAGATCAAGGCTTAACTGTACAAGAATTTTTCTCATTAAAATGACGCTAAAAACGATATTATTTCAACTGTATTCAATGGTTTAATTAACAGTGATAAATAGTAGAACCACAGGATCTAAGAAACCAGAGTTTTCTTTAGATCAAGGCTGAACTGTACCGAGGCAGTGGTGCAATATTTTAAAGTACGATTTATTCAGAACCAGTGAATTTAATCGACAAGGGGAGGCGGATAATTGTTACGAATTAAAAAAGAAAGAAGTATAAAATGTATTACGGAGGTGAGCGACATGACTTCGTCCATGAAAGTAAACTTCGTGTGTGGACATCTCGTGAAATTCGAAGCAGCGTGTCCAAATATTGTGTTTCGCGAATTCGTCCTGCAGAGAACAGTGTATACAGTAGCTGCCCGATGCGGGTCAGTGGGTCGTAGTTGAAATTTTCAAGATAAACAGCGCGGTGGATTGCACTTTTTCAAAATTCATGTCTCAATCCGTTCCCATCCGCGTAAACCGCCGTAAAGATTTCACGTCCACCACTTGTTCCCGACCGAAAAAATCCCCGAATTGCATTGCGTTTCGAATGGATTCCGAGGAGACTTCTGCACGGGATCCAATCAATTTTTTAATGTGTACTGGCCCTGTATTCCCACGACTTCCGTGTTGAACTTCCGTTTCTATTTCGACGCGGACCACTCTCCGCGACCATACTCGAATTCGGAGCGCGTCTACACTTGCACAGCCGGTTGTCGCCGGATTAAGACTTGCGTCCCCACTAGAAGTCGCCGGATCTCGAGGATTGACTCGAAACGAGAGGGGAAAGTTACTCTCTTTCTCTGCCAGTACTCGCGTGACATTCTGACGATTAGTCACGTGACCTTCAAGGTCATGCAAGGTCAGAAATTAAGGAATGCACTTACCTTGATCTAAGAAAAATCCTGGTTTCTTAGATCCTGTGGTTCTACTACTTATTATCGTCGATCAAACCACTGTGTACAGTTGAAATAATATCGTGTTTAGTGTCATTTTATTATTAAAATAACATCTTAGTACAGTTCAGCCTCGATCTAAAAAAAACCCTGCATTCTTACACCCTGTGGTTCTACTACTTATTACCGTCACTCAAACCACTGGATGTTGTTAAAATTATATTGTGTTTAGTGTTATTTGAATCGGAAAAATGCCACAAATGAGTTAACGAAAGCTGCAAAAAATAATAAATAAATAAAGTGTCCTACAATGGAAGGGATGTTATTCGTAGATAATTGAATAGACTTGGTAATCGCGGTGAAAACCGTAGAAACGGGTGATTTTGACCCGTCTGGTAGTTCTTGTGTTAAAACTACGTCGTTCTCGTAGTTGGACGTCCACGGAAGAGTAACTCGAGCCTGACCATTGTTTGTGCATCTAATACCGCGGCTACAGCGCAGCCGATGCGACCAGCTAGCGAGTAGACGGGACGAGACGAGACGAACCGGGACGGAGGAAAGTCGTGGAAAACAGACAATGACGCGGCCATGTTGTTGGAGCCGGTGGAGAACCTCCATTATGAGCGGCGGCTACAATGTAACGTGCCGATAAATGGCGGGAATGGGGTGTGTGACGCGAGACTATCTGGACGCATTATAATTTGAATACAGCTCCACATAATTCCCCCCCCCTACCCCGGCGGGGTAACAGTCTAGGCGGAATGACGACGACGAGGATCATCCGTGTGATCGTGTTACGTAAAGGGAGCGGGTACGATGGCATTACGATGCTGGTGGACGGCCGGCCACTTTGTAACGCGGTTGAGCGCAGCTATGTACGTGTTCAAGTTCTTTTTTTAGAAGAAACTCGTATTACGTTCACACGAACTAATATAGAATGCCCTTTCGCAACCGACTTTTTCAGCCATTATTTGGACACGGAATTCCCGACGCGCCGTCTGCAATTCCGCTCGACATTATCGTGACTTATTCACTCCGCGGAAGTCTGTTTAGAGTCGCCGGATTAGGGGAGAGAACGCGAATCGAGGGGAAATACTTACTCCCCCCTCTCTCTCTCAGAGATACAATATATATATATATATATATATATATATATATATATATATATATATATATATAGAGAGAGAGAGAGAGAGAGAGAGAGAGAGAGAGAGAGTATATGCTAGTACCGCGTCACGTGACCGGGCTGTGCTGAAATAGTGGGGAAAATCGTTGTGGAAGGGGAAAGTAGAGTGGGGACACAAGTCTTAATCTGGCGACTCTGGTTCAGACGCGGACTCCTACCGTGCGATTCCTTTCTTTATTCGACTTCCTGGCATTCGCTTTATTGACTATCAGAATCTGGGACATCGCTGCGATAAGGGCGTCATTTTTTCGATCCTTTTTGTCGTTATTTATTTTCAGCAAATCAGCACGCGTACTCGTTCGATATCAGACATTTTCGGGAGAATAATTCGCCAATTAAACAATATCGTTGGTGATTCTGTGAATGATAACACTGTCCACAACAAAAATGTTTCCACATAACTGTTGGGTGGATAGAGCTTCTTGCGCTGATTCCGAATCTGGCCTTAATTTTTCTCCTACGCGCACAGTTTTTGAAAAAAAAACGTATTTTTCAATCTAAAGCATGTTTAAACAATCACAACGTGTTAATAGAAGATGTATTAATGCTCTCGGCGCACTGGTTCGTCGACATTTGAATTTGATAAATTGCAGAATTGCTTCTAAGTAAAAATTGATCGAACCAGTGCGCCGAGACCATTAATACATCTTTTCTAAACAAGTACACGATCGACAAAAAGGAACATTTAACAACGTATAATGATGGGTAACAATGGATTTCGGAAAGTCTACAGAATCTTTTGCTGCGAAGAACGATTCAATTTTTTTTATAATGACAGCACATTATTTGTTATAATAACAGCACATGAAAAAAGGTGAAATTTGTTGGACAGTGTAATTGTAAAAAGAAACTATGGATTTCTTTGGCTGTGGTTGCAAACAATAATAATATTACAAGAATTTAACAGTATCGATACACTTTTCACAACTTCGAAAAGCCACTCAAGGGAGAAATGAATTCCTATTTCATTGTTGGGGGTTGACATAAGCGATTGAAGTGATTACAGTATCTGGATATTCGAAGAAAAATAGAGCCGACGGGTTTAAAACGCGTTTGAAGGTACCATGCGAAAATTGCATCACGCGGAAACGTTGGAAGTTAAGCAAACTGTTTTCCTTTTCACAGCGGCGGCGTCCCGGTTTATCGTTGCGGAATACAGTGAAAAATTTTATTTTACTTTCTTCGGAAGGTAATTATTTAAACGGCAGTCGGATCCTCTGTGACAGCCGGAATCATATTCTGCTCGCTATTTGCTCGGAAGAGAAGCTTTACTTTAGTTTCTACTTTCGGTAATAATGTAAAACGTCCGTCTGAAATATTTCGTTTATGCTGCTTGGTGATTTGATTACCGTTGATTGGACGGTTTTCCGCTTGTGGTCTTTGAAATGCTGGAACGCAGAACTTCGCTGAATTTTCTGACGCCGAAGTCGACGAGTGCAATGAACTCGAAATGAAAGTGGTCCGACGAGAGTTCGATAATCTTCTGGACGACGAAATTCGCATAATTAATAGCATTAATCTTTCGCTAGTATGTTTCCAAATCAAGAGGTAACATTGGGTATGTTCTTGTGTTACAAATGTTCCATCTGAATTCTAATTTTTTTCTGACAGTTAAAATCACATATTTCCACGATATATAAATTATTATATGTTAATTATATTAATTATTATAATTAAATATTATTATTATCATTACTAAATATTATATATTCATATATTAATGTTTATTTATACACAAATTCTATGCATCGGTTGCACCAAACACAAACATTTCTACTCACTAGATTCTTATCATTGGGTATATTCTTGTGTCACAAATGTTACATCTGAATTCTAATTTTTTTCTACCAATTAAAATCACGTATTTCTACGATATATAATAATACATATCAATGTTCATTTATGCACAAATTGCATCGGTTGCACCAAACAGAAAACGAGCATAAGTTTCTTGCTCTTTCTAATCACTAGATTCCTACAATATGGAAAACTTTGAATTCTTATAGGACATAGGAAAACTTTGAAACGGGTATTTTCCGAGATCATTTGAAGTAACTTATTGAAATTGATACATCTAAAATTGTCAAAAGCATCCACCCTGCGAGGATCTTTCTGGAATATTAAAACTTTCTACCCGAACTGCACTAAACCGGACAGAAGTAGAAAGTGATATAGAAGAGGAAATTGAAGTAGAAATTTTCTTTATTAATATGTGCAATAGATTGAAGATGTGTGCAGATCGATCTCTAGAGAATAAAGAAGAACTAAAATTCTTCAACCCCCTTCCCGCGCTGTTCCTCGCCGTCCAGCGGCGTCCGATCCAAAGGCCCTAGTAACACACAGCGGCTCCCACCGGCAGGCTCGCCCTTAGCGTTCGCCAGATATAATCACATTACCCCATTTTTTCTCGGAACTGTGTAAACACGAAAAATAGTTTGGCCGCGAATAAAATGAAGGAGGAAAATCCGACGATCTACAGAGAGAAAAAGGGTGGTCGGTAGTGGTGAAATTGAGTGATCGAGGGGGTTGGAATGATTCGAAGCCGCGTAATTCCGTGCATCGCGTTGCAGCGTATCGGTTCGACGGCGGCGCGGCGGTCTGCTGCGAGGAGGAAAGTCGAGGAAAGTGCGGGGCGACGAGGAATACGTGCGTGTGCCCGCATCGCGGCGTGATTCTAGCCGGGAGGGGGTGCGAAAGGTGGAGAGTGGGCCAGAGCGTGTGACACGCGGATAGAGAGACGAGGGAGACGGCGTTACACGCGAAAAGAGACACGGGGAACACTGTGGCAGAGAAAACGGGTGGGAAAGAGGAGAGTATAGGAGCAGGGCAGGAGTGGGAGGAGGGGAAAACGTCGGGGAGAGAAAATGCGGCGAGGAAGACGGAGGGAAAACGTGTGCACGCGCTTGAATGTGTGTTTGTCTGTGGAAAGAGGGACGGAGAGGCATCGGGGCTGGAAAAAGAGGGTCGAGAAAAAGACAGCGGACGGTGCCAGAGAGAGAGAGAGAGAGAGCGAGAGAGAGAGTGGGAGGGGAGTTGTGCGCGCATCGGCGTGCACTGCACAGTGCATGCACCTCCGAGAGGTGTGGGTGAGAGACGCGTTTGTGTTGGCACGAGCGTGTAACTGGGTCGCGGGTTCGACAACTTCAGCCAAGGCTGCTAGCTGCAGCGGTTCTCATTCGCGGCTTTCGATCTCCCTACCGATCCCCGACTCGTGCACGATTTTTTTCCCTTCTTCCACCGGCGTCCGCGAAAATTCCCTGAAAAGCGCCTCTCATCCGAAATCCGACACGTTGTATATTTCTTTGCTTCTCTCTCTCTCTTTTTTTCTCTCTCAGATGCTTGAAAAGTCGCGCCGCGAGTAACTCGCGCTGCTCCCCCTCTCTCTCTCTCTATCGCTCTCTCTCTCTTCGTCGCGTTTTTTTCTCTCGGCGAGGCGGGTTTTAAAAATTCACATTCGCCGCGTTTCAGTAAAAATAACCGGTTACAAGACCGCGCGCGCGGTTCGGTGTAACCAGAAGCATCGATCGATCCTCGGCCGACTCTTTTCCCTTGCCAGAGTTAATTGAGGAAACACGATGCCGCGAACGTTGCCAGGCCCCTGGCTTCTATCTTTTTTTCTCCCTCTTATCTAGCTGTCGAACTACGATTAAATGTCACTATGACATCTCCGAGTATTTAGCCGAGCAATCTTCGGTTTCGATCGCCGGTTACTCTTCCAGACACTCGCCTACGGTTTTCCCCAACTTTTACTAATGCAATCGCCACGATAATATGGGACCCACGTTAGTCAAGCGCTCCCCAACGATACAACGTTTCGTTTGTTTGATGAGAATTAAGATCTGTATGTGTTTTATACGAAAGTAAATGTACAGTAAAAGTACAAATACAATTGTTTTATTTAATATACAAGGGCTCCCAAAAAGCTTGTACTTCCTTGATAGGGGAGGGTCCTGACGTCACTCGAAGTAAGTTTTTCCTTTGCGAAAATGTTCTCCGCCATCTTGATAACGAGTTTCAGTAAAGTCGCGTTTACTGTCCAAGAGTCTGTGTTCTGCACGGACAGTAATCACATACTGACATTATTTTTTTATGACTGCGTCTACCGCGTCGAGAGTTCAAAAGAAAGCCAAACGTAAAGAAGGACGATACAACAGTGGAGGGGGTAGTCACTGGACAGTGATCGCGACTTTACTGTAAACTTATCCTCTGCGCACGCGTTATTCTAATTAAGTAAAAGGTGTTTTTTTTTAGCTTAGATATAACTTTCTAAATATTAATGCCATGTGTTTATCTTTCAAATGAATAAAAGAATTTCATTAAAATTTGATTTTTCGTCTTACTTTTTACTTTAGGTCACTGTAGTTGGCCGAACGTGTTTTTTCTCTGTAATTTCAATAAATCATGTGGAACTTTCTTCCACGCCCACGTGAGAAAGCTTATTCTCTGAATTGATATGAATTTGCATGAGCGAGAACATCTGGAACCTACTGGTCGATACATTAAATATTTAACGAAAAAAAGTTTCCCTGTTAATCAGGGAACGCCATTTAATAATCCATGAATCAAATTATAAGCTGCAATTTTCTCGAGGAACATCAGCCTTTAAGAACGAGCATCCGACGGCCGTTTTTTTTATTACGGATTAAAGATCATGTTATATATGTTAATCGATGCGGACGCAACCCATCGAGTTTCCCCGCTGTCGTTTTTCTCGCCTCGATTTTATTGTTTCCTTCATTTGATTAACTAATCGAAAATGTTCCTCGGAATTAAAGTAATACTGAAAATAAGCTGCTGCACTTGCTGATTTCTTTCTCAGATTCCGGTTCGCGTCAGATAGTTTCGCTGTTTCATAATAATAATGATTAATATAAATTATAATAAATTAAACTACATGTGAAAATGGGAGCACGGGTTTGTCAATAGTTCTTTTCTTTTGTAATAAATGTTGCTTTTTTCTGGGGCCGGGTTTATAACGTTATTAAGCAATAGTACTGGAAGTAAAAAATAATTTACATAACCTGTTAACTTTGAGATAATCGAGTAGAAACAAAAACATTATCTTTTTAACCTATTTATCGCTATTTTACAACAGTTTTAGAAGTAAATGACATGTATCCGACAATGGCAGAGAGAGGATAATTTTTTCAAATATTGAAAATAACTATATATATACTGCTGCTTGTATAAAATTTTTTTTTGAAAGTTTCAATCAAGTATTAATATAACGATAAAATATTCCAATCGCAACAAACTGAAATAGAAATTTAATTCCTTGCAGATGGTTATAAAAAATCGTCTCCCATTTGCCATAAATCCATAAAATCCCCAAATTACGTATTATCCGGAAATTTCCGTGGAATAGCTAATTACTTGCTATTAATATGTTAAAATAACCAACTTCCTGGTCAAACTGGTATACATCTATCGCGTATAAATTTAAAATACATATATTGGAAGATGGATTGAGCCATTTGTGGACATAAAAAATTTATTGACGCGAGAGGAGCTGAATATTACAAAATGTAATGCATAATTAAAGTAGCTATTTAAAAATCTCTAGGTCCACGGTGGATCTGTGCGAATAAAATTGATGTGGAGTGAAACGCGACAGTGTTTAAATAAATCGGTTGGACGGGAATCGCGATTCCAGTTTTCGGTATCAGTGAAAAATGTATCACTGATCGACAGGAGAGGGACGAGGAAGGAGGAGGTTTGAAACGGGAAAGAAATTCGAGTGGGCGGACCGATTACGATTGCTGGTAGCCAGTAACCTAACATTGACCCGGCGTTCTCGCGAACCACTTAGAAAATAAATTTACCGCAATCGGCTCGTTACGAGCGAGTGGTGTAACGGGTCGATTCCTTGCACGGAGTCGCGGGAAATCGACTCCGAGCGTCGTCCGTGTTTCCTCCAGGCGAGTTTTCCAGCCGGCTCGTATAAATAAACGGCGAGATCGGACTATCGTGTTCACGCAGGATGCGATTACGTAAAACGACCCTCTCTCTTTCTCCGTGCGCGCGAGCTGGAAAGCGCGAAGTTCGCGTACTCGAGCGCGAAATCGCGCGCGTCGACGAAACCCGCAGCGTCGCGACGCGACGCGGCCGCCGGGTAAACACGACGATCGATTTCTCTCCACCCGGCCCTGCCCTGCCTTGCCCAACCCAGCTTCTGTCCACGCTACCCTACACGCCGCGCCGACGTTGCGACGCTGCATGAGTTCCTTTTCGTCTACGTGCATAAGTGCCACCGCGATTCGCAACGGCGAAATAGTCTGCCGGACATGGGACCCTCGGATCCCCTAATACAGCAGAGGCAAACTCGGAAAAAAAATATTCTTTAACTTTTAAAAGCACAGTCTTTTTTAAAATTATTTTTGGAATATTGCATTGTCATCCAGTGCTGAACTATGCTCAATGTTTCAAGTTTCCAGCTCATCGGAAAGTTAGTTTAAAATCAATTGCAAGATTTGGGCCGAAGAGACAGACACACACAACAAAAAGGGAGCCAATAACAACATGGTAAAAATTTTAAATTCTAACGCATAGTCTTTTTTACCACGTTTTTATTTAAAATTATTTTTGGAATATTGCATTGTCATCCAGTGCTGAACTATGTCCAATGTCTCAAGTCTCTAGCTCATCGGGAATTTAGTTTAAAATCAATGGCAAGCTTTGCAGTAAAGATTTTAATGACTGTAGAACTCTAGATGAATTTAACTTCTACTAATTACTGTACTACGAATGTTTATGCAATTTCCAATTTTTGTAGACGAATTTTAAAAAGGTGGAATGAAACAGAATTTTATTTTCCAACGTAGCAGCCTTTTTAATCTGACGTCAATTAAAAGTGTACTAAATTCTGTGGTATTTAATACCATATTAGTTTTTGAAAAATTTCTGTTGGTGTGTACAACGAATTGCACGAAACATATAGAGGAGGAAAGATCGTTTTTAACCTGAAGTTTATTACATTTCAAGCTATTTCTTTACCCAGAAGAAATCATTTCTTCATTTTACTCTTCGGTATATAATAGTTTAACTTCAATGTACTAATAATAAAGTGTCACATTGTGTTATATGTAAACAATTTTAATTCACAACTGAGAAACGTTTATTCCATAGTGCGGTGAAGATGAAATAGACATTTAATAAGTATAAGGTGTATATATTTGATCTCCTAACCTCGTCATCTCAACACTTTCGAATGCCAGAATTGTATAAAGATCCAATAATTCTAAATCGAAATCGATAAAAGCTACTCATAACACATGCACTATGTATTTATATTTTCTGGTTACATTGCTAAAAAAAATAAATGTTTGTCTCTAGCTCCGTCGTTTTCCCACAGTTTCAGAGTATCCACGCTAAAAATACCGAGAAACCGTTACGCCAGTACACCATAAAACATTATTCTAACTTTACAATTCGTGTCGGCACGCCGCGGACATTAATGATCACGGTTGTATGGTGATCACGTCATAGCAACAGCCGAGTCGCAGTCATAGTCGTCAGACTCGCCTTACGCAATCTTATCGTTCGTCTCAAGCTACAATGCCCTTTCCCCTAGCTTTCTACATTCAGACGATTCTAGTAAAAAATGAACTCGGACGTCTTCCATAAACCTTTGGAACGACCCTAATAAACAGAAACCTTCGTAGTTTTTTCACATATCGTCTCGTCGATCACACTTTCACCCGATCTAAAAAACGTCCATGCTAATTTACCGAGGCAACGAACGGAGACCTATGATCCACAGATCTGTATCAATCCTCTGTTTCATCAGACAGTTTATGCTAACATTATTATAAACAAAAACGCAGTAGTTTATTCTAAAAAATTGAAAAGAAACTAATTCAGCAATGGGACTATGAAATCAAATATGCATTTTGATATGTAAAAAATGAAAATGATCTTTATTTTCGAAGACAAACTTTTCTCGAAATTGTAGAAAAATAAATAGATGTTAACAGTGAGTTTTAACCCTTTGCACTCGGAGCTATTTTAACTCGATAATCAAACGTTTCTTCTGATCTAGAATATTTACACTCTCTATGAGTTTTTATATTTGGTAGATATAACATTGGTATAATACCTCATACAATACTTAAATATTTAGTAATTGGTTAGATACCGACATATCTAATAATGTAAACAATATTTTCAATAATAGGACAGAAATTTTTATTTACGCCTCAGAGGCGCCACTCGAGTGCTAAGGGTTAATAGACTTCCATCTGGACACTATCAACTGGAGGCCTCCCTTTTTAAGATTTTCCTGCTGAAATAATAATATATAAATTATATATATATATTTAATGCTTAACTATTTATCTTGAATGATAATAATAAATATGTAATCGATCTAAATATATACATAATAATTTTTATCTAATAAAAATATAATAATATTTTATATTAAAATATATATGTGTATAATATAATAATTTATATTATATATTATTATATTATTGTATAATAATATAATAATATATATAATAATTTTTATTATTATTATTATTATTATTAATATATATATTAAGTTGTCCACGTGGTTGTCTGGTACAAGGTCCTATTCTTGTGTTATGTCATTGATAATAATCTATGATAATAATAGAGACGCTCTGATTCTCAAACTTTGCAATAAGGGTTACTTTTCACCCTATATAATAGATTCCTTTTTATGCGGACCCTCTCTTTCTTCCCTACAAACATTTCTTACGTCTCCCAGATTATGTCTTTAGTATTGTATTCGAAAATGTTCATTATATTGTCTCAATTCTAGATTATAAGTTATCTTTGTAATGTTAATAATCCCATGTGGAGTTAGGTATATTAGAACAAACTCTAACAAGTTTCGTTAGAGCTCGACCCGCTTCGATACGTGAAAGCCGAAAACAAGCAGGAAACATTGACATTTGTAGAGACGAGGAAGCAGCGTTTCAAAATTTCGAAGTTTTGACGAACGGAAAAGAATCGGATGAAAAGGAGCTGCGTGGAACGGCGAACAGTTGGTCAGCTGTGACGCGGCGATTGCAAAACATCAGATCGAAAACTTTCGCGTGTTGGTGCGATTCCAACGATCGTGGCGGACTCGACGTTGCGGAGAAAGGGGAGAAAGGGTCCACGAAAACATCGTACACGCGTTGACTGCTCGGTTGCGTAACAGATTCCCTTTCCTCTTCCCTTCGACGTGCCACCTGCTTCGCGAAATTCGCACTCTTCTCTCTTCCCCCCCCTGCCGTTCTTCCGCAGTAAATCCGCAGCGACGCGACTTTCTGAGGATTCCGGTGCTCGCGGCACGCATGGCGACAGTTGCTCGATGCGACGCGCCGACCAACTCATTTTTCCATTTACATTCACGAAATACGTGTCCGAAGAGCGACACGCAGACAATTCCTAAAGAATTCGAGCGCAATTAACCTAACCCACCTAACATACCTAACAATTAGTTTTAAGGTAATATGTAAGCACATATAAGCTTCTGTGAATAGTTCTACTCTCTCTCTATCTATTTAGAATTAAGGATAGCGCTTAATTGTAAAAATTTAGGTTAAGTTAGTAGATAAGTTAATATTTAAGGTTAGGTTAACAGCAACGGGACAAAAGATAAGTTTGTAAAGGAGAAGGGAAAGAAATGTAACCCTAAGGGGATCATAATAAACTATTACTACTAACATACCTAACACACCTAACCCAACCAACATCTTCAGAAATGCATAAAGATCCGCAAGCTAATAATAAAATGTAAACGTAGTACCCTGAAAAACTTTAATATAAAATCTAACAGACCTGACCCGACCAACTTCTTCAGAAATGTATAAAGGATCCGGATTTTCCAAAGAGTCATAGCGATCCACAATATCATTTCAGCAGTTCGAAACGAAGTGGCCTGATCAAGATTTGTTTTAGAAACAAAGTATTTCATCAAAGTTTTAATTATCAGCGAATTTTATTCCTTACTAACAACTTGTCCTCATGTAAGAACAACTTGCTCCACAGCAGGGCAAAAAGTTCCACTTCGGAGAACGACAAATAAATGAGAAACTATAAAAACCCTATTGCAATATTTTAATCTTGAAACATAATAAATGTAACAACAAATGACTGGTTAAATACGATAATATCTATACTATTTCTACAAGCTATCATAGACGGTCAGATTTGAAATTGTTCAAACCAATTTTTGGGATATAAAGAATGGTTAATGTTTTCAGCGCACGGCTCGATCGTTTATTACTTCTTATAAAGCACTTTTCAAGTTAAATCGACGTGTCGATATCTATGTTTAGATCATTTTCTTCTGATCGAACCGTGCTCCGAGGACATCAACCGTTCTTTATTAACAATCGATAGAAGAAACATATTTTTCGGGATATATTGTGGAAGAAATGCCGGGATGGCGCCACCGTCAGCGCTAATCGCATAAATTAAAAAGAAAATAGTGGCCGATCTCATTAGCAAAGCGGATCGATCGCGCAAAAGCTCGAGTCATTTGCGAGTAGCCCGCTAATGAGTCTACTGACACAATGCGTGTGTAGAGATGCATTCGAATGGACACATCTAAATTGGTAACGAGTGTGACAAGCCAAGAGTGCCGTTCTTGCCACGCTGTCCTACATCGAGTTGCAGTATGGCAGTCGGTTGACTCGGGAAATTGCCGCTCGATAATCTTTCTTCCTATCGCCGCCCTTCCTGCTTCTGTTAAATATTGAGACTCTTCTGAGATAACGTCGCGCGACTGCAATCCGCCCAGACGTACACGGTTCTAGCGGATACACCGCCGGCACCGGGTGCCGTCATTTTTCGGCGTCAACTGTTAACGCCTGAGAACCTTCGATCCTTGAATTTTATCCGGCGTGTTCAACACGGATGCTGGGTAATAAGACCGACAGGAAAAACCGATATTACCGTTCGCAATAAAGGCACGCAAATACTGTGTAGAAAATTCAACAGAAAAAAGCGCACATTATGTACAAGGCTGATCACCGGACTAAGGATCTTTATGCGTTTACAGGAAAATTCAGAAGAGAAATTCAAAATTTAAACAATCGGAGATGTCAATGTAAGATGTCTCCTCTATTCGAATCATTAAGGGAAGTTGATAAGTTGATTTTCTGACTTTTCTGGAGCCGATGACTTCTGTCGCTCCTTTTGTCAAGAAAGAAGACATCAGGATACACATACGTGCCATCAGCTTGCTTAACGGGGCGCCGCCGTGCCGGCTGAATCTCCTTAAAGCGAGATATCCCGATGTGTATCGCGAAACCCATTGTCGGACCCATGAGCAGCGTTTCCACTTGCGATCACGTTCTCACAGGGTCATGGTGGACTACAATATCGTTTCAGCAGTTTAAAACAGTTCCCACTTCACGACGCTATTCGTCCGCCCCACGTCTGGCGACCTTTATCGCTTGTTAGGATAGGGTTAGATACGTTAGGATAGGTTAGGATGCCGCCGGAGGAGTGATAGGCGATCACGCCCCGCGCGGACGTATGAGGGGGTAACCGGGGTACATCGGTGTGAGTCTGGAACTCCGCCTACCATCGGGTGTCTCAGGGAAGGTGGAAACGTAGTTGTCGTCGCTACGGTTCCTTAAATTAACGGGATTATTACAGGGGGGGGGGCTTCTCCTCCTCCAGGGGTGGCCTTAGAAGGCAGTGGAGGGTCAAGTTGAGTACTCGCGTGATCCTTGACCCCCCGCAGTAAAGTCTTAGGACGGCCGTGTGGTTTTAGTCGGTACTCCGACATTGCCCTCCCTCATCTCCAGCGATGACTGGGGTTATGCCAGTGGGGGATTTCCACACGTAAAAGAAAGATACGTTAGGATAGGGTTAGGATCTGAAAACAAATAAAAAGGTGGATTCACCTTTCCACGGACAATATCGTTTGACCTATCGTTAATGGCGTATTGAGCCGAATACGTGCGCGGGGCTGCCGCGGCATTCATTCGGAATGCGAGCCGGAGGATCGTCCTCGTGGAATTTGTGAACACCAACCGCCACGCTTGTACAGAAATTTCTGCGGATATTGAAATCGCGTAGAAATTTCAATGGGTTTCATATTACACGTCCGTGCTGCGGACATTTTCAGAAGCAGGTTCAAGAAATGGTCGGTTTTAAGTCTTCTGCAGTTTGCAATTATTCGCGGAAGCTTGTGAAAACGGAAATTTTTATCGAATTCATTCTAATTTGAGATTAATTATTTACGAATTATTCGAATTGGACACGAAATTGATACGAAAGAATGGATAATATAATAAGTAATGTGTCTGTGGATTACGAACAGACCAATAAATTAAAAGAAATGTTTGTAAGATGAAATGAAGAAAAATTGGAAATAAATTAAATGGTTCTAGTGCCCGTTAGATTTACTATTTTACAATTATTGACGATTATTGCATAAATATTGTATGACCATTCATGCGATACCTTCTATGCAACAAGGTTCTGTAGTAATAATTATTGTAATAGACAACGAGTTAATTATTCAATGGCGAGTCTATCGGCGGGAAAATGTGGAGCACCACTGGTTTATTGTGTTCGCGGGTAATTACGTATTCAAACGAAATTATATAATGCATTATATCCGCTGGCGAATATTTCTGACATAGTTGCAATAGAGATTGCATAATTCGCAACGATACATTGAATGCGATATAATGTAACCACAACAATGCGTTAATATTTTTTTCGAGGCAGCCACCAGCGAAACGGTAAATATTTGATATCGACGCGTTGTCGAGTATTTATAAACATAGCTGTGCACGATATCAACATTCTATTACGTCTTCGTGCCTTGACTCGTCGAATCATCTATTCTCATTCGTCTGGTCGGTTAATTATCTCCTTCGATTCTTTACACCCCGTCGCTCGCTCGCTTTTTATCTGTTACGAAACAAACAACGTCCACAATGCGTGATCCGAGTCGTTACATTACTCCGAAAGAAAGAGACCCTGTAGACACGACACAGCAAACAATCTCAAACCCGAACCATACAAATGCAACCACGAACCTTTAAATCTGCTGTTAATCTTCTCGATATCTACATCGTGTCTTGGTAATTATTGCGGAACGGTCACTGTACTCTGATTTTCATGAAATGTAAATATTTTATAAATTTCGACATTTCAAACAACTTTTTCGAGATATTCGCAAAAAACTATTGCTAATACTGCATCTATTCTTGCAAATTCAATACAGTATCAGCAACAATTTTTTGCGAATATCTCGAAGACTAAAAGCGACCCCCCTATATTAGAAAAGGAAAAAGTTGTTCAAAATGCGTTGCTGCATAACATTCTTGAATTTCATAAAAATCGGAGTACAGTGACCCTTTCGCAATTATTGCCCTCGTTACAGGAAGAAATTCGAAACATAAAGGAACCACTTCAAACGAACTCCAAACAGTCATAAGCAAAAAATGAGATTGTTAGATCTACATTGGCGGTCCGACCCGTTAATGATTCACAAAAGACCAAAATCCGAAACACACAGGGACACTATCAGCGCCGGCAAAAGCCTAAGCTCCGAAAACAGGAAAAGAGAGAGAGAGAGAGAGGGGCTCAAAGCTCGGCGCCGGACTTGTTCAAACCGGCGAATTAAAAATTAAATTTTCAACTGAAGCCTGTATCCCCCATTCAGCCCTTCTATCCGTGAGCGACGTCGGTCGCGGGAGCACACACACACAAACACAGCCACTCCTCTGAAATTTTCCGACTCGTTAAATCGTCGCATCAAAAAAAGGAAAGCCAGAAAGAGGAACGGAGAGACGAGCAAAAAAACACATACACACAAAACACGCATCCATTAAAGGACGAAAGAGAAACGGAAAAGCGGCTCTCTCTCTCTCCCTCTCGTTTTTCAGGGAAAAGCGGAACAAAAACGGGGGGAGAAAGGGACGGGGAAAAAAGAACGGGGCGGGTTTGAAAGAGGCTCGACCATTGTCCGTCGTTTCGACGATAGAGCTCGCGCTTTTGGACGATGAGAAAACGTCGCACGTGCGACAGAGCGTATCGACGTCTGCGCCGCGAAACGGCGTGGCATACGTCAGCGATGACGACGTCGTCGTCGACGACGACGACGACGTCCTAGCAGTCTCCTTCGTCGTCGACGTCGTGGTTGGCGACGCGAAGTGAGCTTCAGTTGCACTGGCTGCGCGGCTATCGATCTGCGAGCCCACGCTTCCGTTTCTCCTCCTGTCCTCTGCCGCGCCTCACCCTTCAGCAACTGCAGTTGCAGCTGCAGCAGCAGCTTCGCGACCCAACCCTCGCTGATACTTCACCCCCTACCTCTCTGTATCTTCCCACAGAGCCTGTCTCTTTTTCTCTCTTTTATATACCTGCCTCTTGGTTTCTTTACCTCCCCTTTTACCACCCCCTACCACGATCCCACCCCTTTCTTTCTCTGCTCTTTGCCGTCTCCCTCTGCTTGGAACTCTCTCTCTCTCTGTCCTTCACTCTGCTAAGCGACTATAACGCGCGTGTTTTAAAGGCTAGGTGTTCCTCTTTCCTTTCTTCGTCCGTCAACCCTCCCCGCGAAACCCACCACCAGTCCGACTACTCCCCGCCGCCATACAGCCTAGTTCCTCTCTCTCTTTTTCTTCTTTTTTTTCTTCCGCTCGCGATTCTTTCGTCCCTCAAACGTATTCCGGAGCTGGCGCAGCCGGAGTTCCAGTTATATGAATAATGAAGGGCTTAGAAGTCGAATAATTAATATCTCTTTAAGCGGCGTCGTTGAACGGATCTCCTCGGACCGGGCCCGTTTTCTCGGAAACGGCCCAGTCAGTGAGACGTCGTAACTAGTTGGGGCCTTGGACGAAGTAGAATTTCGGGGCCTCAACCCCCAACTAAATAACTTTCACGTTGGAAATGATAAAATAATTGTAAAACAAGGTACATATTTGTAGGATTTCAGGGAATCGAACCCAGGCCTCATTGGTGGTAGCCGATCGACTAACTAACGCGCTCCGATCTCCTACGGTTTATTTGATTGGTAAGTTCTGATCCCTCATATTTGTTGTTGCATAAAAAGTGAAATGAATTCTCCTTCATCCACGAAAACCTTTTACGTAAAAATACAAAATATTTGGTAAACAATTACACATATTGATATATAAAGAGCATCATAATATAATTGTGTTAATATACTTATGTTGAATATGTGTTAAAATTCTTTTAGTGAAATTGAAATTGTTTACCTGAAAATGGGGAGACCATTCGAGCAAACGTCGTTAGAAATAAGTAAAGTTCTACCAATCAAAATGTTATATACAATTTTCAAAATGTTGACGGTTTAGAACACAGTCTAAATAAATTTTTCTTCTATTTTTAATGAGAGGACTTTCACTGTGTAAATATTTTTCTTACAATATCGATCGTTTTATAAGCGTTCTAGTTTTACTTTGTCCATTGCGCGTCGAAGTTTTCAATTATAATGCAACGGAGATACGCGGCCCGCACGAAGAATAATTTGCACACACGTTATCGAATGATATTATTTCGTAGCATTGTTGCACGCCGAGTTGACCCAAATGTGTGTCCACGTTTTTCATACGTGTTCCGTGCAAATGAACATAATAATATTCCTGCCCGGTCCCGCCGTAAAAGGTTCTCGAGTGATTTGTTTCGTTTTGCAGAATAATTACTGTTTCTGTTTGATAGAAACTCGTAACATCCATTATTTCCCCGGTTCCCATTGAAACTGAGTTCTCTGACCCACCCCCATCCCTCATACATTTAACACTAAATTTACATTTAACCGGTTTCAGACTTTTTATTACATATTTATTTGTAGAGATTCTTCCGTGGGAAATTATTGTCAAGAATGCAATAGATAATTAAGAACCGCAGAGTTAAACTGTGTTACATATGTATCCTTTGAAACAGTAATTTAGTATTAGTTTACCAAAACCAGTCTGACCAGAAGCAAAAATAATAATTGATCACGTGGTTGCTGGAAAAAATGTATTATAAAGCAAGAATTTTCAAAGGAAATCGTAAAATTAACTGGTGTGTTAGTTTTAGTGTTAACAACATTTTCGCAAAGTGAAGAATTCTTCAAAGGACACCCATTTGGGTTAGCTTCTGTGCTTGAAGGTATTTGAGAGAATTTATATTTTGCAGAGGTCCTGGTAAGTCCCTTCGTACTTCGGGTAAACATTGTACCACTTAAGTGTCGAGGTTGAGCACGAAACAGTCGTAAAATTTGGTCGAACGGTTTCTCACCTTTTCCGTTTCGAGGGAATGCTTTGCATTTTTCCAGAAAGCAGTCGCACGCGTTCGAACGTCGTGCGGCTCGGCTTGGCGGTCTATCATGTAAAGACTGAAACGCTTACCTACTTACAGTAGTTGTACCTATTACTATAATCTTATCGCATCGTGACGTCTATAAGGTCGATGATCTTTGAATGACGGGAAGCACACGTACGCCGGTAACGGAGCTGCATATCAGACTTCTTTTACTACGGGAATAATTATGTGGCAATTATTTCGGAACGAGTCGCCGGACTCGCAACGTGTAATTGTACTCTGTAATTTCCAGCCGAAAGACAAACATCGGTCTGCGTTACGACCTACAATCCACAATATTACAATAAATAGTTTCCCAATAATTACGTCACTATTATTACATCTCGCGTTCTGTTTAACAATTCCAAACATTGTGGAAACTCAGTTGGATGGTCTGTCAATTCTCTTCTATGAAAATGTCCAAGGATTCTAATCATCTAGGGATGATTTTGTTTCTTTTGTTGTGATTATTAATAGACCGTATATTTATGCAAAATAAAAATTGTCTGCATCGATTGAAAGGAATACAAATAAAATTCAATGTTGTTTCTTCGCTTAATGATTCTAATAGAGAAATAATTAATTTTCAATTATTCAAATTTTCTATAATTTTGCTATAAATAAAGATCCGCAGTTCAATTATTAGCATATAGTCTATATTAGGATACACCACATCGTGTTTACGTTAATTGTGCTCATAATTGGAACTCGGTTAAACGATCAAAACTAGTTTCAATTGTATTAATATTATTCTGACATGTCTAGTCCAATAATTGTAAATTAAAAATATCACCATCCGTCATTTAGACAGGCCTATTGTTAATTAAATTACTCGCTACAATCCGTATCGATCGGTACAATAAGCATTGCATAATGGATCGCCTTGGTTTGATTATTTACATTTGGAGCTCCATTTTGGAGTTTTTAAGTGAACAAAATGACAAACCCTATCCCTAACCCTATCCTAACAATTGTTTCTAACGCGATAGTCGACTGTTGACTGATTCGGTTTTAAGTAAGAAAATGGCAAATCCTATCCTAACCCCCTAGCCCTCCTAACCCTATTCTAACCCAATTCTAACAATTGTTTCTAACGCGAGGGTCGACTGTTGACTGATTCGGTTCCATTAGCGGACTATTTTTTGGGAAAACAGGACCGGCAGAATTTTGTCAGTTTACTTGGCCAGAAAATTCGACGGGAACTCGACAACGGTAGAGCGATCTTAATGGCGCGATAAGTACGAACCCGGAGAGCGTTCACGTCAAAACAACAGACGTGGATCGATTTCGTAACGACAACCTTCGAACCCGTTCGTCGGTTCTGAAAACACGCCGAGAGAAGGACGAAGGATTGCCACTGTCGAACACCGTTCACCGGGAGACCCGCGTCACTGCTTCGGCTTTCACTTGCGAAAAAAATACGAGATAACCCGTCGGCGACAACGCAAGCCGGATGTACCCTCTCGAGAAAAATTATCGGCCTACCGAATCTTTCAAATTTCACCGAAGCACCTCCTCCCACTCTGTCAGCGCTCATAAAAGCCGCCAAACTTTTAAAAAAGCAGTTGAATTTTTTGAAGATGTTGGACCATGATGAGTAAACAAAATATTATTTTCAGTACATAATTTCAGTATTTAAAAAAGAAAAAATAAATTCTCTTCTTCTTGATTTCGAAATCGTAATATTTATTTAAAAAATATTTCTTTTATGTTTACGTATAAATATATTAATATATTACTTGACAATTATAGGAAATGATAGGAAAAACAAAATATTTTTTATTTATTTACGAAATAATCTAATCATTACAAGAAATTTCGTGAATTCTTTTTTTAGTTTTTAAAATTAGGCTACGGTGACTTCTATGACTGTACTGAATATATTTCCTACGAACTCGATTCTATCTATAATGACTATACGATACCTCTTTTCGATAGGAAAGCGTCAGCCAGTGTGACTTCGCGATAGTCGCGATTGTCAAGAAATAAATCATGAGGCACGAAGTTAATAATCTAGATCGCACACCGTAGGTTTCGACCACGAAACGGGGTGAACGTCTCTGAAAATATCCGCGTCGAATTAGCATTATCGGAAATTTGCTCACCTGACTGGATCGACCATATTTAACTCGACGACAAGCGCAAAGCACTTCTGATAATTACTGTCAGTGAATAATTTCTACGAGCCCCATTAACGTTGTAAATATTTATGTACGTTGATACTGTTGTCGTAAATAGGTCGATGGTATTTTCGATAAAGTTGTGGTTGTCGCGTTTTGAAATATACGGAAGGTATGCAAATAGGTACTTCGTGGATCCAGGTCTAGTCTTGTGCGAGCAGCCTTATAGATCATGAAAATTCAAACGAGTTTTCTTCGACTATTGGAATTCATAATCCTAACAGCAGATTTACACAATATAATTTTGTAAGATTACATGCAAGAACCGGAGTCGGCAGATTAATCCTTAGATCAGAGTCTCCACTCGAATGGGGACTGTAAAGCGCCATTAAAAATTGGTGTACCATTATTCAATATATTCTTTACGTTATTAAATATACCGTCTAATTCATGCAAATAAAAAATGATAAAATACCAGATTTATAGTGTAGCTAGGTGTAATTAATGTTACGTTGCATATTATGACCGAATGTTAATGTTAAGGGATGATTGAGCTCCGAAACAATACAGTTGCATAGAAAAATCATAAAATACCAGATTTAACGCAGGTTGATGCTAGGTATTAGTAATGTTACGTTGCATATTATGACCGAATGTTATTTTTGGGGGATGATTTAGCTCCGAAACAATACAGTTGCATAGAAAAATCATAAAATACCAGATTTAACGCAGGATGATGCTGGGTATTAGTAATGTTACGTTGCATATCATGACCGAATGTTAATTTTGGGGGATGATTTAGCTCCGAAACAATACAGTTGCATAGAAAAATCATAAAATACCAGATTTAACGCAGGTTGATGCTAGGTATTAGTAATGTTACGTTGCATATCATGACCGAATGTTAATTTTAAGGGATGATTGAGCTCCGAAACAATACAGTTCAATAAAAAAATCATAAAATACCAGATTTAACGCAGGTTGATGCTAGGTATTAGTAATGTTACGTTGCATATTATGACCGAATGTTATTTTTGGGGGATGATCGAGCTGCGAAGCAATACAGTTGCCATAGATCACGGCGTTTGTGTGAGACAAGATCGGGGGACAAGAAATCGGAACGCAGCCTCGGAAGTCAAGTTAATCGGCCAATCTAGAGGCAGCAGAGGCTGCCCAGAAGAAATTCGTTTTCTCGTGATCGCGAAGCCAAGAGGACATTACCAGACGACGAGGACGACGTTACGGGCGTTCTTCTTACGAAGCATTTGCGCAACCGACACTTACGTGGGTACTTTCGCTTTGCATAATTTAGTCGCCGCGTTTCGATCGCGTATTCCGAACGACTGTGACTCGCGACATCGTAAACTTACTTTTGAAACCGTTCCTCCCGTCATTCGGTTTGTTTCGAAGCTGTCTTCTCTCACCTCGCCGTGATTCGCGGAACTTCAGACACGACGTGTCTGCGAAACGATCTACGAGCGACTCGAGAATCGCTCGAGTTCGTAAATTAGCCGGTCCGTTTGAAAATTCCGCCGATTGTGAACGCCAGAACTTCGCAGAATTCATTCGGATCTTAATCATGCAACATCACTTGTTTTGAAGTGTTTTGTAGCGTCGATGAATGAAAGCTCGCTCGTCATTTTTCATGTTTGACACTGTGAGTAGTTTTTATTACCACGTTTTTATTAGCTCGCTTTCTTGCTTGTTTTTTTGTCTGTCTGTCTGTTCGGCGACAAATTTGGCAATTGATTTTAAACTAACTTCCTGATGAGCTAGAGACTTGAAATTGGATAAATGGCTCAGAACTGGATGACAATACATTATTCAAAAAAAATTTTTTTAATATCCTATCCGTTTCGGAGAAATAACAATTAAATCATCGTTTCGATACGATTCGCTACGGCATTGCTTTCGATATGTCGCGATTTCAATACTGTCTAAAATTTAGTACGTGTCTCTGTTATAATTTCATAACCTGGTAAAAATGTTAAAAATCTATTGAAATATTTCACATACACAAGACTAAAAAGCAGAAAATAATTATGTAAATAAAAATAAATTTTAAAAAAATACCACGTTTTTAAAAACGGACTAAAAAGTATCAAATGATTTTTCCTAGTCGCATACCGATTCCTAACCTCGTACAGATAATGGTGAAAATTTGTGATTGTGAATTTCGAATTGCTATGAAAATACTTGTAAGATTTCAAACGAAAAACGTGGGGCGCAAGATGCATCGATTATTTATTTCATGCTCCCCGCGTTTTACGTTTGAAATCTTACAAATATTTTCATAGTAATTGGAAATTCACAATCACAAATTTTCACCACTATCTGTACGAGATTAGGAATCGATATATGCGACTAGGAAAAATTATTTTATACTTTTTAATTCGTTTTTAAAAACGTGTTCAGATAATTTAAAAACGCATAAATTTAGTCGTTCTATGGAAACATTGAATAAAAGATCGCCAGTCCTGGATTTAGAGAAACAACTATCGTGTCGTAGAACATTCTGGATACATCGGTGCTTTCGGATCGTATTTGTATTCGAGTCTGTGCGCGACGTCGCGACCGTAAAAACAGTTTTGAAACGATTCGAGGTACTCTCTTGTTGCTGATTTCCAAACTCTCTCTTTCTCGTCGTTTTTCGCGGAATTATAGTTAACCTTCTCCATGTTAATCGTCTAATACATTCGTAATTACATTTTTCGAATGCCAATAGTTTACGGTAAACTTGAATTTTGTAAGTTTGTAATTATTGGGAAAGGGTTGTTACTCCAATTTTGATGAAATTTAAATATTTTCTAGATTTCGACATTTTAAACAACTTTTTCCTTTCCCAATATAGGGGTGTTGCTTTTAGTTTTCGAGATATTCGCGAAAAACGATTTTTAATACTAATAACAATTGTTAAATGATCTCGGCGCTACGGTTCGATCGTAAAAACAAACTTAACTAAGTGAAAAATTGTGAATATGTTTTTTCCTTACATTTAAACATTTAATAGTTAATACTTTTGAAAATTGTATGTTTTCGTTTTTTTAATTTTTTTTTCTTACAGACGCAATTTTAAGTTAATTTTGAAAATGGTCCAAATCAGTGAACGAAACGTTGATTATTTAAAATAATTAGCAAAACTGCTTAGTTAAGTTTGTTTTTTAGGATCGAACCGTAGCTCCGAGATCATTTAACAATTGTTATTAGCAATGATACGATCGATATAAGAAGTTTATTTATTTTTAATATTGTATTGAATTTTTTGTATTGTTGCACGCTCCGTGACAACGTATTAGCAATAGTTTTTTGCGAATATCTTGAAAACTAAAAGCGACCCCTCTATATAGGAATAGGAAAAAGTTGTTCAAAATGTCGAAATCTATAACATAGTTAAATTTCATCAAAATCGGAGTGTAATAACCTTTTGGCAATAATTACCAATTGAAGGTATTGGTGGAAAATAGAATCAGTTTTCTTAAATGTTTACGCGGTCCGATAATATCGTTGTAACGATCATCCAGCAGCAACGATTTCCTCCTATTTGCTAAAATTATCTGTTTGGTAGCGATTCGATGGAAACGCTGGCCGGATCGATACATATTTACGTACGCGTATTGGTATTATCTGGTGGTCCGATCATTTTGGAAGTTACATCAATCACGTGGCCAATGTTTGAGATCAATTCGTGCAATCTTGCATGATAACGAGATCGAATAATCGATGACGACAAACCCCCGAAGTTACGGGACTATTTGGCCACGTTTATCGGACATTAAAGTTGAAACACCGCTGTGTATCGAGAAATTTGTCTACCGTGACTCCCGGCTAACCCCCTCCTCCCCGACAACGGCGCAACCATTTTACGAACCATTTCCCTCTGACGTTGTTTATCGCATTTCCGAATATTAACATCTCGCGCAAACGTTCCATTAAAACTCATTCTGATGCCGCTGCTGGAGAAATTCTACATCAAACAGTTTTACCGTATCGATCAGAAAGTAACTTGATAGAATACAGCATACGGTGAAATTTCATCGAAGATTTCATTTAAGCGTCATCATTTTCAAGTGTTTCGGATCTGCCTTTAAAATGACGCCGGTTTGCTTCTGGGGAATTCATACGGGTTTGGTTTTCGCTCAAGCGTATTGGTTTGACAATGGCGAACCGAATCTACTGCGAGCGGAATCAGTCTGCTCAGTTTTAATCAGACGTGCTCGGTGTAGAACGTTCATAGGTAGATTTACAACAAATTGGAGTGAAACAGAAGTTTATTTCTTTTCTCCATATATTTAATAGGTTGAAAATAATTTGACAGTATTTTTGAATTTTTCGAATATTTTTACTGTTTTAAATCACACCTACCCAGTTTTTCTAATCCTACAAATACATGTCAAGTTATTGATAATGTCCTTGTCTTTGAAATGTGGTAGAAAGATACTCCCTAGTAATGAAAATATTTGTACACCTTTTAAAAATGAACAACTTTTTCAAAATTGGACCCAACAACGAAGTTACTCGTTTTGAAAACGCGTACCAAAAACATTCTACAATTTCGTTCCTCTTCGGAAACGAAATAGAAACTTTCTGAAACCAGATGTTTGTAACAATACGTTCGAAATGAAAATTCGTCCCAGGCATTTTGCAACAGCGAACGAGCATACAAGAGAATGGAGAAAAACATACGCGAGGCCATTGTTGCAGGATCAACAAATAAAAATGTCCTGATTCAGGTGTAACGCCTACCTTGAATCGAAAAGTCCAGGTACACGGACGAACGCAATCGCGCATGAATAGAATGTCAGTAACCACGGGATCGCGTTGTTATCAAAAGGACGTTATGTAAACTCGGTTCACGGCAATTCCGGTGGGGTCTGCTTATTACAACGGCTCTCCGACGCGAGCGGAATTAGAAAATCCACTTCAGTCCGTCGCGTCTTTGAACGTCACTCTTTTCTTTCTTTTCTATATGGACGTTCGACAGTGTGGAATCCTACAGGAGAAATTAATATTTAGAAACATCGCCCTGCAACAATTTGTTGGTAGCGTTCCGAAGAATGTATTCGTGTATTCTTTAAAAATTCAAGAATTATAGAGAATCGAAAAATTAGTATCATTTTTGACATTTTATAGAGTAGACTGCGGATGCAATTATGGCTTTTTAAAATTTTCAACAAATGCTACAGAATAAACTTTGACAGAATTCAATACGATTTTTAATTATTTCGAACCTTCAAATTTTTTAAAAATTACAGTACCATTATTGAAAATCATATCCATAAAATAAAAAAATAATAATATGCACTGCCTGAAACATTGTAAGTAGACAGCGGATCTTTATGCAAAATAAAAATGTTCTTTATTGACTGTGAGGTTCAGAAATAAAATAAACATTTATTTCATCCCTTAATGCCTTTGATACATTGAAAACAACATTGCAATATTCTTAAATTTGTCTAATCCTTTACTGTTTTACATTTCATCCAACTAAAATGTCTTGATAAATGCATAAATATCCACAGTATCGCGAAGAAGGTGTTCGAGCGAATCGTCGAATATATTTTTCTGACGATGAGTACAAGTAAAGTGGCGTTTACTGTCCACGATCACTGTCCAGTGTCTACTCACGACGCAGTCATAAAAGAAATAATGTCGGTATGCGATCAATGTCCGTGCCGAACACAGGCTGTTGGACAGTAAGCGCGATTCTACTGTACTCAGTTACTAGGCGGGTCGGTTATGAACGGGTAATTTTCTGGGTCTCGAGATACCTAGAGATAGAGCAAGGTACCCGAGTACTCGGATAGTTGGCGCTAGTTGTGGATTACCTTTTATGCTCCCGGACGAGGTGTGAGGTGTCTGCGGTGCGTGCGAAGTCAAAGGTAACGGCGAGCCCGAGGAGGTCGCGGAGTGTTCCAGTTTGGAACTCACCGCGCTCCACATCTCGAACATGTTGAACGCCGTGGTGATGGCCTTTCGTCAATTCCAGGCTGCTACTCCCGTAGGTCACCCGGCGGCACTCTTTCCCGGCTCGCCGTAACATCCGCTGCGTAGCGCCGCGACGCCACCCGAAATCGTTACGTTTTTCCCCGGTTCTCTTTATCTCCACCGATTTCTGTCCACAAGCTCACTTGCCCCCCGTGTATAATTGTCCTCCTCTTTTTCTCTGCTTTAGAATTCTTACCGTTCACGTGTACACTCGAATATATATATAGATCTATATATGTATATATCGTAATATATCGCTATTCAAGCCACGTTTCACTTTGTACAACGGTTCATCTCTCTCAGTCGGTGCTTCTAAGATTTATTATCACTTCGTTCTTGCTTACCGGCTACTGCCTCGATTGCTTCATGTTTTTTTTTTTGTTCTACGGGTATTGTCGAATCGATGCTAAATCGTTTAACAAAATTATTCGTAATTTCTTCTCATTTATCACGCGATGCTTAAGGTTTACGCGGCGTACGTACGTATCTCTACGGGTGTGATCGATGCTCGGAAACTTTTCTCTCGCATAGATATTCCTACGGATTATTTTTAATTTATTAAGCTCGATTTTACGCACTTTTACACACCGGCACTTGTTTCTCCTTATATCTTCGGTTCTCCTCGGTTAACACTTCCGATTTCTTCCGTGTATTTGTTTCGTGTCTGTCTGTATATGGTGTATGTGTGTTGATACGTGTGTCTGTGTATGTGTGAATATTCGCGTACGTGTACGCGATAGCGTATCACCGTAGATGTATATATATATATGTTTATATATATATCGTCAACGATTCCAAACTGTACAAACTATGTACACCTCCCTCTTTCGACCGGTATTACGTTAACACCGTGTCCATCATCGTCCGCTTCCTTCTCCACCTCCTCTTCCGCCTCCTCCACGCCACCCCAACTCGCCCTACGCCACAGCGTGACACGGTTTACCGCGTATCACCTCGCCGCCGTTATTAGTATCGTCAGCGCCTTGGCTAATGAACGTCCCACCGATCTTTTGCCGGGCGCAGCCTTCTAGTCGCTGCGAAGCCGAAGCACACCCAGGCGACTCGTCGTGATCGTCGACGTTGCGATCGTGTCCCGTACTCTCTTCGATCCCTGGGATCCGTGCACCTCGCGTGACATGGCGCCAGAGGCGGTTCGCGTTCGACGATCGCCGATCTGCAAACAGTCTCATCAGCATCTACCCCGCAAATTCAAACCTCGCCCGTCGTCGTTTCGCTTGGTCCTGGACGATCTTTTTTTCGGGAACCCCTTGAATTAACTCTTTGCTACCTCTGGAAATATACCATGTGCCATCTAATACTGTGATGCCCGAGGTGGTTAGGAACCCACCTCTTAATAAACTATAGGTAACATCGCGAAGTAATCTTAGAAAGAACTTGCGAAAGAACTCTTTGCTAGAGCATGCGCTCGGTTGGGACGGACTTGGGTTCACCACGATTAGGGTACGTCGAAGGAGGGTCCCTAGATCAAGGCTAGTGTTCTCCCCAGTATATCTTTTATTTTAATATCCCCCCAACTTAATAAGCTAATCTCGGCTCGGTATACAATATATTTTCTATGCACGCGACCATTTCTACATGATAGATGCGACCCAGAATATCCCTCCCAACTTAGTAATCTCATCTCGGTTCGGTATACAGTATATTTTCTATAGATGCGACCAAGACTACCCCCCTTCAATTTAGTAATCTAAATAAAAAAAGATAAAGTTACTAATTTTTTGTTGTGAACCCTCCCAAATCTATTTAACAATAAATTAATAATAATTTCTATATAAAGATATTGTTCGTCATTATATCGCATAATTATACCGGGTGCTTCTTTCTTTTGCACGACAGCGTAGTTGCGAAATAAATCGTAAAGCAAGGGGTTGAAGTCTGCTCTGGCAGATATAAAATCGCTGACAAGTTCTGAGGAAGTTCTGTAGGTTATGTTGGGTAAAAACTGCAGCAGAAATTTTTATTCTTGTTTCTCGGAACTTGTCAGAACTTTGAATATGCCAGACTATCCGCAGTTTAGTCGCTCCTTTATTGGAACGGGGTTGGAGAGCTGTTTTTGAAAATCCTTAAACGGCTGGATGGATGATTTATCTTCTCTACAGGATCGAGGTGATCTATTTAACTTGTCTGGCGAAGGAGATCTAGTCGTAATTTTTTATTCTTCCATTCTGGTGGGTCAGAATGATGGCTTTACTAGAATTGAGACGTGTCGAATCAACGAAACTGGGAGCTAACGTCAAGGGAATACTTCTACCTCTCTTCCAAAATAAAAGGGTTGCTACTACGTGACGACAATGCGGGTTAGAACGAATAGAAGAAAAGTCTGCTGCTGTTTTAGAAGCTGTGAATTAGTTTACATGTTCGAAGAATTCTAGAAAATGGAGGAACTTCAAGTTACCATGACCCTCGAAGAAGTTGGAATTTACGACTCAATAATAATTAAAATTCGAACCTTTACAAACTACTCTTCAGGGTCTCTGGATCCTGATCATAGAATTATCAAAAAACATTTTCTCAAGTCAGATCAGATCTACAAGGTGTTCAAAAAATGGAGAACCTTGAAAGGGATGGATCCTTATTATTTGAAGTAACTTCTCCCTTTAAAAATATTTGATGTCAGTTCTACTTCCATGGAAAGTTGATAATCTTAAAGTCGTTATCGCGAGAATACTAAATTTAAGTCTCTTTTCTTCCCAGGATGCGAAATGTTCATAATGTAAAAAATTTGGTGCGATTGTAATTCGGCGAGTATCGAAATGGGAAACGGTGAGAGAAAGGTAACAGTTAGAATGGCCACGTGTACAAGATGTAAAAAGAGAGTCACGCGATAAGCGAAACGGAGGTGTAAGAGGATAGGACAAACTAGAAGCGACACACGCACGTGTCTCGAGAGATGGGTATCGTATTCGGCACGTTGACGCGCCCGTTTACTCGTGTTTGCTTCGTGCACTTGTCATACGGATGCCTGACACCGTTAAATCGCGGATCTAATTAATGCGAGGCATCCCATTACGACCAAAAAAGAAAACATAAACACCGCATCCCATGCTGATCCGATTATCACGACCGATCAACTAATATATCGCGCTCAGCGCAGCGCTATTTTCGAGACGCGGTTACGAGAATACATTCGATTATTATCAATTATTATCAGTGAACTGCGGATCTTTATACATTTATAGAAAAATTGAGCAGACCAAAATTGTAAATTTTGGAATATTAAATGAAACTATTAGATGACGTCCTTGAGGGTGACTCGTTAGTTCGCAATAAAAATTGTTATTGCTAATAAAAGTCCCATTAAAAAATATTTAGTCATGTATGGTAGATTTCTCAAAATTATGCATTTAGTTAAGGGAGTTTATAATGTTACAGTTGAATTCCAATTCTCTCTCCGTTATTTACCCTTCTTGACGTGGGAAGGTTTTAGCACGGAATTTCGCCTGCAAACTTGTATAACACCGAGTCAAATACGAGCAAGCTTTGTCGACAAGTTTTGGTGGAAAATTCGTGGGAAATTGCTTACTAGGAAATGTAATTTCATTTAATGCAACTCTCCTGTGGCTATTGATTCCTAATAGAGCTGTGACTCATGAGATACCCAAGTACCCGGGTTCCCGGATGCTCGGCTATCTCATGGGTACTTGGTTACCCGGGTAAAAGTGGGAGTTCTAATTCCTAACAGACAGCGGAGTCCTTCTAGCTCGGTATCCTCCATTGCCAAGCCACCCTTACAAAATCCAGGCTATCAGACATGACAAGTGGATACGTAGCTTGATAATCCGTGGCGAGAACCATAGAAAAGGTGAGGACCTGTTCAACATCGGGTTTCACCCTTAAAAAATCGAGCCTATCAGGCCGGCACACAGTGGGCCGGATCGAAAAATTTCAAGACATTGGTGCATAACTTTTGAACCGTTTGAGATATTGAAATGAGGTTTGAACTAAAAAATATTATAAAATAATCTCTTTCGAATAATACGTGTTAGAATGTATTTTTTGTTTAATTTGTTAGTTAGTTATTTTTATAAATTTTTATGTAGTTGTTGAATCAGTTGCTTTCCTTAAGAAAAGAAACAATTTTTTACAATCTCAAGAGTTCTTAGGTTGCCTCGCCGCTTCACAACGCCAACGCGCGGCGACCGTACTCGCCGCGACATTGTCCGCTTTAAACAACTATATTGTTGTTAGTCGCACGACGTCGGAAATGATTCTTGTACGGTTATTTAAAGGAAGTTTTACCGCAAATATTGCTCTTCGTTAGACCCTAGGAAGTTTTGGGAACAAAAGATATCCTTTGACAAATATGCAACATTTTTTTCATCTATTATGTATCGTTCAGCATTATTTTTTTAATATATTATTATTAGTTATTACTAAAAAAATATATGATTTCTTATTGGGAAGAGATACTCTATATCATATAAAAAAACTGAGAGAAAATATGGGACGAAACTATGAGGACATCGCAAAGAACTTGAGCAATTCTGCCTGGTGAAATATGCTACTTTCCAAACGCTCAACTTTAAATGATCATTGTAACTAAAATATTTATTCAATTTCATTAATTTCTTCATTTTCGAGGTCCATAGATCCTTACAAAGCAATACAAATTCATTAGTTTGCAATTTCTAAAAGTCGACTTTTTGGTGGAATGTCCCTGAATTTTTCGATCCGGCCCACTGTGCGGCATGACAAGTGGATACGTAGCTTGATAATCCGTGGGGAGAAGCATAGAAAAGGTGAGGTCCTGTTCGTCATCGGGGTCGTCAGTGGCGGGAAGAGCGGAGAGACGCGGGCGTTGGGTGTAGAGGAATCAGCGGAGACGGGATTCCTCGTGACCGGGAGGCAGACCGCCGTTACCGCAGAGCCGCGGCCGATCGGTCACGACTTGATACGAAAATTCAGACATGTGCGCATCGATCGTACATTTCCGTACATAGACTGTTCCCCTTTAATCCTGCCGCGTTGCAAGTACGAGAGCTCGTGTCGAGGGGAACCGCACTTTGCTATCGAGCGAACCGAGCGACCACCAGCCGAGCCTGCCTTGCCTACAGCCACCCACCCATCCGCCGCCTGCCTATACACATTCTCGACAGTTCCAAGTGTGTGGGTCACACGTACACGCGCGAACGAGTACGTCGAGAGAACACACATCCACCGACAGTAGTCTATTCCGTGCTTTCATGCCGGTTCCTAGTGCCCGCGCGCCTCTCTAGGGCGAGAGATTCACCGTGGAAGGAAGCATCGCGGCGCTCTGCGCTCACAAGCACAGCCTCTATGTACCTCTACTTCTTTACATACCCGTTCTCCTATGTAACGTGCTTCCTCAGTGTATACGTGCGGCTTTTTTCCATGCACCTGCATGCAAAGAGCATATGCGGCGAACCCGTCGCACATGCACCCTCTTTTTGTTCCCGTGTGTGTGTGTGTGTGTGTTGCCCGGTGCATGCACGTGGGTTCGTACATACACACACACACGCACTGACTCCCGTGTAATGAACTGTGTCACCGTGATTCGTGTTAGCAGCGGCGCACGTGTGTGACGGCTGGTGCACGCGTGTTACGTAACCAGCCCGACCAAAGTGCGCGCGAAAAAAAAGAGCTCCACCGCCCGGCGTTGCTGTGCGTGCACTAACGAGCCGTATCGTTGCTAAACACAACGATGCCGGTGTTATTAGTCCGCGAATGATACGTCTGCCCGGATAATAAGCGACGCGTATCGGCTACCTAGCTAAGAGGATCTCGCGAGAGGGCTGCAACCGATGTTAAACCCCCTCCGCATGTGTAACAGACCTATACTCCGATTCAGAAGTCGCTGGACAGAGGGATTTTCACCGGCAGAATATCTTGATTTTGGTACCGTTATTGCGACCATCTTTCGTCTAACCCTTTGGGGATCAACACTGTCAGCCTGATTTGACGAATCTTCTAAAAGATATTACACTAGCAGTGGCGCACCCACGATTTAATCGGGGGGAGGGGCAGATCTACTAAAATATACCTAATACCGAACGAAAATAATATATATCTACTACCAAATCTTGTGGCCTGGTACAAGAATTGTCAATGCACAGTAGCGCAGTGTTAGTAACCCTAAAACCGGACAATGCCCTAGGTTTTGTATGATGACAAAATAGAACACAATGAATGACCTTTTTTTTAGTAAAAATATCTGTTCTATTTCCTTTTTACTGGTGGGACTTGGCCCCCCTCCCCCCCCTGGTTGCGCCACAACTCTGGATCCAAGTATTATTAGCTATTTCAAATTGGTATAAAAATTACCCGTGAGGAAAATACGATTCTCAGTGATAGTATCCGGCATTTTCTGAACATTTTTAGAAGCCATAAACGTATTTTCTTCTAAAAATATTCCACACTTAAAATACACCTGCTGACACGTACGAAGCTATCATTTAAAGTATCTTGATAGTCAATGACGAATATATTTTAGGGGGTTAGATTAGGAGTTGTTAGGAGCTTAGGGGTTGTTTTTAGAACGTTGCATCACAGTACAGAATAATCCGAAACGAACAATAGTTTAGATATTGAAACTTTGAAGGATTTGTTGCGAGAAACATTTGTTCAATTTGGTCTTGAAAAATTGACTTTCGACTAGAAAAAGCAGATTTCCGGACTGTATGTTGGAAGGAAACAACGCGGTTTCCAATTTTCTATTCATCTTTAAATGAAGAGAGCCGTTCTTGAATCCTCTCGATTAAATTACGAATCCACACGTTCTCCGCGAGAGACGAACGGGTGGTGGTGGGCGACGAGGACGTAGTCGTTCGTAGGAGGAGAACGAGAGAGGGTAGCCACAATGTGTGTGTGGGGAAGAAGGAAGGATGTAAAGAAGAACGGAAGGAACGAGGGAGAGAGAGAGAGAGACAAAGAGGGAGACGGTACCGTAGTACGGGCTACATTCTGTCGGCCCCACTAGCCCACTGACTCGATGCGCTCCTCCCGCTATTTCTTTCCTTCTTCCCCTGTGCTCGTTCTTTTTCTCTCGCTCTATTCTGCGCGGCGGCTAGCGGATCTCCTCGTTCGCCACGCCACTAGCGGAACGTGTTTCCTTGTAGCTGTGCGCGATCCCGTACAGGCCGTTTCATAACGAGGGTGAAGGAGCTAGCTCCGAGGGTGCCCGGGGCACGTCACCTCCGCGGAGTCAGTCGTTGATGAATGGAGATACCATTCCCAGTTTTATTACAGTTATTCTTGGAAACGCGAGGGTTTAATTTAGACTAGATTTACGGACCCGCGATTCTCTTCTCTGTTTTTCCGAGAATCATTTCGACAACCATTTCACGCAACCTATAGACCGGTCAGCTCTTATTTAAAGTCTTGGTGAACGGAGTCTTGGGATCTTCGAATGATACTGATATGGGTGACTTTTCCTCTAAACAATATTTTGAAAAGATCACCCAATTACTTTCTAGCAGGGGATTCCTGGGGAACGGTTACACAGTCGCCATTAGTAGGAGGGTTAGGTTAGTTAATTCGTACCCCCCGTCTGGGGGCTTTGTGGAAAGCGCGCGAGGCGCACCGCAACTGTGTTAGATAAAAATACTAGTTTAAATTGTTTAGTTAGATATAATTATAGGGAAGCTGCAATTTATGAATGCCAATATTTTCTTTTTGTTTTTATATTCTATTTAGTAGTCTGTACGTCTCCTTTTAGCATAATCATTAAGGTACATATATACTTTTTTATGTGTGATTTTCTTGTAGGGGGCTTTAGCCTGAGCGATCATCTGTCAAAAGACAAGAGATTATTATTATGTTATCATTTTCTTTTGAATTATGTATTCTCTTTCTGTTGAATGCTTTAATAAATTAGGAGAAATTACCATAGCAAAAAAAGGTTAAGTCATTCCTGGGGAACGGTATACAAAGTTTCCATCAGCGGGGAGCAAGAATTTCAGAGGAAAATGTTACCCTCTCTCTTTGCCAGCACCGTATGGAACCTAGAGTGGGGACAGACATCAACTTGGCGACTCTGCACTAAACTCGGTACGCATGTGTTAGGAGTTAACAGTTGTTACGCAACCGTAGAGATTCACCGTCGACGCGGACAAACAGTCTAAATGTTTTTACTAATTAAATGACTATACCCCTGGGAAACAGTACTCGATCAAACTAATCACAAAGTGCCCATATATATATAAATACAAAGTACCCCATTTTAATCTGTACATACAGTTACCCCTTGCTTTACGATTTATTTTACGGTTTCAGTGACTAGAACTTTTTTGTAGTTCGTATAATTTCCTAAAAAAGGAGAAAATTTATATCTGCTGTATGCTTCTATATTCTCTAATAACTGTGCATTAACGAAATCAAAGTAGAATTTTGTTTCGTCAGTAGAATTTTGCTATGACATATGCTAATATTTTAAAAATAATTTATTAACACGTTTCAAACTGTACGCAAAATAAAAATTTTGACAAAACTGAATAGATGAGACTCCAAACGGTGAAGACAGTAATTGAATTTAACTGTGATACTATATTATTCTCGACTTATTAAAACGATTAAAAGAAACTGCTAATAATTAATAGAAAAATCATACAATATAGGCTAATATTTAAAAAATAATTTATTAACACGTTTCACCCTCCACTAATTACCCTATATATTCGATACATCGATTTCCTGTTCACAACCTGTCCAACAGCGAACATTGCAAGTTCCACAGTTAGTGCGGTGCGCCACTATCGATGAAACGGCGTGATAATGAACCGTTAACCCCTTACGCGGTTCAATACGCGCGAGTTCGTAGCTTTTCGCGGATATCTCCGCTTGATTGAATATTTATCCTCGCTTTTTCCTTAACCATACCCGTAAAATGTTCAATCCGCCGACTAAAGACTCGTTTGGTTATCGTTCTGCGCGAATTCTTTTGAATCTTCATCGGTCCGGCTGCCTCGAAAAGCATTCGATAACCGATCGATTCATTTCTCTTTTTCAGCACATTTGTGCTTTCATACGGTCTCTGCCCGAACATTATTTACAACTGCCTTCACACGGATTCACTTTCGCACACTCCCTTAACATTTCCGCTTCTAAAACGATTAAACTAATTCCAAGTACACGTCGTGATCGGTGGTACAGATTCTACAGGGTGTTCGAAAAATATCGGAGAACCTTGAAAGGGGTGTTTCCTGAAAGTATCCACGCATTTCATAATTTCGAAAAATTTTAGTTTATGTATTAATTGAACTTTCTACTATAGGATTCACCTAGTTGCCTGAAAGAGCCATAAAAATAAATTCGAAAGGCTCTAAAAAATAGAACAGTTTAACCGATGTCCCATGTCAAAGCGTCAGTGATCAAAATTTTAAACAATAACATTACTTTAAATGTGTAAAACTAAGAAAATGTTTGAAAACAGAGATTGACGATTCCAGAAAGATATCAATAATTCATAAACAGTAAAAAAAATGTTGTACATTTTCGACTTATTTTCTTCACGTCGACCCACCCCTTTACGATCAGTTTTCTCAATTTCGCATAGGTTTCGCTCCGGAGAATCTAATATTCAGTAGAATCCTCCAGACGCGGGACGCCCTAATTATTTCGAGTAGTATAAGTTTCCCATTAGCGGACACCGAGGAGGGCTCTCCCAGCAGTATAATGATTTTTGTTTCGCGAACATTTGCTTATGGGCCGACAACCCCGCGAGAATTAAAGTCCTCCGCGCGCGCATTTGTTGCATGTTAGCCCCTGGCAACCTCCGAGCACACGCCGACCGTTTCAATTTTCATAAAATCCTAGACGGGAATAATAGAATTTGTCGAATTCGATTATCCGACGTGGATCACATTATATCACAGTTGCGAAACGTGGAGGCTCGAATAGATTAAAATCTTCAGCAAGGATGAACCGTTAATCTTATACGATCTTACTCGATCAAGGGAATTTACTCGAATTCGAGGGGAAACGTTACCCTCTCTGCCAGTACCCCATTAGTCACGTGACATTATGCATTTATGAAAATCAAATGCCACAAAATTTAGTACGATTTTTCTTTACTCCAGATTTACAAAGATTACTATCACTGGAAGTGATATTTTATATCATTCCACTTTTTCACCCTTTATTGCTTAAATGTGCTTAAAAGTCTTGCCGTTATTTGTTGTTGTTTTTATATTAAATTATGTAGTTCATTTAATTTAAATTTTTATAATAAACCTTTTTATTTGTTTTTAATTACTTACGCTACTTATGAGTACCTTTTTTCTTAAAAACATCCGAAAATAACAAAAAATAAATGTAAAATGGGTTTTCGTGTTTCTTTCGACAATAAAAATTTGATATTTTTAGTTAAATTTGGGCAATAAAGGGTGAAAATTTGGCCGAGGTTATGATTCATGTGCGTGTCCCACTCCGGTCGTTCATTATCACGTGATTAGTATCGGCCGTACGTGTAAACTCGCCACGTTTTTATTACCGTAGCTAGAATAAGCTGTAATTCTTCTAACCTGTCTCGAAATTTAAAGCACTTGGCAACGAGCGCAAGCTTATGGCCATAATACCGTTATCCTGATTATATTGAGTCAGTACTTCAATTTAGCCAACAGTAAATAGTTCCAACTTGTCTCGAGTTAAACCAATTAAATCTATATTCTCGTTACAAGAGGTCTCTTGAATACTAATTCACCCCCACTTCACGGTTTCAATCGTTCTCTGTGATTAATATTAATAGTATCGGGTTTATGGATCCTTAAGCAAATAAAATTGATATAGTGTTAGTCTTTTATTTAATCAATTATATTAATTCGTTATTTTCTTAAAATTTCTTTCTTCAAGAATGTTTAAAAATTTGTCTTCAATTTGTGAAGGGCTTTGTCGAGTTTGTAACACCCGAATAATAACGATGTTCTTAGAATCTCTTGGAGAATCGAAGAGCTTAGTGGACGAATATGTTGAGTGAAATTTTTAAAACAATAGAGATTACCGGGTGGTGGAACAATGTTACGCGTCCTAATAAATGTAAAGCTGACTGTCTCTCGGTAAATTGTTACTTAACACGTTCATCCACTAAGCTCTTTAATTATTTATTAGTGTATTTTTCGTGGTACATAAGGACATGAGTCTTGAAAGAGTAGCTGTCTACGTAATTAAATTAATATCAATTAAAGGTCGATTTGGAAAACAAATCAAAGTAGACCTTGGTTCAGTGACCCAATCATTAAAGGTCGCTTGGGTCCTCTGCCACCTCTAAGAGTTTATCAGGAAAGGAAATTCATCAACCGAAGATTCTTAGTGTCTAATCACTTGACGTGTGAGCAATAGCAAACAATTTAAAAGATTTAACCTTCATACGTTCTTCAGGGTGAAAATTCACCCATTTACCTTTTCTACCTATTGCAAAACGATTAACTCCTTTTCGACTGTGTTGCAAAATGTACTTCTTTGAAATGTCACATTAGAATTGAAGCACAATTCGTGGATTTGAAATGTGAAGTAAGAATGATTGAAATATTATTCTCGAATCTTTTATGCAACTATATATCTGAGGAGCGTATGAGGGTCAAGGAGAGTATCATTCCTCTTGGAATAGTCGATGAGAAACGACAAAAATAAAAATTTGAAGATTTATTTCCGGGATAAACTTTCAGAAAGGACATACCTCCGATTTTTTTATACTCTGGATTGGAAAAATCGGAGGTCTGTCCTTTCCGGAAGTATAGTCGGTTTCCGGACGCATGGACGACGGAATGACGATGGAAACCCATGGAGCTAGAGTGAACGAGTAGTCTAATAGTGTTCGGTCCTTGTTGAAAAATCGGAGGTGCGTCTAGCGGTTGCTAATTTTACGCTTTCCACTTAAGCGGACCGCAATTATGGTAGAGCATGGACCGCGCGGCGTCTACCTGACGACCTCAACGCGAAAAACGCTGGTCGAACCTGCAGCTAAAGCGGTCGACGCGTTCCTGCGGCACTTCGTAAACTATAGCCCGAGAGAGCCCCGGCAGGGCCGGCGGTATACGTGTATATATCCCCGGGTTCCACGCATGTGTCTGTGAATTACTTTCGCCCCGGGGGGCATCGCATCTTATTTAGGTCGTGTACACCGAGCGTATACTTTGGTTCTGGCACGAGCGTGCCGGCGTTATTACAGCATCGCGCTCTACCACTGCCCCGACAGAGACGCAGGTGACTCTCGCTTCTACGCTATGAACAACGCTGCCACCGCTCTGCACCGTGCCAGCGAACAGCCGTTCTATACCCGTATGGCTACCGATCCCGTGCAAAATTACTAACCGCCTTTTATCACACTGATCGCAGAATCACGATCGTCTTCGTCATTTAAACTTCATTCACCACGCACGCTTTTTCTGGACGAAAGTCAATTTTTCAAGCGTATTACCTATTCAAACAATTTCAAACTCTCAAATACTAAATATTTAATAGAGGTGCACTTCTGAAAGCGCCAACCATCCGATCTTGCTGAAATTTTTGCCAAAGCTTATACTTGATTAGAAGAAAGTCCTCAAAAGGATTTTTGGCGACAGAGTCTCGTTTGACCCCCAGCCCCCTTAAAAGTTTTGACAGTTCTTACTAAATATTTTCGAAGATATTGATTCTAGAGAAAAAGTTTCAAACAAAAAATGAAGCTCATAAAAAGCTCTACAAAAAAGGATATATACATTTTTTACATAAAACTATTATTTTGGCTGTTATGACGCAGAATAATTCGGCGGGGTAACACATAGTTCTATCCATTGCGTTTCGTTGCTAGTAATTATTATGTTAGTAATAAATAGTAATAAATAAAATGTGTTATAGATCTCGACATTTTAAGTAACGTAATCCTACACGTATTTTCTGGTTGTAATGATGTCGTTAACGCAATCGAGTTAAATGAACAACTTTGAACTGGGATAGTCTTAAATATGTATGTCTATTGAAATACTTACAAATCTATATTCTAGATTTGCAAATCTCATCGATTTTCCTTATTCAGCTACGTATTGCACATTAGGTGTCGCTGTTTATTAAAATGTCGGTGCAAGTTCGTGACACTCAGTTCATAGAGTAGAATGTAAAATGTGCAAAGTGAATAATGTAATACAAATTCTATTGTCACAAATCAGATTAATGTACATTGTGTGAATTGAGCTTTGTATTCTCGCGATCAATACCGGAAACATACATACTTAATTGTATGCGTTGTTACAACACGATAGAAGGCAATAATAAAAGTACGAAAGACATGTTACAAATAAAACCCCAAGCCAAAAATGATTATTTTGAACAAGAGAAATACCTGTCCTGTATTATGCAACTAGATAAATAATTTTCTTAGAGAAACATGAATTAAATTCGCCTGAGTCGTCAATGCGATTAGTTCTCAAAGAGTTGACTCTCGCATTTCGTCATAAGCTTAACCCCGACGTTGACAACCAAAATAAATAAATATTTGACTAAGTTTGAAGTTTTAAAATATGTATCATGACGCAATAAATTGTCATAACAAGTTCCAAAAACCTAAACGAACGGGTACCAACAAACCAGTGAATCCGATCATAGATCACGTGTCCCATATCCCGGGAAATCTCGCATTTTCCAGCTGCTTTTTCCCACCTTCATACCGTATCTAAACTATGTGTACATCTTTCCAGCGATAATTTCATAATTGCGAATAAATCTGCGAGCAGTCGTTCGGCTATGTTAATTGCAAAAGTTCGCATAATTCTGTCGCGAGTTTCCAGGAAAAATGCAGAGAACCCGCGCTTTCTCGTTCGCCAGCGTGCACCGCCGAGTACGCTTGTGCGTGCGCGTGTAGCGAGCCGAACACACGGCAGCAGACAGGCAAAAGCAGTGCAGTAGCGTTGTGCACAAGCACATGCGAGCGTATCGCGACGTGCGCGCGACGTAGATATTACTTAATGATATCCATAACCGGGAGGTAAATGGTAGTGTGGGCGAAAGACAGCGTCGGAGCGCGCGAGGCTAGGCGCGGCGAGCGAGAAGCGAGCGAGAAGTCGGAGCGCGCGGTAGCCGGAGTAATACGCCCGGAGAAAACAGGGGAGCACATTCAGCCGCATGAAAAGATTGAGCTTCCGAAAAAGAGAACAGAAGATAACCAGAAGTGCAAAAGGTGGAGGAAAAGAGTAAACGAGAACGCAAAAGAAAAAAATAAAAAGCCCTGGGAAAAGAGGACGCGAGAAGACGTCTGCTTCCTAGAGAGCCTTTAACCCTCGTACGCTTCTCGAAAATAGTTGCATGATAGAGACTAGGATAACAATTCACCCATTAAATCAACATTAAATACATCTCACGATGTGGACATAAAAGCATGAATAATTTTACAGTACGTGAAAATATTGAATAGGTGAATTTTCACTCTGAGGAACGTGCGAGGGTTAAAAGAGCGCGGCGCAACCTTGAGTTTGCGAAGCGGCGTTTCCTGTGTACCACTAGTTCTCTCCGATGGCAACCAACGAACCTGCATGTTCCCTCGAGTTGCACCTGATGACGCTATATTGCAGCTACTCCGATCATCCAGAGATCATCTAACTGAGCCCGCGGGTATAATCGATGCTAAAAATACTGTCCGAATCGTCACCCTGTCCTAGATACCACGAAAAAGTTCGAAAGCAACGAACCTACCGATGCCTACCTACATCATCATAGCTAGAAAGACGAGAGGTGGGGGGTCTTTTTTTACAGGGCTGTCACCCTAATCCTTAACCAGACCTACCAGCACCCGGGGTCCTACTGTTCGGATTTATTCCCGGGTGCTGGGGGACGCATCTTATCGGGTCCTACCTAGAAGGACTTATCCTATTTCTTACTAGAGGTGGGAATCTGTTGGACGATCGTCGTATATCAAGACCGAGCGAAACGACTCTGAGAAAGATAAATGTATCGTAGAGGTCTGTACGATGTAAGAAAACCCACCAAGTTGCGTTTTGTGTGAGCCAGTCGACACGCACCGGTAGAACGTCGTGGTCCTCTCGGCGAGTTGTCACTCTCCGATATGGGATGCTCCGGTTTGTTGTGCGTTATCACAGAAACGAAAGAAACTACAACCCCTGTCACAATAGCCACTACGGTGGTCGGCGCATTATTCACTTTCACTGGGTGAACCACCGGCGGTTCAGCCGGGTACCGTGGCGTACAACACGCTGCCTCTTTCCTGTGCACGCTCCTCGAGAGCTGGCCCGCCGCACGCGAGCGGGGGTGAGCAGCAGCCACACACTCTCACACGGAGGCGCGGGGAGAAACGTCGATACTTTTTTTCCCCCTTTTCGCGTCTCGTGACTCGCTCGGCGAGTCCCGGCGTGCCCGATAACAACGGGTGCTGGTGGTGTACGACGATCAGGTCCCGTCCGACGATCGGTTCCGTTGTCTCGCGACCGGTTCCTGTCGGCTGTCGTGTTTGCGACCGGGGCGTCGACTGACACTCGCGGACAGTCACGACCCCATCCCCGCGACTCTCCACGCGCGAGGATCGTTCGGGGACCGATCGAACCGAGCCGACCACGGGGATGACGACGATAACGACCACGACGACGTTGTCACGCGTGCCATCGGTTCGACACGACTGTAACCACCGATATCGCCGTTCCCTTTCTTTCTTTATTCCTTTCTCTCTCTCTCTCGTTCTCTCTCTCACTCTCTCTCTCGCTCTCTCGTCGACCTGTTCCAAACTCACTTATTGCTCACTCGCGATTTTTTTTCTCTTTCATCCGAAACACCCGTTTCTTCAACCCCCCTCCCGTGGGATCGACTCCTTTGCGGTACCTAGGTAAAAGTTTATTCGAAATTTGCCACAAACGTCGGTTTCTCCGTTGCGACGATGGGATCGATCGCTTTTCCTCGGATTGTGTCACATTGGTCGCAACCCGGGTACACTTTTCCACCGAGCGTTATTTAAAGACCGGTAAAAAGAGCCGTCCCGATGCGACTGTCCCTTAACGTGACGAACACACAGTACTTGCGCTACCGTGGCTCCGGGTTGACTGGTGCGCGCCGCGCAAGACCGGAGAGAGCCAGCCCCACCGTGCAACTTCTCGCTATCGCCCTCTCGCTCGGTCCTCGGCAACGTTTCTCTCTCTCTGATCCGGCCGAAGGGAGCCTCAGAGAGAGAGAGAGCGAGAGAGAGAGAGAGTGAGAAAGAGTTAGAGGGAGGGGGGAAGAGAAGGAAAGCGCAGCAGCGACGAGGGCTCGCCGCGAGAGGGTACGGAGTGGGGTGGTGGGACGCGATAGGGTGACACCGTGGAGGGAGAGAATCGAAAGGGACGGGGAGCACGAGAGAAAAAGAGAGAGAGAGAGAGAGCCGAACGGGGTAGAGGAGAACTATGATCGTCGTCTATGACTATGTCTCTGTTTCTCTCTACGTTCCCGGCTATCTATCCTCAAGAAACGACTACCGCGGGGGAGGCTGCATTCGTACAGAGAAAAAAATCAGACGGTTGATTCGTCCGAGACTACTCCTCGCCAACACTACCAACACTCCCGGACGAAATGATTGTTGTGAACGGGATATTTGTTGCTCTGGGTCATCCCCCTGCCCTCCTTTCCCGACCATGTGGCCGACCAAGTTTCGGTGTTTGCTACCGTCACCGGCGATCCTATCACAGCCGGTTGCTACGTCACTGGTCTCGCGATTATCGGGCTTGGCTCCAGTCGAAATATCAGACCACCAACAACATTAAACTTGTCGAAAAGTCATTCATTGTGTTTGCAATTTTTCAGAAATTTTTATCTACTTTCTGTTAATAAATCTATAAGTGTCTCTCTGGTCTTCAGGAAACTATGTTCGTTTTTTTTACAAATCTTCGACTAGCGACTAAAAAATAATTACTTATTTGTAAATTGATAGTTTTACATCGTAAAGAACAATATTCATTTCACTTCCTTTTAGTCTTTTTTAGTTACCTTCATATTTTGTAAACAGTTTTTACATTTCGAAGAACAATATTCATTTCGCTTCCAGTCCTTTTTAGTTACCTTTATGTTTTATTGATCTTTGCTTATGTGTATCAGACGTCGACTGGGTGCACGTTTAATTTTAAATCGAAAACAAAACGGTGCTTTTTCACTTGACAAGCTCGTTTTCTGCTAAATGAACGATTCTCTGTAAGGCACCGTTTTAAGAGGAATCGTGAAAACGATTGGGGTAACGACGATATTACGAAAACAGGTATGTACATGAAATTGTTGAAGAGGTTGGAGAGGCGACGGGCGACTCGCTCTGGTTCTGTGTGTTAAACAGCGAATTTTAGAAAAAAAAGAACTGGTTCGCTGTCAGCGAACGATAGAGGAGGAACGTGAATGGCAGATCCTAGGAATAAGGAAGAAATGCATGGAATCGTGAAGAGGCTTCTCGCGGGAGGACGTGACGCGGTTTGCGGAAAAAAGGGGATGGGTTTTTCGTATGAACAGGGTCACGTTCTGGTAGGTCACTCACCCTCTTTAGCCTAACGTTATTAGAATCATATCGGTCCTACGGAATTTCACAGAAAATTAACACGTGCAACAAAGGACAAAAGGAATTGGTTCTTGCAATTGGATTATAAATGGCTTGCAAAGATTTGTGGACAGATTTATTTTTCATTCCATATATTGTACCTCCTTCACGTCTTAACTGCGGAATTTAATTTTGAAAATCTCCCATAGATTATAATTATTAATTTATTAATTTATAGATAGAATTAAAGTCAAGCATAATTGGATGAATATACATGTCGAACGCAGTGCAAATGGCCCTATTATAAATTCTATGAAAAATGTGGAAAGATTACATTTTTATTTAATAAAACATTACTAATGTATAAATAGAATTAAAGTCAAGCAATGATGAGTATACACATCAAACGTAGTGCAAATGGTCCTATTATAAATTCTACGAAAAACGAGGAAGGATTACATTTTTATTTGTTAAAAAATTAACATTTCTTTCTGGAAAAGGTTATGTTCTCCGCTGCTTATTATTAGTTCCGGTGTTATCAACGGAAAAGCACGAACAAAGTCGCGTAGGACATTTTCGTAAATGGAAAAGTGACTCGAAATCGCCTCAGGAAACACTCGTTTGAAGGAACTACAAAGTACTCGGAACACCCTATAGTTATTAAAGGGAGAATTTTGCCAGCACCTTTTGTCCCCGAAGCATAGCATTAAATAAAGCACGAGATATATTAACCGGAACGTTCGCGGCGATATTTCTTTCCAGAGGTTGAAATATTTAGCCGACGTGAATTATTCGTGATAGCCGATAAATTTCTATTGGCCCCAATATCACGAATTACCCCGACAACGGGGGAGGCAAGTTACCACGACTTTTCCGCGATAAAGAAATGGAGGAAAGCCCGAATAAACCGTGTGTACGATAAATAGGAAAGTTCTGAATATTATACAAGTTCGCCTCTCTTTAGAAAAAGGCGGACGCAAGACGACGACGTAGGGAAACGGAAGGAGCAAAAGGGGAATGAATAAAATTGCTTGCCGTGGCATGCAATGAGGACATACCTCGGCCATACTTTTCCCGGAATTATAATTTACCGTGAAGTTAACATTGGACGAATGTAAACGGTTGCGAAGTATTTTTTTACTGCGCCCCTCCCCTCGGCTTTTAGGATGCTGTCGACATCTTTAATGCGGAAGGAACACCTGAAAAATGACTCTAGGAGGTGGAAGACTTCCGGTCTGTGAATGCGAATGGTCCACGGTGTTGATACAGTAAAGTCGCGTTTACAGTCCGCGATCGAGTACGCGATCACTGACCAGTGCCTACCCACTCCATTGTCATGCTGTCCTTCTTTACGTTCGGCTTTCTGTTGAACTCTCGATGCGGTGAAAAATATTCAAATGCCAAGGAACATTATTTTTTAATAGTGGTTTATGCATTTGTCTAACGTTACACGTTGTATCAGATGATTGCATAATTTCGTGCCTGATTTTCATAGATGTTGCAAACTGTGGAGATGTACAAAAAAATACTATATAAATATATTTATTACAGTATTTAAATTAATATATAAATTTAAAACATTATATAAATATATTTATAATCGTATTTTTATATATTTATATAGTAAAAAAATTAAATATTATTGAATCTATATAGAAAATTTAATATTATTGAATTTATATAGAAAATTTAATATTATTGAATATATATATATAGAAAATTTGATATTGTTGAATTTATACAGAAAATTTAATATCATTGAATTTATATAGAAAATTTAATATTATTGAGGGTAGTATTGCATTCTGAACTGAACTTCTGAAGTACTGAACATATATTAAATTCAATAATATTAAATTTTTCATATGAATTCAATATTGCCATCAATAATATTAAATTTTATGTATAAATTCAATACTATCCTGAATAATATTAAATTTTCTATTCTATGTAGATATATGTACATGCTTTAAACTTCAAAATTTAACCAAACTGTATTTGATACTCAAATCGAATTTTCCTTCACAATTCACGAAACCGCATAAAGGGCCGCAGCGTCTGTTAATTAAGCAGGGAATATCATTAAAGAGCGGAATCGTGTGTTGGAATATTTTCGAGTTGGTGGAAATTGTGGAAGGTGTGCTCGACACGCGACCAGTGTTAATCAACGACGACTTTTCCCATCACGAAACTCCGGCCCCGTCGAAAAGTTCCCTGTGAACGGTCTCTCGCTGAGGAAGGCCGCTCCTCGTTCGACAAACGTTTATCCAGAATACAAAAGAGGGGGATCCCCGAGCGCGGCGCGCGGTGCGGCGTAAAAGTTTTCCTGGAGAAGTTCCGCGGGAGCATCCTACACTAATGGCTGATTGGTTTCAATTGTCGAGTGTTTTCACACGACGTTAACCACTTTTCCAGCGGTTGAACGACAGCGGTGGTTCGCGGGCTGTCGAGCGGCGCACGCACTTGCCGCGACGATCGATCTTAGACAGAATCGATCGGCCGGGGATGACGCCTATAAGCGTTATGTACTCGCCCAGGAACACCTATTTGCCGGCCAGCAAACCGTTAACGCTAATCAGAAGTCCAAAGACCGTCTCGAATAATAAAGAAGTTCGGTCGTTCCACGGGCTGAATGAATGCGCGGACGCAGAACAGACGCGCGACCTCCTCGACAGGAATGCAAAAGAGCACCGCGACGGGACCACTCATTCTTTACGTGCTGGAGATCATTGCACGGTTACGAGTACCGTTCTCTTCGGTCATTTAGCCACGCACTACGCGTCCAACGAACCGGGCTCGATCACGAAAATCTAATTTCAAAGTTACACGTGTTTAGACTCAATCGAAGTCCGCCTTCATAGAGATCAATATGATCATTCGAATTCTCATTCAGGCCCCTAGCGGTAAAAATTATGTGACCCTCGTACTCAAGTTAGAAATAGAAGTTGTAAGAAAACTCTCCTAAAATTAATTTTTCGTAAAAAAATTAATGTTGCGAATTCGGGGCCCAGTGGCAGCTCGAGTCAAGTGGAGGCCCCAAGCGGTAAAACTTATGGGCCTCTATTTTATTTAAAATTCGGGGTCCTATGATTTCCCGGGGCCCCACGTGGCCGCTATGTCCGCTCACCATTAGATGCGCCATTGTTCTTATTGCGTCACTGCTGAAAGTGTTTTACAATTTTTGGAAGTGAGGGGGAGGGGTTAAAAATTCCCGAGATAAATTATTCAATTATTTATAACAATGGAGAAGACCCCGCGATTCGTTCTTAGTTGTTTTTGTTGTAAAAGTGGGTAAAGACATTCTGTAGTTCATTTTTATAGTGTCTGTGGTAGTTTAGCGTGTGTTAAGTAATATGATAAGTAAATATAGTACGTATTATATTATACTCTCTCTATTTGCGTTTTACTAATCGTTGTTCGACATATAATGTTGAATAAGAATCTCGAAAAATCATTGAAATGGTTTCATCAGAGAAACTTTCCCACCTGCGATCCCATCAACTTGCACATCGGGATATAAAAAAATATTGCGTTAAAGTGAAATAGCATTTATAATTGTCACAGTTAATTTTGGGAATTTCCAGTTTTCGACGAAACAATCGTTCGAACTAAAAATACGATATTCTATATAAAAGCGATTTGTTTTCTATTCAGAAATACTATGACTGTTGTAGAAAAAGAGTATGACAGGCTTTTAGTTAAATTGCTTCATTATTGCCCGAGATATTTCTGGTGGCAATTTGTGAAACGCTGTTTCTATTTAGATAATGAAATATGTTGGTATTCAATCATTTACTAAACATTTGAATATCGCACGAGATGTTCTATCAATTTCATATGCATAAAATGAAAATAAAAAATTATATTTGAATGGAATAAATGTTTAATTTTCGATTTAGAATAGCTCCCGAATTTTCTATTTATATTTTTCTATTTTCTAAAGTTGCACTTCCGATATGTTTTAGGAAGAAAAATGTTTTCGCTAAAAGCGCAGATATATCACAACGGCACGGTAAACAACGCAAAGTGATAGACAGCACCGCTATAAATTCAATGTTATTTCGGACGCTGTATTCCGGTATCGTGTGACATCTGTAGCGGAAAACGCGCAAGGGCGTGGGACTGGAGATATTGCATAGCGTCCATCATTCCGCGGAACTTCATAATAATAGAAAGTATCAGTGAGACAACGACAACATGTAGATATTAAATTCTTCATTGTGCCCGCAATGATATCGTCGCGATACACACTGTTCACGCCCGTCAAACACTACAGGGAAGGTGCTTGTAATATGATTATATTATGCAACTATGTTCACGCACCGCTGCAACTTCTACACCAAAATGTTATAAATTTTATTCGAATATGTAAGAATACGAAAATTCTTATATTGATGTACGGTTCATTTTATCAAAATCATTGTTGGTCATACTCGTTGTCGGTTAAATTCGTTGTCTGTCAAAGTCATTGTTGGTCAAATTCGTTGCTTGTCACATTTATTGTCGGTCAAATTCGGTGTCGGTCAAATTCGTTGCTTGTCAAATTTATTTGTCGGTCAAATTCGTTGCTTGTCAAATTTATTGTCGGTCAAATTCGTTGCTTGTCAAATTTATTGTCGGTCAAATTCGTTGTTGATCAAACCGTTGCCTGTCAACTTTATTGTGAGCCAAAGCTCATTGCCGGTCAAATTCGTCGCTTGTCAAATTTATTGTCGGTCAAATTCGGTGTCGGTCAAATTCGTTGTCAGTCCAATTCGTTGGCGGTCAAAATCATTGTTGGTCAAACCGTTGCTTGTCAACTTTATTGTGGGTCAAAGCTCATTGGCGGTCAAATTCGTCGCTTTTCAAATTTATTGTCGGCTGAAGTTAATGTCGGTCAAATTCGGTGTCGAAAAAATTCGTTGTCCGCCAACGCCAAAGTCATGTTCGGTCAACTCTAGAGTCGGTGAAAACCGTGTCGGTGAATTTTCTGTCGGTGATTTCCACAGTACCTAAAAAAAACAGGTTGCATAAAAGATTGATGCCGCACGATCTCGTGAAAATGATTTCGTGTGAGGATAACCGGGTGTGTGTCTATCGAAATTGAGATCGTATGATTTCCTCGATCGCCCCGGGTAGAACCGGCCGACATACGATATCGTACCGTTAGGTCGGACCACCCTCGATCCCCTGCTCATTGTCGTTTCGCGCATTATACACGGATTTTTTGGGTGCAGGTACACGTGGGAAGACACTCGATCGAATGCGATCGAGCCAGAAGAGGAGTCCCATTATTGTGGCAAATGCCAGCCAAAGAGGCCGATGGACTCGAATGGTAAGCTACGCGATCATGATCGAAGGTGCGCGCCAGGTGGACCAAAACTGGACAGAGACAAAAAAAATGTCTACGGAAGGGAAGAAAGAGATGAAATCCGGATCGAGGGGGCGTGAACAGGCGTATCGCTTTTCCTATGATTTTCAATAACTACGAAAGGTTTTCCGTCGCATCCACCGGTGGTGGAGGGGGGGAGGGGAGAGATGCATTTGTTGTGCACCGGGAATGCTCCTCTGCGCGGCGCACGCTATTCGAGAGCCGAGTATACCGTTCGAACCGAGAAAGAACCACACTCGTTCAATGGACACGATTATTATGGAATTTCCTGTTCCGGAGTCGCTCACCTTTTTGGAGAGACTAACGCTATTCGCCATACTGTTTGTTTCGAGCTTAGGCCATATCGCCGCCGGAATATAAGAACTAGGTAACTTACAATTCCTTATTTTGGAGAACTGTTTTTGGCAAAAAAGAAACAGAAGTTGCCTACTTTTTACATTAACCAGATTAAACTAAATTATGATTCACTAACTGTTGTAGATTACTTTGATGGGTTATCCAGTTTTTACATTAAATTCTACTTGGTTTCTTCTTTAATACGAAGTAGATAATTCAAAATGTCCAAATTTCAACTTACCTAGTTCTTACATTCAGCTGGCGATATGGAACCGTGGAACGCAATGGGAGAGGAATTTTGGAGTAGCATGGAAGCACGTCCAAGCAGTGGCATAAAGGTTGGAAAGAAAAAGATTAGAACGGGCTTATTCGAGGTCGAACGAGATGCTTAATTAAAGCATTCGTTGACACATAGAAATGAACAGGGAACTTGCGAATGAGGGGGTCTTCAACAGTGCTGAGCCAATTCAAATAAAAAGTATTGGAAATACAGAAATTACGATACTTTTCTCCAAATAAAGTAGTATTTCAGCATTTATTACTTAGTTCTACATAGAAAAATAGTTGAAATATCTATTTGTTACAGATGTATCGAAACTATTAATTGAAGTAATATTTTCTGTGCGATGTTTTCGAAATAATTATATGAAACTAGCTGACCCGACAGACGTTGTCCTGTTCAAATTTCAATAAATTATGTTTTTGCTGATTGCCCGAATTTTCCAACTTTCCTTTGTAAATGTCTCGAATTTTTTTCCTGAAAATTTTTCCAGGACCGTAAAGAACAAAACAAAAAAAGAATTACGCATATCCGTCGTTCCTATTGTGAGTTATGGTATTGAATTCATACAAAAATCCCATAGAAGAAAGCACTGTCATTTCTCTCAAATTTTCTATTTTTCCGGGCAACTTTTCCAATTTCTCTTTCCCTAAAAAACTTATTCGGACTACAACGAACATAAAAAAAATTAGCCAAATCAGTCCAGCCGTTCTCACGTGATGTCGTTTTATTATATAGATAATAGTTTTCGTAGAATGCATTAGTTTTGGAAATAATCTCTGCAAATATTTTTATTTTTCATTTCAAATACTATTTTACCGAGGTCTGGTCTTCAAACGACAGAAAACAAAATGAAGTTGAAAGATTCTCGGACGCGATTGTCAACCGGCTGAAGTACATTGACGTCGGCACCGATCGGCTCGAAAAGTCCGTCGGAACAATTAGAACTCTTTCGAGGTAGAAACGGAGATGGATTTTCCAATTTCCACTGGCAGAGAAGTCCCGAGATTTCGTCGGGTGACTCGTTAACCACCCAAGAATAGTCAAAGGGGAGTCGAGAAGGAAAAATTAACGGGTAGAGAGGAAAAAAGAAAGGGCGGACGATCGAGAAGGGACGGGGTCTTGGCAAAAGGGAACGGGCCAAAGAAAGAGAAACGAAGAGAGAGAGAGGGTAATGGTCGGTGAGTAGAGAGAGCAGCGCACTCTTCCGTCTTCTCTCGTTCGAGAGAGCAGCAGCGTCAGGTCTGACGGTGCCGTTGCGGCGAAGAGCTCGAAGAAGAGAAGACGAAGAGCGGAGGCGCGGGAGACGAACCGATCGATAGATGTGTGTATGTATGTACGTGGGTATGTATGTACGTGTATGTACGCGTTATGCATATAGGCGCGATCGATCCGGGCCTAGGCGCTATGAGAATGAGCGATATATAGGTACGTGGGTAGGTAGGTAGGTAGGTTGGTAGACCATTGAAAGCGTGCAGGGATGTACCGTTAGCCGCGTCACCCGCCGATATATGACTGTGCCCATTGAAATTCCTGTCGTCACCCAAAAACGAGCAGCTCCGCTCGCGGAATTGCCAGCGAAAGATCGCGCAATCGTTTCTGCGCTGCTTCGGTGACGCGCCGTCGACGTTAAAGGGCACACTTCGCTTCGACATCTCAACATTGTCCTACACCCGTATTACTTCCAACCTTAGACTATCCTATGGAAACATTTCATATGCCGCCAAATACCGTCGTGTCCAAGGTGGTTCGAAGCCCTCTTTAACTAAATAGGTACTCCGGTACCACGTCGTGTGGTTGTGGGTTAGGTTAAAACCCATTAGGTAAAAAACCATAAACTGTGCTTCGATATCTCAACATTGTCCTACTGCGCATTACTTCCAACCTTAGACTATCCTCTGGAAATATTCCATGTGCCGTCGAATACTGTGGTGCCCAAGGTGGTTCGGAGCCCTCTTTAACTAAATAGGTACTCCGGAACCACGTCGTGTGGATGATGGTTAATAAACTGTAGGTCCCGTCGCAAAATAACCTCACCAAAAAGTTGAAAGCGATTTTAACTAAATATAAAAAAAGCTAGCTAACGTGGTTCTTGAACCGGAAGATTCAAATCCGAATTCAGCGTTTAGTATTCCTACAAAATAGCTATTTATTATGTAGAAAAAATGATCAAACCGTGGCGCCGAGAATAAAATTCATAATATCCGAAAGATAAATTACGGTCGATAAATTAATTAATTATTTAAATATACAAAAACCTTATACTATACACACTATCGGCCAAAAGTGTGGAATGATGGCGCAAATTCTGAGAAACAGGAGGTTTAGAAGAAGAACCGAATGTCTTCGGGACAACCAAGGAAGATTAACTTGTCAAAAAACTGACGAACAGTAAGTTTCTTTTCAGAATGCGTTTTTTTTTATATGAATTTTTGGTAGAATTAGCTTCGTTTTAATTGTTGGTGGGTCTAGTGTGGATAGGACAAGCGTGCATCGAAATCGGAAGAATGGAAGGATCACATATATCGTGATAAAGAGATTGCAAGGCAGTTGGCGCGCCGTACACTCCGATCAACTTTCCACTTGCAAAACCCCGAATTGTTTCGCGGGAGATGTGGCGATCGTGTAAGAGGCTCGCTCGTGAAAGCGGTGTATCGCTGAACCCGGTGACTTCACCGGGGATTTTTGGGATTCGCAGAGTTTCGCCGCCACGGTGACCGCTTCTCATTGTCGCAATCCAAGTCCGACTGCATTCGAAAATTAATCGTCTGCGACAATAACTCTTGAGAAATAGTATTCCTGGACAAATGACGTTGCTACAATTCAGTCCGAGAAAATGTAAAATATTGAATCATGACATTATGGTTATTAAAAGATTCTCCAGCCGAAAATAACATTTCCTGGTCAAACCGCGTGAAAATCTTCTAAAATAGATGTGTAATAAACAGTCTGATAGCGCGCAAGTGCATCTCGTTTGATTCTGGTCGATCTCTCCCACGTATTAATTAGAGAGGGAAATCGACAGGAGTTTCCCCTGGCCGGTGACATAAACGAAAGTTAGCATGGACGGTGGCTGGTACCTCTCCAAAATTCATTGCCGTTTGCAGTCAACGGTATACCTAACGGTCGCGAAATGAGACGAAACATTGTCGTAGACAGCTTTCTCGTGGGCTCGTTGCGCCGTTTCGGCACCGTTACGACACGCGAGGTGAAATTTACAACGTGCACGCTCGTAAATTCACTCGCGACGAATGTGGATTTGACAAGTCGTCCCTCGGCCGCCATTACAGCCAAAGAATAACGGACAGCATCCCGCTGCCATCGAGATTCGACGACTTTGGATCTCGATCTTTGCTTCCGGGCGTCTTTGCACTGTTGTACCTAACCTAGTAGCATGTATGGTTGGGTTAGGTGGGTTAGTCTATCGTCACTCGTTAGATTTTATGGTTAGGATAGGTGGGTTAGGTGGATTAGATGATTGATTTGTATGTTCCTCATCAAAGAACAACAGAAACAAATGTGTAGTTGGGTTAGCGTGGGTTAGGTGGTTTAGTGTATCGCTTAACAACACCTCCAATTCTACCCTAAATACATAAAATCCGCACTGACAAAGAAAACAAATAAGATCTTGAATAATCATCCGAATTTTGTGTGGAGAACTTATATTTACCAAGAGAAAGAGATTTGTACTGCACTTAGAAATATTCCTTTGGTCTGCTCGAGATGCAACGTTTGAAGTTAGCGTTAACGTCCCCTTTAATAAAACATGTTGAACCGGGTAGTTGAATTCCGTGAAAAGAGATCAGCCGCATCTGGACGAAATTCGAAATATCTTGTTTATTTAATTGAACGGTGCGTTGATTCGGATTGCAGACACAGTTACGAAACATAAGGATATTTTTAAAGCTCCCTTGAATCCGCGAAGCTGATTTCAGCGTTGAATACTCGTTGAATCTGTTCGGGCTGAACTGTTTCAAGTTTTGCCGTGGCGGAGGCAACCTGACCGTTTTCAGCATGCGATGAAATTAATAATAAAGATATTTTCGCACGATTCGCGAGCAGATTCGCTGGTCGATCTGGCTCTGTTCGGGTTTCTGCTTGCAACGAGGCGGGAGCCGAACGAGAATCAGCGAGAAAAGGGCGAGAGGGGAAGTACGCGGTGTGCAGGCGTGAGGAGGATAGAGAGGAGAAAAAGACTGAGAACGAGAGAGAAGAGAAAGAGGAAGAGAAAGAGAAAGGGAGTATATATTTAGTCGAGTTGGACCGATGCCAAGCTCATCAACGAAAATGAAATCTGGGTCTCTCTCTTTCTTTCCCCCTTTTCCTCCCGTCCTCTGTCTGTCCTTTCCTTTCCCCCTCCCCCCTCACCCTTTCCTTCCTCTGTCTTTGGTCTCTTCGGCATCGTCGCCAGCGCTAAAACGTCCTCCACTCGATACGTGTATGCGTGTTTGTAATGTGTACACGTACGCGGACGACCTGCGCTTTTGAAAATTCGACTGTTACCCTCCTGTCGGTTCCCCCGATTCCGCCGTGCACGCTGAAACGTAGGATATCCACTCTTTGATGCCGGGGAAAACGCGGTCCATTTTAAAAGGCAGTTTCAAAATCGAAACGGGTAAAAGGAACAAGTTTTTATTTCACAGAGACCTTTCGTTCCGGAGCTGGCACACAAACCGAGTGGAAACCGGAGCAACAAGACGAAACCGAGTTCCCTACTCCTGATAAACGAAACGAAATACATAAATTAAATTCCGATGTAATGAGCTCCGAAATAAACGAGCTCAGAACCAGTAATTAATTGCCGCCGGCTCCTTTTTAAACATGATTCCGCGATCGCCTCTGATCCCGTCGCTTCAAACGCGGACAAAACATATTTTTCTGAATAAAAACAAATATTGCTTGTTTAAACAAATCTGCGCAGGGTGAAAAGTATATACAGAGTCAGTCCCATAACTATTCGTACGCCTTTTAAAACAGAATTACATTTTTATAAACTTTTTTGAAATTTATAGATAGAATACATTGGGTATACAAAATTTCGTTTGTTTAATGTCACTGCTAAAAGTCGGATACTTTGGTATGCAACAACCTAATCGATTGTTAAAATGGCACACTGTGAGGCTGTTCGAGATTCGAGGCAGCTCAATTCTGCGGCAAGCGGATTTCATAAAACCGCGCGGCCCTTCCAAAATCAATGTATAATTGGTCAGCGTGTTGTTATCGCGTTATCGGTTGGCCCGTGTTATTTTATTGTTGCGGATATAATGTATTAAATATTACGTAAACGCGTGACGCAACCCATTCAAACTCTCGCGGTCCCGTGTACACCGGTTTATTTTAATGAAGACAGCCTCTCAACGACACTATTTTATCCTCAAAATTCCCCGAAATGCAATTCCTATTGGCTCGTTTGATTCTGCACCTCCAGAAATAAGCCAGCCGTTGATTTTTCAACAGGAATTACGTTACTATCTGTTAGGATACTGGCTTAATAGATATTAACCCTATCCTAACGTATCCTAAAGTATCCTAAAGTTAAAGTGCTGTAATTTTGACTTTTCAAGGTTTGAAATAACCTCCACATATTGATTAGTGCATGTTCGATCCACTGTTTCTGTTTTGTTTTCTTTCTCTATTAACCTCCTGTCTGTACCACAGTAACTTGTGTATCGGCACTGAAACAACATGTACGTATACATATACTCCTGTCTCTAATTTTTTTCATAAAGAATAAAAGTCTATTTTTCAGTACTTACATATTAAAAACTCTTTCAAAAATTTACAGACGCAGTTGTTTCCTCTTTCTTGAAAAGGATCCATATTGGGATCGAAACGTTGAAAGTTTAACCAAACTAGCACGATTGCTTTATTGTAATACTGATCGAACCTTTGCGCCGATATCATCGAGACTCCTTGTTATATCCTAAAGTACCCTTCATTCAATTAATTATTAAAATATTAGCAGTATGGAAGACCTTCTACAGTAATTATGCGAGTACCAACTAAAGTGTTTACAATCTTGTCATTTAATTAATGAATTCTCGAGTAACTTCGATTCGATTCTGTGTAGAAACGCAAAACTCTTGGACCACGCCGCAAATAAATAAATAAATAAATAAATTACCGGTGGACTTCGTCCACCACCTACAATTAATAGAAATGGCTGATTCCAATTCCGTCTGGGGTCTAATAAACGTGATTCGCCGTCAGGAGGAAAGAGGGTCGCGAGGAACGTTATCGACCAACTGGCCGCAATTTGTTAATGGATCCGCGGGCCCTTCAATGCGACCCTTAATGAAAGATTCCTCCCACAGAGTCGAAGACGTCCCCGGCCACGTGAACCGTCGCGCCGCCTCCATTCTTCCCATTGAGGAGGCGTCGGTTGTTCTCCAGCGCGTGGCTCTCGCCATGGGGCATCGATCTTGTTCACCGCTGCGCCATAACAAAACCAGCCGTAATAGCGTCCACGGGCGCGAAAGTATTAAAGCTGTGAGCAGAACGAGCCCCGCACGTGGGGTCGCCGAACAGAGAGGCACACTGGTTTCCGTGGATTGCGCAACCACCGATGCTCTCTGCGGGGCCCGATGTTCGGCTAATAGTCAAAGGCATCACGAGAAAAGAAGTAGACACCTCGTCAATTGGAGAACTGCGGGGCCAGTCCGAGGTCTTCCTCTTTCAGTCCGAGACTTCTTGCGGAGCCTGGAGCCAGGGCCCGGCTCCGGAAACGATTCGGCTGCCGCAGGCGGGGAAAGCGACCACTAACTTGGCACGTGGTTCTCTCTCGCTTCGCGCTCTCACGAATTCTCCAACGCTCTTGCGAATCGCCAACCTCCCGGCTTCCAGAACTAAAAAATACCACCTCCATCTAGAGTAATGGACCCAGATCGTTCTAGCCTCTTAGATAGGAGGCGGTTTTAATCCTCATCTGTCCCTCATTTTACCAACTGAATCTGTTCCTGAGTGTCAAATTGACACAGTCGTTTTTCATTCGAACTGATGAGTTACCATTTATATCTTAGGGTCTTTGGTCATATGTTTCGCACTAATTAATGACTGCAAATATGACGATAGAAATTTAATATATAGAAATATATAATATAAAGAATAAAATAAATATAAATATATAATATAAAGAAAGAAATTTCAATTTTACTTGCATAAACATTCGCAGCATCCTGCAAATTCGGTACCTCTCCAAAGTGAAACGTTTCGAAAGCTTGTTCTAAGAGGCAATGTACATAATTTTAATGTATGCAGCAAAAGAAGTTACATAAACATAAATCTTTTCAATTCTTTTCAAGTCTGCAGTAATATAAATTCACTGATAAGAAACTGCGAGAGAAATGTTGTGTTAATGCAACGTTGCTTTTCATCAAGTTCATTATGTATAACTTAAAGTGCGTTGTTTAATTATTATGAGCAGATTAATTTTAACGAAAACTCAGGAAACGTAATAAAATCCTGCATCTTGAATTTCGTTCGGTTCTGGGTATTGGCTGATAAGATTGGTTGCATCGTGGCGTGGCTTCTTTCCGGCGGAACACGAGTCCGCGCGGCTCCTGCTGTCTATCGAATTTTAAGTGTGCCGGTATCGTTCGCTGCCGAATTTGTTTGCTTTCGAATTTCAGCGAATCGATACAGGCTCAATATCGAATTCAAACATATCAGGTTTGTTACTGAATTCAAGTGTATCCGGCTCTTCCTCGCTCCCCCCTCCCCCTCCCGTACCCTGCCGGAACGCGTCGATAGTTCCTCCCTGGGCGAAATACGAATCGCTGGAACTTTGTTTGCCGTTAAACTCGAATAAATCGATATTCCTTTGATAACGGTCCGTGTACTGATGAAAATGTAGATTGAGTAGTTCCTCGCTTTTATGCTGGAAGGCTCTTTTATACAGTTCCCGATCGCCGCGTCTATTTTTACGCCGTGTAATGACGTTGCGATCCCTGCCCCCTCGAGCGGTGCCTCTATTTCACAATGCGTTTCCCGATAGCGATTTATGATAATGCCGCCGCCTTTCTCGGATTGACTTTTTGCGAGACGACTGCTCGACGACCGGCGCGCCGGCGATCTCGCACGAGTCTCTCAGCCCAGGGTACTGTCAGATCAGGGGAATGCACTTGGATCGAGGGGAAAAAATTACACACTCTCTCTCTATCAGCACCAGGCTTAGTCACGTGATATTCTGACATTGTGAAAAACAATAGTGAATATTTTGTTTTCCAACTTTTTTAGCTGGCCAACTAACGAACATTTAAAAAATATGATTTGCAAACTTGTATGAACTACATACATTCTGAAAATTTCAGGCAAACTGATATTAACCAGTTAATCAATTAATCAATTATGATTTACGTATTATGAACGATCAATTGTAAAATTTCAAAGATGGGGTTTGTAATCTCGTAGAAATTACAAACGTTCAATTTCACTGAAATTGGTTAATTGATTTCCGAATTACAGACGACCAATTTTAAAATTTTACAGATGAGTTTTGTAAATTCATACAGGGTGGGGTGCCACATTTCGCCATCTAGATTTACGTCATTATTATTACGCATAGCAAACAATGTTTCAGATGAAGTTGAATGGTTTTGAGAGTGGCACATTCTGATGGTACATTTTTTTTTGATAGGTGGACGTGTAAAGGACATATGAAGGTCATTAATGTTCTTTTAAATGGAATCATATATTTTTTATTGCATCAGCTGATGCTCCTTAATATTCTTTACAAAAAAGTATTAATCTATTTGTGTAAAAAAATCATTAGATTAGGAGATATTTTAATTATAATTTGTTAGGATATCTCGACTCTCTGATCAGAAAGTGTTCTGATGCAAATGGTCGACACATCGAACCTTTTCTGTAAATAGACATTATAATTAAAATATCTCCTAAACTAATTTTTTTTTTTACACAAATAGATTAATATTTTTTTGTAAAGAATATGAGCATCAGCTGATGCAATAAAAAATATATGATTCCATTTATAAAAACATTAATGACCTTCATATGTCCTTTACACGTCCAACTACAAAAAAAATGTACCATCAGAATGTGCCCCTCTCAAAACCATTCTTCATCTAAAACATTGTTTGCTATGTGTAATAATAATGACGTAAATCTAGATGGCAAAATGTGGCGCCCCAGCCTATATAAATTACATACGTAATGAAAATTTCAAACTGCTTAATTGATTTACGAATTATCAATTTTGTTATTAAACCTCGTACATGGTCACGTGACTCGGCCGTATTAGAAACGTGGTGTAATCGAAGGGAAAAAGTAATGCGGGAGACAAGTCTTAATCTGGCGACTCTGTCTGAGCCTGTGAGAACTGAATGCGAGCCTAAGCCCGCGCAGAACCCGTCAACTAATTATGCTGATCGCAGCGTGATCTGCGTCCTCGCCGTGTAAAATATTTAGCTCGCTCGCACGAGCCTGCAACGGCATCGGATTTTTTCCGACCGTTTTTTGCCCGTGAAAATCACTATCGAGACCTCGCTCCGTGTTTCCATCGAGCTAGACGGCCGGGTGCGTGCTGCATTCGCATTCTGCGCGGTATGCAGCTCGAAAAGGTTCACGCAAGTCTCGCAAAGCACATTTTCTTCGCGCAAACCAACTAGAAATGTTGCTCTTGGGAATATAGTTTTGCTCGCCGTCGAATAGAAAGTACTTCAACTCCTTGTGTCTACACTGTTAGGAGATTAAAAACAACTGTTGGGCGATTGAATTTATTTAATATTCCTTATACCCTCAAAGACTACTAATATGGGTTCCTTTTCATTCTATTCATTTTGTCTGATAAAGTCAATCAGATTTCATTTTTATATGGAAAGGAATTTCTGCAACAGCAGATGAATAACCCTTTTAGTTTCAATTTCTTGCAATCGATGCAGACAAATTTTATTTTGCACTGGCTGACCCGACAGACGTCCTGTCCAAATTTCAATAAAGTTTGTGAATTTGTGAAAAGCTATTGGAAATGTGTAAACAAAGTTAAAAAATGAGAAAAAATATGAATTTCTGAGTGATCATTGTATCTATTAACGATTGTGGCCGTGAAAATCCTATAGAAAAATGCATTTTCATTTTTTCTCGAATTTTCCATTTTTTTCCGCGCGCGCGGGCAACTTTTCCAACTTTTCTTTCTCTAAGAACCTTATTCGGACTGTTACGAATATTAAAAACAAAAAATTAACCAAATCGGTCCAGCCAACAACGAACAGCAAATTTAATTTTTATTTATATAGATAATAATCCGCAGTCTACTGATTAATTAGTAAACAGTCAAGTATTCCCCTCTATTGCACAAATTAATTTTTATGTCCAACACTAAAAGCAAAATCTACTTATGGATTAATTAATCCAATGAATAGTATTATGGTAAAATCATGCACTATTTAGAATCGTATTGATTTTCTCATTGAATTTTTACAAAATTTTAAAATGCAACTACGTAGGATTATATGATATCAATTGTACCATTATTATATTATTATATTTTTTTTCTTTTTGTTCATGTCCTTTCATTGTTATTAGACGAATAGTCTTGTATCTTTCTCTTTTTTTATTGTAAACACTTATGTAGAAGGGCTGCAATCCCTCCATAATAAATAATAATAATAATAAGTATTGTATATGAGGTGTTACATAAATTTCATATGTATCAAAATAAAAAAATCATTAAAATGGAATTATTTTAGATCGGAAGAAATGTTTAATTTTTTAGTTGAAATGGCTCCGAGTGCAAAAGTTTAAAGTGTGTGCCATTAATGATGATTGCAGATTCCCGAGCGTTCAATTAGCCAAATACAAGTTCGACAATGGGAGGGGCTAGACAGATTCCGCCTGGACTGTTTTCATTCGCTGGTGGTTGTTACGACGAGCGTTTTTTCCCGATCTAACATAGCCTGGCGATTTTTTTCGAGCCTTATATGGCGTGGTCCGCGATTCTTGCGCAAATCTTTAATACAGCAACGCGCACTTGCATTTTATCGTTCCCCGATCTTTCTCCTCGCGCTGCTTTTGTGCCCGCGGGCGAAGCCTCCAGTCAACGTTGTCAACGTGATGGTAGTAATTTCGCGTAAGTTACAATTGGCTGCGTAATGCCTGGTGATAATGTCACCTCGAGCCACGCCACACCACGGTAAATCACATTAACACGGTGGTTTCTTCTTTCGTCGCGAAACAACAGCCGTCGTGTTTCCAAGACGACAATTTCGTTGACTCACGATAATAAACAAATCGCGTCGACAAACCCCGTACATTGATTGCAAAATGATTTATACCGTGTCATTGGATATATTGGAGTCATCGAACCGAAAGTCGAGCGTACATTTTCGATATTTATCGGAAAAATTGTTAATTCTCTTCGTGTATTTGATTTCGAAATCGTAACAAGCATTGCCGATAACAACGGAAAAAGTAATTTAATTTTCGTTTCTGCTTTCCAGCAGCAATATCCGCAGGAAAATTAAACAATTCGGATTATATTCAGGGTGTCCCGAAAATATTGTTCTCCCTTCAAGGAGTTATATCCCAATGGACCTTTATTGGGGGATTGTTAATGAAAAACACGGACTGTTTTCGAATTGGTTTTCAACCTTTTGCACTCCGAATTATTTTCCAATTTTGTCACCAACAACTCCCTACTATTTCCCTTCATTTCAAATTTCATTCGAAAGACAGTTCCTCGACTCCTACTTATTTTAAACAATATCGATTAAAGAATCACTTCTTCCAGGGAAGCACAACATTTTTGGGATACCCAGTATATAGTCGGATTCGCTTACAGACAAAACAACGTCCACGTTTCGTTACATAATATTTTTTTCAGAGGCCGTTAACGTTCGCCGGGATTGTTAACGAATTTCTAAAGATAATTTTACCATCGTTACTGTAATTGTAACATTACTGTCGAATCTGATAAATTATGTTCGGCGAAGTGAAAGTTCTCGGCTGGCAATCCGATAGAAAATTATACAATCACAATCGACGGCATTCCTCAGCCAAAATTTTCGAGTCACTCGGCGCAAAAACCAATTAACACGCGACCGATAAAAAACGCCGACACTACACAGTTTCATAATTCAAGTCAGCGGATAATGTTGCGAATGCAATGTCTCCCATGCGTGTCGCAGGTATTTTATAATTTACCATTAAACCGTTGAATATTGTGGAATTATCTTTAATTTTTATTTTGTCGCCGTTTTTCCTTGAATCTTGTGATAAATAACAAATCAGGAAGATGCGTGTCCCTCGAGTGGTCCGGAATCTCGTTCAGATGTGAAACAATACTAATTATTATGTAGTATACTTTTAGTTTCCCATCCTATATATACAGGGTGGGACGCCACATTTTGTCATCTAGATTTATGTCATTATTATTGTATTACGCATAGCAAACAATGTTTCAGATGAAGTTGAATGGTTTTGAGAGGAGCACATTCTGATGGTACATTTTTTTTGTAGGTGGACGTGTAGAGGACATATGAAGGTAATTAATGTTTGTATAAATGGAATCATATATTTTTTATTGCATCAGCTGATGTTCCTTCATATTCTTTACAAAAAAGTATTAATCTATTTGTGTAAAAAAATCATTAATTTAGTAGATATTTTAATTATAATTTGTAGTGCTCTCCTACTACATTATTACATTGAATTCATATTATTGACCAGAGAGTCGAGATTTCCTAACAAATTATAATTAAAATATCTCCTAAACTAATGATTTTTTTACACAAATAGATTAATACTTTTTTGTAAAGAATATGAAGGAGCATCAGCTGATGCAATAAAAAATATATGATTCCATTAAAAAAACATGAATGACCTTCATATGTCCTTTACACGTCCACCTACAAAAAAAAATATACCATCAGAATGTGCCCCTCTCAAAAACATTGAAAATCTGAAACATTGTTTGCTATGCGTAATAATAATGACGTAAATCTAGATGGCAAAATGTGGCGCCCCACCTTGTATTAGTAATTAAATTTAGAGAAGTGCATTCGAAGAGGAACAACATCAAAGTTCGTTCAAGCTGTAGCAAACTAAAGAAGAATAAAAATAAGCAACGTCCAATGAAAAATTCGACATTATGTAATTGTTTAATGACTCGCGAGCAAGCGTTTTATGAAACACAAAGAACGCCGCTTCTCGGAGGTGGGGAAATCATTGATACCAAGCGAGTAGGAAAATTTATCCTCGTCCTCGAGCAACGTCCCCGAGGACAGTGAGAGTATAACCGAGCGGACGCGCGCGGGGCGTATTGGTTCTGCGCGTGCACCTCAGTTGCGATACGTGCCAAACGACTCGACACGTTTCTTCTGCTGCCGAATAATGTGTTTAAGTCCACCGGATCCCTTCTGTCTTTTTCCTCCATTTCGCACTGCCAGCTACACGTTTCTACTCCCATTTCTACGACCCTTGCTTAATTCTGGCATTAATCGCAACGCTTTTTCGGCGGCTTGCAACTTCCATGCAAAATGCTGACACAGTCTGCACACTTTGCTATTTTATTTTAGAACACCCTTTCGTATAATCAGACAAAAATACCTCATTTGTAGATTTATTCAATATTTTACAAACATACCCCTCGACCTACGATTTATTTTACGGTTCCAGTGATTGGAATTATTTTTTGGGCGGCCAGCTGCACCATTCTGGCTTTGGCAATTATTATGAAAGGGTTACTGTACTCCGATTTTGATAAACTTGAAATATGTTATAAATTCCGCTATTTTAAACAACTTTTTCCTGTTACAATATACGGGGGTTGCTTTTAGTTTTCGAGATATTTGCCAAAAATTATTGCTAATACTGTGTTGAATGTTCTGTATTCTTGCACTACGATTTATTTTACTGTTTCAGTGACTAGAATTCTTTTTTGTAGTTTGTAAATTCCTTTAAAAAAAGAGAAAATTTACACCTATTGTAGCCTATATGTTCTCCAATGACTATATACGAGTCCCAACGCGTTGTGTACGTTGGGAGGCAAAACAGAAATCCCAAGATCGCGATTCCTCCCATTTTGTCACGCGGCTGTTCCGAGCGTTAGGAAAGTTACGCAGTTGTGAAATAAAATTCGTGACCGGACTCTCGAGCTGCTTCGATCACAACTAACGCCGCGTTCATCCACTGAATTATACATTTATCTCTGTGTGAGTGGCGGCACGGAACGCCGCGCCGTTGATGATACGCGTCCTTAGGCCAAAAAAAAGAATCGCTAACGAGATGTATCCGTGTTATTTCGTTGATTCCGTGAAGGTACTCACCGATCCGTGCTCGCGGGCTCACGTGAACACCCAAATCAAGGACATGGAACTTACCTGGAAACAGAACAGACAAAGGTTAGAAATTTCACAATCGCTGACAAGATTATATTCGTTCTACGATAGTACTTAATCTACTGTTGATGGGTTAGCCAATTGATCGAAAGTTTAACGACCTTTTAATTTCTGTGAGCTTGGCGATGTATCAAGAAGACCGGTGGTCCATTAGAAACAGATCATCATCGTGCGCGTCTCAACGTGGATGATTAATAACTCCCACTTTTTTACCTCTGGGTGGAACGCCAAGGAAAATGTAGAAAATTTTTCCTTCTTTATTATACATGCAATTATTAGACTGCGGATTTTATGCATTCGTGAATAATGTTCAAAGAATATAAGTCATAAAAGAAATAATGTCGGTACGCGATCACTGTCCGTGCAGAACGCAAGTTGTTGGACACGAATCGCGACTTCACTGTATTACGAATTTTCTTCAATCAGAGTTTGAAATTTTTTAATCTTGGTTTGTGTTCGGGGTCCATAGGTCAACGCGCCACCGATCAGAAGGCATTCAGGATCGGATCTAGCGATCGATGGAAGCGTCCTCCGAGTCGCGTCATCGAAATCAACAAAGTGTCGGGGCTTTATTCATCGGAACGACTCCATTGAATTTGTTTCTCCTGTCGAAACGTTCTTTTCATTCTTGTTCCCGTTCGCGCGAAGAAAAGACTTGGTCGCACGTCGCGAATACTGCTCCGAGCTATTATTACGCGCTCATTTACAACTCACCCCCCGACACCCGCACCCCGTGGTCCCCAGCAAGCCCCCCTCTCCCACCGGAGCCGGGCAAAGAACAAAACGGAAGCTCGGTCTTTTACAAGAAGAAGAAGAAAAAAAAGAAACAGCGCGGCACCGGCGAGCCGTTCCCGTCTCGGTTGATGTGAAACGAAGTTTTTAAAAGGCAGCCTCATGCAACTATCAACGTGCATCGTGAGGCCTTCTCGTTTCTTTGCGTTTGTTCGGCTGGTCGAGAGACCGTGCCGTGCACGCTCCTAACGTAAGGAGCGATTGTTGTCGGCGATGGGTGCTGTCGCAATCGGAAGTTTCGTCTTGCAACCGTCGCTCGGCCGTTTCGCTTCGGTACGCGCGCCGCGAGAGCCAACAATCCCGCTCGAACGATCCACCGGAATCGGATGAAGAGAGAGGGAGATAGATCAGACCCATCTTGCCGTGCACATCTCGCGAGATCCGTTGCACGAAACATCCTTCGCTTGGGAACATCGGCCGCCCGACTCTCCCCGAGAAGAGATCGGGAGTCCTCACGTTCAAATGAACACATCGCGGACCGAACGCTCGGATCGGCACTCGCTCCGTGACTCATCGTTTAATGACTCGAACGGATAGATCTACCTTTTTGCGCTGCGTCGCATTGTCCGCTCACTAAATGCACCGGACTCTCGCCGCCAACACCGCTAACAGGGCACAGCCGGTCCCACAACGTCGCCGTTTTAACAGTTCAAGTGTTAACAGTTCAAGAGTTAACAGTTCATGAGTCAACAATTTAAGAGTTAACAAAAGAGAGATGTTAATCTTTAATGTTACCCTTAATTTAATAGGGTAGTGTTTTGTAGAACCACCTGATTAATTAATTAAGAATGAAAAGAGCAGACCGGTAGCAAGAATAGAAATTCAAAATCGTTTGAACGAAACTTGACAACCCGTCATACTATTTCGACCAACTGTCACGTCAGGATCGAATTTGACAACAAGCGATATCAGCTAAATACGGACAGTGGTCCGAGGGGACGGTGTTAATAAAAATCGTTGAACTCGAAATAGGTGTACCTGATATCAGCTTAATCGGACTTTGTCCTGATTTATAGCCCAATGGAAAATGGGTCTCGGATCGTTAACCATTCAGAAGTCCTTGAGCGTATAAGGCGTTTTATGTTGGAAGTAAATGGCCGAGGAAAACTCGTAACAGTTCGATCATAATTCACCGTCGAGGGTGTCGCCGACTAAAGAATCGTCAACTCTTAAAAAATATTTCCATGATAACAAAAGAATATATATATAAAAAAAGAGAACGATCTATTTCCCTGGTAATTCCATTAAAATGCGACAGAAATATTCGAATTGTATCGAGGAAGATAGGATTAAAAATGTTCTCGGTGGAGATGCAACCGCGAAATTTAAATTTAAAATTGAACCCCGCCCAATGAAAACGAAACCTTCGGGTCCGCCCAATGAAAACGAAACCGTATGGAACGCTCGATGGTGGTGCCACCCAACGTATGAATCTCGTCGGTAAGGTCGGACATCGACGATAACTTCATCGGTCGATACTGCCGGGCGTCGTAAGATTGGTTTACAGTTTGCGGGAAAGAACACGGCCGTTAGCAGCGTCATCTGACGTGGTATTCGGTACCATGCCGGTGACCGGCCTTGCAAGGCTGCAGGCCATCGAACTCTTGGCCTACTGTCGTGCCACGTAATACGTGTGTAAGATGCGCGAGAACGAGGATAACCGGCATGCGCAAGGGAAAAAGGACGACCGATCCGGTAGGAACGATCTAACTCCGAAGAAAGGGGACTGCGCCGAACCAGTGCCGTATTCCCGCTGGTTTCCCAACGACAACTCAAACTGATTGGTCACTACATACCTCAGACTAAAGTATAAAGACCATCTACAGTAAGGAACATAACAGTATCCACACAATTTAAATCGGAATAACTTTTTAATGACTGGACCAAACTACCTTAATGCCTCTGTGAGGCTAGAAGAATTAGTTCAGTTAACAACGAAGTCTAATAAGTAAGTTGAAAAAATGTACTTGATCGGAATTGTGATAAACAAAATAGTAAAAATTAATTTTTATAACTGTTGTAGTTGGGCATTTTTGTAAAACACGTGTGTGACTAATTGATTTACGAATTATAAACGAAGAAAAGTGGTAAAAATTGCAATTATTCTTCGCAACTGCCATTTTTATGCTGAAAACTACGCTTTCAACTGATTGCCTTCTACAGAATGAATGTACAGCAGCGTTTATTGTTGGTAACGGTTTGAATATAACGAAACTTGTTGAAATATAAATCTGACCTCGATTCGAGTTTAATTAGAATCTATATAAAATTAAATTTGATCGAATTTATGTGCGGTCGTTGGTAAGGGCAATAATATCATACTGAATCTCCGCAGAAATACAATACGCAGCATAAGACGAGTGCCAATTTACCAACAGATACTTCAGCTGAAGATGAAACATCTCCTCAAATGAATTTCGATATATTCACGTTTCCGTGGTACTTGTTCTAATGACTATTAACAATTGCAACCATTGTCTTGGTTGCCGATTACAGTCCCTTTCGTCAATTTGTGTTCCAGTAGGTGGATAATTATCCCAGATACGCGTATCTTTAATTAAATACAGAAAAACATTGTTTAGTAAAGTTTACTTTCAAGTTGACAGATAAATGATTCAAAACACGAGTAATTATTGTCAGTTAGAGGTACTTCTTCAGGGAAATTGGCATACGATTCAGCTCCTCATTCCCCTCAAATTAAAATATTAATGCCTCACCCAATTTTAATTTATGGCCTATGAAAATTTTCGAAGAATACTACAATATAAAATTCCATAGAGTTTAGTAAGGTTTTTATTATAAAAATGCTGGTTCCATTAAAAATGGAATTTTATTTTACGCCAAATTTAGTAAAAAAAGTGCAAATGGTGCAATTTTTAAACATTAAATTATATTTTGGTTCTATAATGTTGTAGCTGGTGTTAAGACGAATTCAACGGTATATATAATATTATGACGTTGACAGTATTAATAACGATGCAATAGGCCAAATACCACATTGTGCACGCCGCGCGGTCTCGCCTACCGCGATGGCCGCTAGGTGGCTACCGCGATTTCGCCGGTTTCTTGCGAGTGAAACTGGGGCAGGTAGCATATAAGTACGCGTAGCGTAGCGATACACAAGCGACATCCCCGTTCCGTTGATGTACATATACATCCGTTTACCCATCCTTATTGTAAATATATTTTCTATATATATACATTTTTAATAACAATTGTTAAATGATCTCGTCGCTACGGTTCGATCGTAAAAAACAAACTTAACTAAGCAGTTCTGCTAATTTTTTAAATAATCAACGTTCCGGTCACTGATTTGGACCATTTTCAAGATTAACTTAAAATTGCGTTTGTAAGAAAAAAATAAATAAAAATAAAATAAAAAAAACACGAAAACATACAATTTTTTACGATCGAACCGTAGCGTCGAGATCATTTAACAATTGTTATTAGCAATGATACGATCGATATAAGAAGTTTATTTATATATATACATTTTTGTATAATTTCTAAAGCGCACCATTGTTTCTCTCAAAAAAGTATTCATCACAATTTTTAATAACGTTTCTCAAAAACGAGGCATGAAACTAAAAATTGTTATTCTTTTTTGTTCGACTTACGTAACACGTAGAAAATCATCCCCTTCCCGGTTCTCTACCACTCACCCACCGGCCGCACCCTGTGTATGTATACAGAGAAATCCAAACATTGTATTTTAAATCTTCGTAAAAATTGAGCATTGGCAAGAACGCTCGGACACGTGTCCGCTTATTTTGTCTTTAGATCACCACGAAAGGTTTCATTAAAATTGTTAAGAGATTCGTTATTGGCGAAATTGTTAAAAATTTTGTTTAAAAGAAAAAAGATCATTTCGATTTTTTAAACGTTAAATTGTATTTTTGATTTGATTTGATATCTGGTGTTAAGACGAAATCAACGATGTATAATATTATGATGATGACACTAATAATAACGTTACAATAGTTTTGGCGCGCTAAACAGGCCAAATACCCCCTGCTGTGCGTCGTCGTCTTGTGGAATTTCGTCATATAGCCAGAATGCAAGGTATCTACCCGGCTTTAAACGAGCCACCGGGAGACCAAATCGTGCCACGGTCGCGCTTCGGAGTCGGGGCTTCACTGTCGAGCGCACTTTTACCCTACATAGAGCCGCCGTAAGCTTGTTAGTCGGACGAATCTCGCGCGCAAACTTCGTGGCCTTAAGCTGGGAAATTTCTCTTTTTTCGGGAAACTATATCGATTTCTTTTCGCACGATTTACTAGTTTCACTCTTCACAAAGGCCTCCGTAAATTATCAACCTTCACACTTACTGTGTACTACCATCCGCTACTCAGTTTCACGGAAATAGCAAATATCAACAAATTTTAAGTGAAAATTTCTTCAGGCGCACCGTGTTCACAATTGCTAGGTAGTGAACGAGTCTGATCTGTCACGCTCCGAGGTGAAATGCGATTCGGGTAAACTCGGAGAATTCAGGCAATCGTCATAGAAGTTTCACTTTCGATCGTGCGGTCCTATGCACACAGCATGGGTCTGTTTTTAAAAATAATATACTTGAAAGTATCTGTAAATAATGTATAGTATAACATTTTAGAACAGTTCTGAGATGATACTTTATATCTGACTAATTGTAAGCACAGGAACCTACATCGATTTCTTTTCGCACGAGTTATATAATCTACTAGTTAAAATAATTATTTTAATTGAAAATTAATTAATTAAAATAATTGTACAACACGTATAATTTAAAGCAGTGGACATGTTAAAAACATGAAATGAAATCAATGTATTAGTTTTAGACGAATATTCCAGGGAGCACTTTGACAAGTAAGTTTCGAACGTTTCAAGAAAAATATTCAAATTCGGGAGGGACGTTTCCTCGAACGTTTAACGAGCCGCACACGCTCCTGCCGCATTTTATTTCTATGACTAGATCCGATACTCCCCTTGGGGTGCATCAAACGTTCGGGTAAGGTGCTCGTTGAGCAATTCAAGCCCGGTTTATGTAAGTAGACGTAAACACATGGAAGCCGCCACGGAGAGAGGAAATTCTATCGAAGTGGAGTGCACTTTCATGTATCAGACCTGTTTACACATCGGCCTGAAAGGACTTTGTGCACATCGATCTTTTTTCCGGGCGATAAGCGTGTTCAGCTCCGAATTCGCTCGATTGTGACGTATGCGACGCATGTCGTTCACATTCTTCGAAAGTGTTTATTATAAATTATACAGCCCCCCCCCCCTCGATGTAATCCGAAAGTCAGAATTGGAAAACTTTCCAAAACTTTCAATGTATAGATAAAGTTAAATTAGTATGTGTTCACAATATTAAATTTAGGCATCTTAAAACGGGTTTAAAAAATTCATTACGGCCATTGTTAAAGATTTATGAACAGTATGAAAGACCTTTATATTGCCCAAGTATTTTTATTTAATTTGACTCAGAGTCACCACCAAAAATGACTGTACGTTGTGCGAAATAAAAATCGTATTAAATATTCTTGTATGGATGAGTTTTCAAGATCACCTTGAATCGTTCCTAAAGAAAATTTCGATTGACCTGCTAATAACAGATTAATTTGAGCACGTTCCGTGGTTCACCCTATAAATTAGACGAATTTTGGAAATCTTTATGGTTCGATTGTGAAACCTTAAAACCACACCGTCCATTGCTATCGCGGGACAGGTTTGGAACAGCGTTTATCACCTAAGTGGTAACGATACTAAATCGCGCAAATTGACGTTAACTCAACCTTTGAAACAGCGGTCTCTTAAATGCAGAGACTTCTTATTATTCAGAGTCATCGAGTAGATATTTGGAGAAAAGAAAATCACCAGAAGCTCCGCCCTAATTTCGCATCGACTTAATAAATAAAAAAAAAAGAATTCGCCTTAGTCGTTTGATCGTAGGAATACGTCGGCGTAATTGCGAGAGACTCGCGTGCAAAATCAATGTCTGGATCGTCGAAGCAACGGTACAAATAATCCGTTAACAGGAGGCGCACGTATGTGTGCGAATTCGTCGGTAAATAAATAATGGTTTTTTTTCTCCGCGGTGTGTTACAGGATCCCGAGTGGCACGACGCGTACAGGGATTTCTTTTTCGCCAGAGATCGACGGCGATTATTCAAATATTGTCTCGTAAATTTTCTCATGGTGCCGGACGTGAGTGAAATGTCGAAGCGGCTGGCCTCCTAACCCCTGGACTCGAGAGAGGTGTACCTGAGCGATCGTTCGCGTGAACCGCGGCTCTTATGGAGGCTTCCTTTTCCGTTACGCGCGATAAGCGCGCGTTTCGCGCCGCATACCGTCCTCTCCCCCCCCCCCGAAAAGGAGCGATTAAAACGGCGCTTTCGGCGCGCGAAAGCTTCGACACTGCGCGTCGCCACAATGCGTCGAAATGCCCGTTTTCTCTGGTCAAGATACCATATCTTCGAAACCATAAGTGGTGTAAACAAATGTTGCAAATTAAAGCTGTAGGGTGTAGAGAAGACTATATGATGATTATATTTGCTTTACCCAATGCCTTATATCATAAATGCCCTACAAATTAATAAATATATGTAGTTTATTAAATTCCTTCAAACAGAGATGAAATTCTATGTTGGTTTTGTTAATGCATATATTTGTTTTACCCCTTGCCCTATATTATAAATGCCCTACAATTAATAAATATATGTAGCTTATTAAATTCCTTCTAACTGAGATGAAATTCTGTTTGTTTTGTTAATGCATATATTTGCTATAGGAAATTAGGAACTACAGAAAAAGTTTTAATCACTGAAACCGTAAAATAAATCTTGGGGCAAGAGGTTAATATTGTAGTGACCCTGGGAAGCTCTGTAGTAAACTGATTGTTCTAGTTATCGTTTCTTTAGAGCGGCCGAATTCACTTTTTAAATTTGAACACAGGTACATTTTTTAATTTTTACCCTCTCGTAATATCCCAAATTATAAGCGGAAGAAAAATCGCGCATGGTTCTAACTGTGATTCCAGCACCTGACTTCAACCGCCCACCGCGCCACCAACCGGTTCCATTATCTTTCAAAGGTTTCAATGTATCCACGGCTGGAATGACGAACGTATTACGATAACAGGCTCCGTCGACACGCTACCTGAGCATATACTATTAAGTAATATTGCATGTTAGCCGTTCCGTCGACCTCAGATAAACAACAAGTTGTTTTTACACACAAGTTACCCGTTGCCCCGAGATCGTCTTTTTTCGGATTTAGGTCAGAGTTCTCTGCTGCAGCGAGTCGATCAATGGATGTTGAAGAATGGACGTCGATAAGGGTACCAATTGGACCGCGAATTGAAACCGGGAAGGGGGGTTATCTTGATGATATTTTTTACCGAATTTCTTCGAGGGTGGTTTATTGTTGTTTCCGATAGGAGAGACTAAATCTTCCAATTTTCAAGGAACATATCAAAGTATGTAGAAATAGTATCGATATTCTCATCTCGAACGAGAGTAAATAAATTGTTCAATTTATTTTACTTTCTTAAAATTCGATAAACATTTCAGAAGATATTTTGCCATAATCTTTTGGTAGTAGCATGTTTAGATCGGAAATCAATCGAAATCATATTTTATATCCTAGTATTTTCTTAAGATTTTCAAAGGAATTTTAAAAATCCTAATCTATGATTTCTACTATCGTTTCATGCACTTCCGGTCTCAACGTTTTTAATATTTCTTGATCATACTTCTGATAATGTTTCTTTTAGCAAGATGTAAAGGATGAATCGAAAACACTGGTTTTTCAGAAAATTATTTCAAGTACAGCGGTTTCTATGCTCCCTTAACAATGCACGCTAAAAATACACCTTTCAAACACATGGAACTGTATCTCTTCATCAGCGTACGTGCGCTGCTCGTAATTACACGAACGACTTCGAACGTTCAAGCGATAGAATGTTACACTTAAAAAACGAAACCGTTTTACATGGCAAGCTTGTAAAACGTGCCGCAGCGTAATAGATCTCGGTTATTAAATCATTGGCGAATTTTTGTTCACAAAATGCGGTTCAAAAACATTCGTTGAATTAGTTTCCTCATCTTGCCATCTCTTTACATTTTGAAAAATCTAACCAAGCCACTTTCGTAAGCTGAAAATAAATGTTAATTTGAATGTTAATGTTAATGTTAATATTAATTGCTGTAAGTGTATCATATTAGATGCAGTTAACAAATCTGGTATATAGTAAACTAATATATGTTTATTTTTCTGAAAATATTGTTTTAATATTTTTTAATATTTTTTCCTTAAATAGAACACAAAAACCATAACCTAACCTTCTTTTAATTTCTTCATCCCAATTAAAAAAATCCTGCAGTAAAGGGTTAAAGAAGCTTTTGTATCGGATCAATATCGACTGGCAGCATTCCGAAAGTCGTGGAAAAATGTTCTCGACGACTCGGCATTCATATTCGTCGACCGGAGATCGGTAACCGGTTAACGTGATCGTGTCGCATCGTCAAACGTTTCGACAAACTCTCCCGTTGCATATTCATGCCTTATGAATTCGCGAACGAAGCCACTATATCCCAGTTCCCTCTGGTTCCCTAGAATTCCCTTTCCGCGCGCGATTTCTTCGACGTCTGCGGGGTCCGTTCGATTCACCGTTGCCTGGAAAAAGAAAAACAAACGGAGAGTCGCTGGCGCGTCGGTTATTTGCAGGAGGGAGACGGTAACAGTGAATCGAGCTAATGCAAACGGAACTGGTTGCCGGGTAGAAGGGGCGTCGGAGGATCCAGTGGCGTCGGAGGGGGCCGCTCGTAACGCTTGTAAATCAATCGCGGTTTATCCGCGAGGCAAGCTGAGGCAAGCCGAGGCAAGTTGAGGCAAGCGGGGAGGCAACAAGCGACGGCGTTACTGGCGCGCAAGGGATCACGATTTTTCCACAGTTCGTCGAATTCGCGCGCGTTTCGCTGGCTGGCGTTATCCTTCCAGCCGAACGCGCCGACCCGAGCCGAGCCGAGCCGAGAGCCGCGCCGCGTGCTTCAAAGAGAACGGTGAGACAGCACGTGGTGGGTATACTCGCGGATCACCGAAGTAACGGTGTCCGGTAACCGCGTCAGAGCCGGTGCTAGCGGTACTCGAGAGCGTTCCGTTACTCGACCGACAGATCCGCTAACGCGACTCTCGCGCTCTCTTCTTCTCGCCGCCGCCGCCGCCTGCATTCTCTGCCCCTTTCACTCCCGTCCCTCGTGGGATGAGAAGCGTGCACGAAAAGCGCCCGGCATATCGGCCCGCTCCGTCTCGCTGCGCAACCCAAGCGCGAGGAGTAATAGTCCTTCATTACTCGATGCAACCGACTCGCTGCCTGCCCCGAACAACACAGCCGACCTCGACCGTCTCTCCGGCTAACAGTCAGGCTAACTCTGCTTTGATTTATGCTACCTATCGCCGAAGCCACGTTCGTGCCGATCGCTCTCTTCAGGGAACAGCCGTTCCTCTTCTTCTTCTTCTTTCTGCATTCTACTTAGTCCGAAAGATTGATGCGATAAGATTCACAGACCGATCCACCGGTCATGTCCAAACGATCGACGATCGTCACAGAAGATCGAACCGTTCGTCGAACGTTGTGGCTCTCTGATCTATATGGTATAAGCCGTCGAGAATTAAATTGCATCCAGTAATTTTTAAGAATTTATAAAATCTAGTTACATTCGCAGATATATCGCAGTCTAACGATATCAAATTCTAGGCTATGCTATTTCATATGAAAAAGCATCCCTTTCTTATTTTAAACCAATGCACATCCCCTGCATAATTGGGTAACACCATTCGACCCTGGCGGATTAAATTTCGTCCAGTAATTTTCGTTAGGAATTTATAAAATCTAGTTACATTTGCAGATACATCGCAGTTTCAGAATATCATATTCTAGGCCGTGCTACTTCACATTAAAAAGCATTTTTTGGTAGGAATTCATAAAATTATTTATACCTATATCCAGGGTGATATAGTGAATTCTGAACGTTCCTGATTCCACGAGGAGTGGCCACGTTGCGTGAGCAGCGTCCGCTATGCGAAACACCGCGGTCTTTTGTTTTTCGATCACGCTAATGGGGATGCTATGTTCTGATGGATCGACGCGCGCCGGATCCCGATTGTTCGTTAATTGCATTTCTTGTTGGTTCGCTCATTGTTGTCGTATGATTGTGACTAATTTGACGAGCTGCTTTCGCTTACGGGACTTCGTAAGTCGAATGTCAATTTGTTCGACATGTCTGTTCGAGTGCGTTTCAGTGTTTCCTACTTCATTTGTCATGCTTGTATTTTTCCTAGCTGACTATAGAACACTTCTGTTTAAATAATCGTTGTGATATACAGGGTGTCTCAGAATTTCTTCAACATCCGGAAATTGGAATTTCTTGAGTTTATTTGAACCAACATTTTCCTTTGCAAAAATGGCGTCCGCGGCTTTGTTAAGGAGTTATTAACGAGAAACACAGACCAATCAGATCGCGGCCTAGACGCATCTTGACACAGTCGGTCCGGCGCGCCAACTGTCAATTGGCTGACTGTGCCAACACGCGTCTAGGTCGCACTCTGATTGGTCCTTATTTTTCGTTAATAACTCCTTAACAAAATTGCGGACGCGATTTTTGCAAAGGAATTTTTTTTTTTAATTTATTTATTTAATGTTGCTTTAACATCAAAGGTCATTAGCAACACGGTACATTTTCTTAAATATTTTGTACATCTTAGTATCTTTGATATATTGGGAAAGACCGACAATGTGTTCCTCAGAACCTAACAAAATGGGTAAATCCAGGCAGTTTAGCATTTTTCCTTTCATTTTCATATTTTTTGCATTCCAGTGTAAGGTGATTTATAGTAACTGGTACTTTACATATATCGCAGATCATGTTTTCTTTCTTACTTAACAAAACTGAGTGGGTTACTTCTGAGTGCCCAATTCTGATTCTAGAAATTGACGTTTGAATTTGACGATCTATTGGACTTGGAAACTTTTGCCACTCAAAATCCGCTCCTTCGTTATGGTACTTTTGTGCATAAATTCTTTTAATATTATCAATTACATGTTTCCTGAATATTTCTTTTTAAGGAATTGTTGCTGGAAATGATCTCAAGTATCTCCAATTTCCGGATGTTGAAGTAATTTTAAGACACCCTGTATATGTTTAGAAGCGAACACGTGGAACCCTAGCCCCTGGAAATATGTCAGCTCCAATGTATTTAGGAGTCGTTTGCATTCGATAAAATTTTTCAGCGAGTAACTCCAGCCAATTAAGAGATGGAAACGAAATGGCCGTGTAGCCGAACCTCTCGAGAGTAATGAAAAACTTTCGGTGATAGGATCGCGAGGACCTTCGAGCCCGAGTGGACTTATAATTGAAACAGGGGAACGTATTGCATATTAAAAGTGTATAATGTCTGTAAATGTCTCGCAGGTATTTTTATAATATTAGCATGAATACAGTTGCGAGCAGATCTTTATGCATTTATAGCAAAATTGAGTAGATGAAATTCGAAATTGTAGAAGAATTTAAAAAAACAGAAGATGTTAAAATGATTAAGGATGTCTAGGTTGTTTGGTCCATTCTTGGACAAGATATTCCCATTTAAAGTGTGTGTAGATCTTTATGCAGAATAAAAATTGTCTGCATCGATTCCATAGAATAGAAACTAAACTAAATATTATTTCTTCCCTTGATGATTCTAATAGAGAAGAATTTTCAACAATTTTCAATCACACAATTAAGATGGTTAGGTTACTCTCATGCAAAATAATTTTCAAGTGTGGAAACTTCATAATAAACGAAGAGTATACGAAATCTAAAAATAAGTCATCAGAATATTTTGAAAAAATTTTACAAGTCTGCAATAGGACGTTTTTATACTCTTGCACAACGTTTCTTTATGATGAATTATATTGGAAGACTTTAGAGTTAACATTAACCATACCACGACTTGTTCCATATTTTGAATTTGTCAATTATTGAAATTATAAAGAAGTTACCATCATTTCGATTACATAAATTTATTTATTCGAACACGTATTCTTATCAAAATTGTGAGAAATCTACAACAAGTTCAGTCTTGTAATTTTCTATAGAATTAAGTATATATTTATTGAGAATTTAGATATCAGTGACCTTGTACTCGGTACAGTTAGTGTTAAACATTTATTTATACAAGTAGAGAAAATTAATTCGATGGCTTTAGAGGCACAACTGAAATTTTAACTGAACATTTACAAACGGTGTTTCGAGAAGGGGAGGATCGCGAAGGAACGTTTTGCTAATCGAACAAAAACATCAAATTGAGCTGACGAATAGATCTTAAATATAACCCTACCGGAAGATCTCGATCGTTTCCTATTCGTACCTGTGCCCGTGATTGGTGGCGACGCCAGCTGCGAGCTGCTTATATCCGGCGGTTGTTGCGTCTGTTGCGTCTGTTGTGTTTGTTGTTGTTGCGGTTGCGGTTGTTGTGATTGTTGCTGCGGACTGTTCGCGGCGACTTGCACGGAGCCTGGACTCGCCGCACTTTCCGCCATTTTTTCGTCTCGAGTTTTACGCTGTTCCCTCTCAGTTTAAACTCGAACCAACAACATTCTCGCCGCTCTCGAGAGCCTCGGTATGTTCTGGTATTGCTCTGAACCCGAACAACTTCCGATCGTGACACTATGTTTTTTCTTATTACTTTCGTTTATGTTGTTCGACAGTCTCTCGACACCGTCAACACGTTTCGTAAATTCGTTTCCCTCGTGAGATCCTTCGGCTGCCATCTCTTCCGCGAGCGAAATTAAAGACGCACCGTCGAGACCGCCGTGGTCGATCGAGATCGCACTTATTCACCCGGTAAAAGTTCGACGATTCGATTCAGAACGTTGATTTCCTCGCTGGATTCTCCAAGTACGTAAGACGTGATCGACTCAATCGTTTGTCGGGTGCACTGTCTGCGATCGTCGATCGCGTGTACAGGACGCAGGATAGGAGAGGGATCCTGGAATAGACAAACGCGTCGAAAGGAAGAAGAATGAAAAAAGTGTCCCCGTCAATCTGTCCTTTAAGCTTGTCCCTGTCCCCTTTCGATGGGCGAAAGGGAACCAGACGAACCCTAGCTTCTCTATCGATCAGTCGAGAGTAGATAATAATCTGAGGCACTTGTTCGCGAAAAGGTTCGAACGAATCTCTTCCGGTCCGCCGAACGCGAGAAAATAGACGATCATTCGTGGGTGTCAATAATCAGTCGAGAAGGCATACAATTTTAGGCACTCTTCGTCATCTAGTCCCTATCGATACTTGACCTACCAAATAGAATCAGATACAGAAAGAGAGAGAGAGAGAGTAAAAGAACTCGTAGAGAGATACCCTGCACAAATAGTAAAAGTCAAGAGAGAGAGAGAGAGAGAGAGATCGGTCGCGAGAAAGTACCGATTGATAATCCTTAGGCACTCGTTTGTCTAGTGAATGCGCGCGGGTCGATGTCGGTCCCACCCCTCGCGTCCACCTCTTTTCGAGGGGTGTACGAAACGGAATTACGAGCGTCGCTCAGGTACGCCAGCACACGCAGGGAGAGAAAGGCAGAGAGAGAGAGCGAGAAATAGGGGTGCAGAAAGACGCTGGGGGTAGGAGTGGAGCGGCCGAGTCGATAGGTCAGTGGGTCTCGTTCAAAGAACGACTCTCTTCGATTCACCCGCGACTCGTACGCGCAGCTACGTCGCCTCGACAGACACTCTCACACGTACGTGCTCGCACACACACATACAGAGCCAAACACACAACACTTCCTCGAACGGTCGGTGTCCTCCGATGCGTCGACCTAGCTGCTCGATTAGGTGTCCACGGATTAAAGGGTAAAAGTAAAAAAAGGTGGAGACCAGTAGAGGAGCGGGAAGGGGGGTAGAGTCGATAGGTCAGTAGGTCTCGTTCAGAGAGCTGTATTTTCGAGGGAGTTACGTGTAACTAGCCCCGCACTCTCGGTTTCAATGTTCCCCCTCGTCAATTCGGACACAATCCAAGTTCCGGAAGATGTGGCTAACCTCGCCGAAGACGACGAACAAACACCACTTCGCGCGAGGTAGTCTCGCGCGTTTTCGGAACTTGTAGGTTTCTGGGGCTCTGCTGGTCGGTTCTCGAACCAGAGAGCGTACCGCCGCGGCTCTATCGGAACGGTTGATCTCACGGGAAGAGGCACACACGTTCGTACGCGACCTTCATTACGACTAATTCGGTAGCTGCGGCCTTCGGTCGATATCCCGTGAACAACTCCGTGGTTGAACACGGAGTCGTGCAACGCAAGCGGGGCTATTCGAAACTCCTGGTCTCTGTCACATTTCGTCCCTCGTTCAACGTCATCTCTTTGTCTCTCTCTCTCCCACTCTATTTCTCTCTCTCGCACTCACTGCACAGTGTCACTTGGTTTACATTCTACGGGAGAGAGAGAGAGAGAGCTACATCTAGAAGAAGGGTCGACACCCAGGAGGTGTAGTCTTGATCGTAGTAAACGATAACACGGGATAGTCTGACCAGGTCCGGTTCAATCGTCCACCAAACACCTCGCCAGTTTGCGATCGCGAGAGGATTCGGTGTGTGGCATCATCGCAGGTCGCAACGGTATTTCCGCGGCATCGATCATTGTCTGGGACACGGATCCAGGGTATCAGGATCCGTCTGATTTCGCACACTGTCCGGGCTCACAGGACCTGAATAGTCTCCGGCACGATTGTCGACGGTGGTTTGACCATGAATCAGAGAGGTCCGCGCGCGGGTTGCGAGTCAGGTCACCAGTCAAATCCAACTTGGCCTCGTGGGCTTTACGTCATTGTCGCCTCCGTGATCCTGGTGATGCGTGACTGTTCGTTGTTTCGTTTCCGGAAGCAACACACCGCGACGACACGGGAAATCACACCCCACGAGAAAAGCACGGATCGCGGACACGCGTGTCGATCGCGTCGCGTACAGACACTCCTCGATCCTTCGAAAATGCCTGATGACGTTTCGGAGCCGAACGTCTCGTTTCGGCTATGCTCTTCCCTTGGAAGCAGTGGCTCGAGCTTGAAGCGACCGTCACCAGATGGCAGCCGGTGTTGAGCTACCACCGTTCGCTACCACCCCGCCCGGATCACAACGGACAGCCTTTCAACCCTCGCACGACGTCCTCTCTTCCAAGAATGCCCGACCTCGAGACCGCCAAACAGATCGAGCTTTCCACAGTCCGGGTTCGATAAGCAATTTCTCTGTGATCACATTCCTCGAAATACGTCGGAGAAATCTTCTACCCTCTGAGGCAGAGGATGTTTCATTGGCTCAACGGGATTCAGGGGTGAACTTGCGCACGCGCTGCCACCGACCGCTCTACCCGCTGTTCGATCCGTTAGCTGTATTTCTCGGTCAGATAGGCTGTCCCGTCTTCGACGCGATAAGTTTGCAATCTCATCCCCTATCGCTCCTGTTCTACGGTAAACGATAGGGCCGATCGCCGTGGACCGGCCTCGATCATTCGATCTCTCTTGTTGCTCGGAGTTACGCGGGGAACTACCGAGATCGTTAAAACGAGGTCAGCAGGTGTCGAAAGGGGTGAGCATTGTCGGTCAACCCGAATCGTCGTGTCCCTTTAAGGTGAGCTTCGATCTACCGTAATATATTCGTTCTGGCTCGCTCGCTCGCTGTGTGTGTGTTCCCGTTCGACTCCGATTGGACCCCTGTTTTGTTATCGGTACACGACGCGCGACACGCGGCAATTTGAATAACAGTGGAACTATGTGGACAGCGGTAATGGAAAGTCGACTTCAGTGAGTCTGGTCGCTGGCTACCGTTCGAATTACTGGACTTGACCTAACCGCTGGCAACCAGGCCACACGATGCCTTCCAAAGTCCAAGTTCCAAGTCAGTTCGACTACCCCTTCCTCTGGGTCTGACCGATTCGGTCATTCCAATCGCACTTTCGGCTCTAGCCGAATTATTGCCTAAAGCAGTGTTTCCCAAAGTGTGGGACGCGTGCCCCCTCGGAGACGGGAAGGCGACTGTTTAGCGCCTCTGCGGTAGGGACAGGCTTTTGGATGTGGAACCGCATCTCGGATTAAAATTACCAACCAGGGAACCAAATTATGACGATCTATCGTCTCAACGTAAACAATTTTATTTACAATATAAATTTTATTTATATTTTATTATGAATGGATTTTATTTCTCGTTTATTATTATTTTGTTTATGTACTGAAAAGGGGAGCATTCATCAGAGTTTATATTTAGATTGAGACTTTACTGGTTTCTGGTGGGTAGCCTTCCCGACCATCTGGGAGGAGAGTCCCACGCTACTCCCTTCTGGCGTGTACATAATGTATTTTCCTCCTCACTCGTAAAAAGATTCGGACTTCACTGTAATCATTTGCGCATGAAACCCGCGCGCATCTGTGTACTCCGCGTGCCCCGTGTTTCATCGTCTCTTCTCCCGGTGCCATTGAATTTGTCGCTACCGTTATACCCCCTTCGACTGGATCCCTGCCTCCGCCACCGTTTCAGTTAAAGCGCCGAGCCGCGTATATGTATACGAGCGAACACTACAACCGAACACTCTCCTCGCTCTCTTCGGCTCGATACGAGCCGCTGCATTTTCAGAACGGTACTCCTAACTGTATCTTACATACGTACGTATACCATGCGCGCGTGTGGACGTACGCCTGTGTAATCTGCTCACCTGTCGGCGCCGCGCGGCGAGGCACCCGCGCATACCGATCAGAAAACAAGGGAAAACGACGTAACGTCGATGACCCTGGATCCACCGCTTACATACCAAACGTCGCTGATCCCGAAATCGCTAATCCTTCATTCACACGTGGTCATCCACGTATTTAAATGTCTACTTGTTCAGACTTTGAAGTTCATTTTTGGAGCGAGAACTTTCTTAGGCCCCATCCTGTGTATACAATTTTTGCTGGACAGTGAATCAGCTTGATTCGTCACGCTCCGAGGTGAAACGCTGTTCGGTCAATCTATATAAATATAAATTAAATGCTGTTCGTTGGTAAACTTATCACTTGAGAACACTTCAGATTTTAGGGAAAGAAGAATTGCAAAAATGTAAAATTCGGGAGAAAATGAAAGATTTATTGAAATTTGAACAGGACAACGTCTGACAGGACAGTTAGTTTTTAGATATTTAAATCCAAACTGTTTATCTCGTATTTTATTTATCACGAGGCCATTGCTCCTTTCTTAGATTATAATAATATCGAAGAAGATATATTGATTTTGATACATACTTATAAGTGTTGTAGATATAATTACATAGAACACACATTTTTCTTTTATTTCTGACAATTGACTTAAGAAACGTTGATTCTGCATAAAGATCTAACCAGAAGGAATATTTTATAATAAACTCTGGAATTGTTGTATTTGTACAGGGTGTTCGAGAAGTAGCAAAAACAGATGAAACGTGTTTCCTAAAAAACGTTCTGCAAGAATACGAGCAAACAAATCTTCTTTTTCAGAGTGGATCCCGTTTGGCTTTAATTGCCGGAGTCGGAGAGGAGCATTTCGACGCGTTGCAACGCCGTAAAGCGTATCGTCGAGAAGACGAGAGGTATGCGAGTTACATTGGAGCTTCCTCTGGCTGTACAGCGAATTTTTTGGCGGGACTTTCGAAACGGTCTGCGTGTGAATCATTGGGCGGTAAGAAAAGAGTGGCGGCTGGGGGCAAGAAACTGTTAGTCATCGTCCGATGATCTCGGAACGAGACGCGGCGAGTCAGCGCCGAGAGGAAGGTAGAAACGTTGCATGCGATTAAGAAACAATCGAGGTATACATTGAAATAACGATCGAAGATTAAAGAAGACTGTCTGGGACCGTTAATCGTTTTTTAGGATACCGCTTGAATGAGCCGCGCCGAGAATCAACGAGAATGCGCGATTCGAGAGACAGAGAGAGAGACCGTGTACCGGGTGGGGAGAGAAAGAAAAAGAAAGAAGAGAGAGGCTCGGCGCTGGGTTCGAACAACGTGTAGCGGATCTTCTACGCAGGTACGTAACTACGTACATGCGGGTCGCGTGTAGGGACTCTCACGTAATGTAGGCCCGTTGCCAGAGGTACCGTAAGACCTTGCTGTTACGTCATTGGAAGCCGCGCGATTAAGAGAAAAAGGATACTGGCGAAAGGAAGGGAAGGAGAAAACAGGAACCGCATCCTCCGTTCCCGATTCACGGAATTTCGTCTCCTCTTGACACCGCACATTACTGCGATTCAAGGTGTTAGCTGGACAAAATCTTCTTTATGCCTAACAAAAACTGTGCAGATATTGGAAATATTAATCCATAGAAATTTTTCAGCTTCGTCACACAACGTACCCCTACACGATTTCTCCAAAACAGATTTATACTATCCATTAAGGTGATTCTAAGTGAACATAAATATTGTTTAGCTCAGCACACATTTCCGCATTTGAATATTTACATGGAAAGAAAGTTTGAAGCTGCTCTAATGCTGCCGACAACCATTTTTTCTAGCTTGCTAAATATTGCAGATATAACTTTAATAACGTATACAGTCAATCCTCAAATACTGTCCAACAGTCGTATTCTGGACGGACAGCGTTTGCATAGAAGACACTATTTTT
>CM052332.1:6129482-6148763 GCA_028455615.1 Lasioglossum zephyrum
CCATATTACAATTTATGGATATACCGTTTGGTGATTAACATCAACAATTGATTAAATCAGTCTCCAATTTTTCGATGATTTTTTCGTTTAATCAACGATTAACGATTAACTTCATCAATCAATTGAATCAATCGCCGATTTTTCGACGATTTTTTCGTTTAATCGTACACATTAATCAATCAATCATGATTAAAATTTTAATCGATTACTGGCCGACTCTGTAAGACGGTGGCCCTAGGAAGGCAAGAAGGAAGGCCGGGTGGTTGGTTTGAATCGAGCAAGGTGGCTTGATGTCTCCTCGCCATCGCTGGCCACGTGGTGGCCCGAGGTCAACGGCCTGCGGCCTTGTTTTGTCGAGGTGAATCGGCTCGGGAACCGGGTACCTGTTCAAAAGTACCCGCTGCTTTCGGCAGTCTTTGAATATTATACGGGGGCTTCCCCTCATCGCGTCGCTTCCACGTTTCTTTCCGAGCGGTCCGTGAGCTGTTGATTTTCCTTGTTACACGGGCCCCGAAAGCCGCTTCAACTCCCACAGGTCTTCCTGTTTAACATCGGTGGAGGATGTTGGCTCACCGATACCTTCGATGACTCTAATCTCGGACTCATCGATTTGTCGACAGCTAACATTTGGTCACCGGGTTCCGAGAACCATCGGGCGCAACGTTCGGCACGAAATCGTCGCCACGACTTGGCCAATCTAAATGAATTCTTAACGAATCATTACATTCAAGTTCATCCAAAATAGGTTTTTATATATTTCTGATCGTGTGTTTTCGATCATTATCATAATTGATTCTTTACTAAATTTTAAAATGCAACTACGCAGGATTATCAAATAATACCATATCAATTGTACCATTACTAAATTTTGTTTTTTTCTTTTTATGCATGTCTTTTCTTTGTTATTAGACGAGTAGTCTCACTTATGTAAAAGGGCTTAGGTTCTTCAGTCTGTCTATAATAAATAATAAAAATAATCAATATTTCATTATATCCACCGTTAATAACAAATACATTAATATATACTTGTTGACGTTTTCGGCGCACAGTTTCGATCAATCAATAACTAAATTAGCAATTTTTCAACTTAAACTTTTTCTTTCCTGACGTTTCAGTCTTGGTTTCAAATCTTTTCAAAGGAATTTGCATCTAAAAATATTATATAATATTGGATCGAAACCAGGACCGAAACGTCGGGAAAGAAAAAGTTTAAATTGCAAAATTGCTAGTTTAGTTATTGATTGATCGAAACTGTGCGCCAGAAACGTCAACAAATTAAATATTTAACAATTACAATCGACATAATTGATTATTAATTACATTAACGTTATTCGCGTACTGGTTCGATCAATCTATTTCTTTATTCGAATTTTATACGAATTTGAAATAGTTATTTGGGTACCACGCTGTGTGTACGAGGGTTAACAATTACCAAACGCAATTATTTCTTGAGAATGATCTAACGTAAGATGGAAATGTTCAAATGAATGTGATAATTTGAAAAGTGTTTTTTAAAAAACAATTGATCCACTTGGTGCGCTGATAACATTAACGTATTTGTTATTATCATAATCTATACGAAATACCCGAATTCTACTAAAAACCAGAGATGTCTCAAGACTTAACCGACACAAAAAAAGAGTCATTGTAGAGTGTAGATAAATTGGACTTGTACAGCCCGGGAAATTTTCAAATTTCTTGTATTTTTTGATCAAGCTCGTACTCTTACTTTCGTGAGGGGGATTTGTTAACCACCGAATTCCTAACCAATTACGGTGAGCATTATCGTCGGCCAGTGTCCCCGGAGACGACGCGCATAGAAAACCCGACGTGACTGTAAATTTTTTACGAGCGTGAGATAGAAAAGGCAACGGGCCGTAAGTTTCGGCCGAGGCAAGCCGCGAGGACGAACAAGCTGAACGAGCAAGCGAACCAGCGAGCGAACGAGCGTGTAGCACCTGCGGTCGATGACCCTTGCGGTGCTATCGAATACCTGCCGACACGACGATCCGCTCGTTTACTCGCTCGCGATCGCCTCCTCGCTCTTTCGGTGGGCCATCGAAAACCTCGCCGGAGAATTTGCGGCCGCGGGGCCCACCAGTCCCACGGAAAAATTCAACGTTCATCGAATTCGATTTCCAACGTCCCGCACAGCGAAGTGGTGGGACCTTTCGTCTAAATCGGAGACAAAATCAAAGAACTTCCGATAGAAATAAGATAGAGCTTTGAATTGTTTTTTAATTACAGCTGAAACTTGACAGAATGTGGGAAAAATAGGGAGATTATGATACGAACGTTTTTTAACATTCAAAAAATAAAAGTGTAAATGTTTAACAATAATTCGACTTTTTGAAGAATCTTGAAGTCGTAGACAAATTTTCAGACCAGATTTGAAATCAGCGTGAAAGAATCTACGGGAAATGATATATCTATAGCATGTTCAGAAAAAATTTGTTCCGCGCGTGGTATTGGAAAAACTGATTTTCTTGACAATGTGCAAGTTTGAATTTTTTCAAGGTTAAGAAACGTTTGTACCATAATCTCCCTATTTTTCCCATATTCTGTCAAGTTTCAGCTGTAATTAAAAAAATTGAATCGCTCTACCTTATTCCTATCGAAAGTTCTTTGATTTTGTCTCCGATTTGAACGAAATGTCCAACTGTGCGCCGCACAGTGAGACATTATAAATACAGACGCATTACTTCTATTTTTCTTGAAAATGATCTGAAGTAACATACAAACGTCGAAAAAAATTATTGTTGTAATTTGCAAATAGTGTTTCAATTATAATAAGAATAATTGACCGAACCAGTGAGTCGAAAGCATAAAAATATTGTTACATACCAACTGTTAATAAAATTGATTAAAATAGAATATTAAATACGACACAATCTTTTCGGAGGCGGCAGAACATTTTCCAAATGGCAGATGTTGCTGGTTAGGATTTCATTGGAATATGGTGGACATGGAAATCCTTTTTTGAAGTCGGTAAAAAAATGGCACTAAAATGTATGAAATAATTTCTATTGCATTTTGTATGAGTACATACCAACTGTTAATAAAATTGATTAAAATATTAAATACGACACAATCTTTTCGGAGGCGGCAGAAAATTTTCCAAATGGCAGATGTTGCTGATTATGATTTCGTTGGAATATGGTGGTCTTGGAGATGATTTTTCCAAGTCGGTTAAAGAAAAGCACATACAGATCGAATTGAGAAACCTTCTCCTTTTTTGAAGTCGGTTAAAAATGAAACCTGAAGGCGTTAGCAGCTGAGACCTTATACAATTCCCTTACTTTAATTACTAAATTGTGTGTACATTAAGAAAACATAGCTAGACGTTTGAATAGCTACATTTTCGTTATTTTTGTTAACTAACATAGTATAAAATAGTTTAATGTTAATGCTCCGCATCTAACCGAGTACGTTGCCGAAACAAGTTAACATTTAATACACAGCTAATACAATAATCATTGATATTCAATCATTGATATTTAATAGAAATTATGAAAATTATTTGTTTTGGCTATTACCAAATTTATTCAACATACACTACTTTACATTAATTTAAAGACGCATAGTTTCTCTTGAAAATGATTCACACCTGGATCGAAACGTCGATTTTAATTTAAATTGCAAAATTGCTTTGTTATAACAATTGATCGAACCTATGCGCTGACAACATAACCTAAATTTCTATCCGTAATTTTCACGTAGTTGTGCTGAAGTTATCTGTTGAATTATCGACTGTTTGCGGTCGCGGTTAAGAGTATTCCGAGGGATCGTGAACGTCTACGTGTAAGCAGATCCGGTGAAATCGGATTTGTTCTCGATTACGCGCATTACCCATTTAATAGGCAATTACGTGCCATCAATTTCGGATTAGAAACCATTGCGTAATATCGTCGTTAGTCCTCGAATTTTTCCTCGTACATAAATCTGTCATTCCAACGGCACTATCTTGCAGAGGTGTGGGGGGAGGGCGCTTCATACGGTCCGGAAACCGTGTCGCAAAGTCTGAGAAGCGAAGTTCCGGTAGACTGAAGAGACCAAGACACCGAAATTCGGTAGAAGCTCCCGAAGTTTTGGCAAGCTGACGTGAATTCGAATTTATGACAATGTACCGAGCCAAAAGGTTCTGCCTGGTGGTCTTCGGGGACTCGTCGATCTCGGCGACAACCTGATTGCGAATCATGTTTGCGCATCAAGAAAATTTCCGGCGTTCCTCCGGCAATAATTTTGTTAAGAAATGTTTACCCTAGGACGGCAAATAAATCCGTGGGAGCTGCGGATCGGACGTACCGGCGACTCACGTGCGAGCTGTTCGGTTCATTGAACTCGTTCCCGCGACCTTCTCTCTCCCTCTCGTTCCTCGGGATTCGAGGAGAGCTGAATTAATATCTAACGAAAACTTTGCAAACGTGTCTACCCTTCGTAAGTGAGCTACGATCAAGATTAAATGCATATACACCCGGGGACTCGCGGTTAGAATGATTTAAACGCAACGCGGATGATAGGACGGGAGATTTATGCGGGGAATAGAATGGAAGAATTATTTTATAGTAAAAACGACTCCGTAGTTTGTTGCAACGAGTTGCAAGTTCATTCGTGACACGGTCGCATTACCAACTGCGCTCCTCGGCGTTACTACGGACGATCTAAACAGCGATCTTGATCCCTCCGCTGAGCCCATATTTGTTTAGACTGTTCAACCTAAGCGCGACCTCCCCTAGTTTCGTAGATCCCAATTAATCGTTTTCTTGTTTCGCAAAACAGAGCTCTGAGGTTATCACTGAACTATAAACTTTATGCGAAACGATTGAAAAATACCAAGAAGTCAGCAAACATTACATTTTCTTTGTTGTGAAAGTATAGTTAATCATTTTATTTTATTATTTGAATTTTCAAGATTCGTCGTCTTTAAACAATTCAATTTTTCTCGAGCTACACTGAAGAATCCTGTAATTCGTTAACAAAATATAGTATTAGGTTCCCTAAATTCTTTTCACCACCCCACTATTTTACACATTTACTCATTTTCATTATGTATAAAATCTGAAATCTAATCACGTCACTAACTATGTTTGTATTTGTTTAATCAATTACAATTATAGTATTATGTTCCCTATATTCTTTCCACCGCCCCATTATTTTACATATTTATTCAGTTGCATCATGTATAAAATCTGGAGTCCAAACACGTCATTAACTATATTTGTACTTGTTTAATTAATTACAATGATAGTATTATGTTCCCCAAATTCTTTCCACCATCCCATTATTTTACATATTTTACTCATTTGCATCATAAATGTATAAAATCTGGAATCCAATCACGTCACTAACTATGTTTGTACTTGTTTAATTAATTACAATTACAGTATTATGTTCCCTAAATTCTTTCCACGACCCCATTATCTTACATATTTACTCATTTGCATTATGTATAAAATCTGTAATCCAATCATGTCACTATATTTGGTCAAACTATGGTAAATGAGCATCTCGCAGTTATATATAAATAAAAAAATGTTCAGAAAATTCAATTGTCCTCGTGATGCAAGAATCTTGTAATTCGTTGGCAAAATATTTAAGTAGTTGAATTTGTTTAACATCGCCGTCAAAGATCCTATCAAGTTTCCTGTTGAACAAGCTGTCTAAGTGAAGGACACGAGTAAGACGAACTTCGCGAGTACATAGAGAACAGCTAGGAAGATTAGGAAAGAAATCGTGGGCCCATGGCCACCATCGATCAGGTTTTCGTCCCGATCGTTGACCCTAAACTCGACCTTCCCCCGGTTGTCGCGTAGCCGAATCGATATTCAAGAAGAACCTTGAAAAGACCCTCCTACCTTCACTCGGTCTAGCCGGTAATCGGGAGTAGCATGGAGTCTAGGCCTGGAGGTGTCGGAGGAGGCATGGTCCACGGGCCGGAACGGTGGGGAGTACCTGTGGGGAGGGGAGGCAGGAGGAGAACAGTGGGGGAGTAGTAAGAAACAGCTGGTGGGTTGAACGAGCTTCGAGTTCAATGACTGGAGAACGAAGGAGTAAGCGAGCCGGGTTTCGAGTTAGGTAGGTAGGTAGGTAGGTAGGTAGGTAGGTTGGTAGGTAGGCTGGTAGGTAGGCTGGGTAGGTAGGTAGATAGGTGGGCAACCGCAGAGACACGTTTACCTGCGTAGACGCACGCCGTGTGTAGCACGCGGGGATCTAGCATACGCGTCTCTCGAAGACTCCTTGCGATGCGTCACACGCGTGAATCTCAGCTTTGTCAAACGGCAGCGAGTTGTTTCGTTGGTTTTAGCTGGCAGATATTGGTATACAGGATGTTACAGTATTTTATCCATAAATGTCCCAAATGTCTGCCCGCTAAATGTCCCGAAGCTATCCCCACTACTGCGGGGTGTACCTCCTCGAGGGGGTCCTACCAATCAGATGTTAAACATCTTTATTTTTCATTATTTCTGTATGGAACTCTCACCGACATATTGTTGTGGCCAAGAATAGTATCGCTGCCGGATAATTGTCCCAGGGCAGAACCGTGTTGGGGACAATTATCGATACAATACTGTACTACACTTGTATATGACAAAAGAAAAGTTCAGACCTAGATTTGCAGGGTATGGAGTGCACAATAGATAACAGTATACAGGGTGTCACAGTATTTTATACATAAATGTCCCAAATGTCTGGCCGTTAAATGTCCTGAAGCTATCCCCACTACTGCGGGGTGTACCTTCTAAAGGTAGTAAACTTTTTTATTTTTCATTATTTCTTTATGGAACTTTTCACCGATATATTATCGTAGTAAAGAATAGTATCCCTAGGCAGACCCGTGTTGGGGACAATTATCGATAAAATACTGTATTACACTTGCATCTGACAAAAGGAAAGTTCAGAAAAATAGTTGTAGGGTATGGAGCGCACAATAGATTATCAGTAGACCGCGGATCTTTATGCAAAATAAAAAATGTTTGCATTGATTGCAGAACAAATAAACATTGCATTCTTCTTTTAATTATCCTAATAAGCTGAAATTAATACATTGATGTCCTTAAACAGTTTTAACATGACAGCTGCTTTAAATAAGCTTCTACTACTGTAATTCGAGTAACGTGTTAGTCAAAATATCATATAATATGCGATAAGATAAGATAAGTAATTATTGTAAAACATATTCTTTACGACATCTGTATAATTGTCCAAATGTTGACATGCTTTTAGATCACTCTGTGCAGTGTCTTGGTTAGATCAAGAAGGACCATAAAAAAAGCATGTAAAAGGACCCTTAAAGTGTAATCACGTTCCTAATAGAGACTGTTATAAAATCCAGTGTTGAACCAATTTAATAATTCCAACATTAGCAACAACCGTGTGACTCATGGTCTTCGTTCTCGGTCAGTCGAAGCGGAATCGTCTTACGCTGACACAGAACCGAATTACCGTTGTCCACAAACGCGCAGACTACTGTCGCGCTCGCTTCGGCCATGAGACAGAGTTCAGATCGTTGTCTCTTATTGTGGCATAGCCAACAGAAGTCTTTGTTTCCACGGAAGATCGTGTGCCGAGATTATCGCTTCTCTCGAACGCGACTGTTGTCATTTCGAACAGATGCTGCCTCGCAAATATAATGACTAAAGGAGCTCTCAGATGGACACGTTACCAAATAATTGAGAGCTAGGTACCTGAAGAGAATTTCGAACCAGTTAGCGGAAATATCGATTTGTTGGCGTCGACTTTTAGTACCGTTTAAACGGATTCAACGAGGATCGTTTAGAATACTCTGACAGTTTCGTCATCGATGCTGGTAGCGCCATTGTGTGCGTGTTGTGGGCTGGTGGGGACGTTTAAAAGTCGTTGCAGACGTTCGCGAATCATGGGTCCGCCATAACGGTACCTTGGGACTTTAATTTGGGGAGAGCCAACGACTTGGACAACCTCGGCACCATCGCTGCTATCCTTCTACCCCCACTCCACTACAGTTAAATGTACGAGCTATACTTTCGATAAGAAAATGTTGCACGTAACATGTTTTGCGAAGGGGAATTATTTAACTACTCGGTAATCGACTGCGGATCTTTATGGAAAATAAAAATGTTTTGCATTCACTGTGAGAAACAGGAATAACATAAAAATTGATTTCATCCCTTAATGACTTTGTTAGATAAAAAGGACGTTATAAGTTTACATATAAGTTACCGATATCTACAAAACGCATTTTTTTAAATTATTGGTACTGGCTCATGTAACAAAATTGACCAATTCCAAATTCCTACCAATTGCAATCTGAATAAAAGATCTTCACGAGGTTTGAAATTACTGCCATAGGTGATTTAGACTAACCAGTGATCGATATCAATCAACCAATCAGAATTACTGTTTGTCTATATGTACGACATTTCACGCTCTTATACTTTTGAGACTAACACATCGTCTCAGTCACATATCTGCCACCATGTAGTCAACATTGCCTTTCGGTATTTCTTAGTGTTCGTTCTATATGTTTTTTCTTTCTTCTCTTTTTGTTACGCAGCATGTAAGTACATTAATTTGGTCGATTCTGTTTATTGACCTGGCTGTGTTTTTAATTTTATTTGCCATATTATAATTATTTTGCTTTTTTTAGACGCAATATATGTTCTTTATGAAAATGATCCACATAGGGATCGAAACGTCAAGATACATGTTTAAACAATTGCACATTTGCTGTTAAATTGATCGAACCTGGCGCCGAAATCATAAATTCATATTCACTTTCCGATCGAGAAACAAACTTCACCTGAATAAAAGATCGTTGTTTACTCGTTCTCTAGGTAGCTGAAAGTGCTTCAAGCAAAATGGGGCCCCAAACACAATCCAAGATACAAGTTTTTCTCATAAAAATATTTCAAACTCTAATTTGGGAAAATTCATGATAGAGTAAAGTCTTGATTCTTGTCGAACAGTCTGTGTTCTGCACGGACAGTGATCGCATACCGTCATTATTTTTTCATGACTGCGTGTAGACCGCGCCGACCAAATGTTGAGATAATTTTAACAATATTTTTAACAATTCAAGCTTCCAACTTACAATTGTTTTATTTTTTCCAACGTGACGGTTTTTTAGTCGGGGCCCCAAAAAGTTCTAATGAGGCACTGTCAATAAGTGGTCTGACACGAGGTTTTCTAGGATTACGTTTCTCTTGTAAAAGAGATGAAGATGTAATAGAAAACAATGGAAGCTCGGTGTATCATCTCGTCGAGCGTGCTCGTATATAAGTGGAAGTCCGGAACGCGAGCTGAAACGTTGAAGTGGCCATGTCGGAACTCTTATGGGATTCAGAATTTAGATTGCGGCATTCCGTGCGACCTACCTACACGCGGAACACACCACAAGACGGTGTAACTCACCGTCTACGTAAATGAGTTCGTTCACGTTCGAGGTAACCGCTCGGCTATCGACATGTGTACAGAGAGAGAGCCGTACGTGAATAACATTGACGGTACCAAAGTCAAGAGCCACGGGAGGCTCGCTCACGTATCTTGCATAACATCTTACGAGGATTCATAAACCCGTATCCTACGTAACAGAGATTCCACGTGAACCATGAAATACTGAGGGAGCCTTCAAAGTGAATATAACAAGGGGTAATACGTGCAAGTGCAATTCCCATGCCGTAATGACTTCACTCCACTGGTACATTAACTCCTTCCATTTTGCCGGGACCAACGATTCCATCCGGTATCTGCGTTTCTACAATCTCGAATTACATTGCCATCTAGATTGCACAGTTTAGACAAACAAAGATTACAGGAACTTACGTTATTATTATTTATTCTATTCTGGTTAAAGGTATTTCGTTATTGACGTTGGAACTTCAAAATTAATGTGAATGTTACTTTCATCCTTGTATATTTTACAAATACAATTCAAGTCATTTTAATATATCACAGTGGAAAGCAGAAGTGGGCATTATTTGGCGAAACAAATATTTCCAATAATTTTCGAATTTATTTTCCTTAAAGAAGATAGTATTTTAAATAAGATATACAATTTCGAAAATGAAAATATTTCTATTTTAATAATCTGTACCTCAAAATAAAATATTTCTATTTCAACAATCTGATCCACAAAATAAATTATTTCTATTTTAGCAATCTAACAAACGAAATAAAATATTTTACATTTACACTCGTAAATGTATTAAATTCGAACCATAATTTTCAGCAATAATATTTAAACTTGAAATTGAAAATAAAAAGACAAAATACAAATATTTTCAATATTCTTAAAATAAAATGCTATTTACAAAAATTACTGCCTGATATAAATTATTTTATTTTCAAACAATTACTGCATCAAATAAAATATTTCATTTTCAAAGTTGTACACATACTTTAAAACGAATAGGATTAGTTATTACTTACTACAGTAAATTTCCGAACACTGATCAGGGGGTGGTTCATGGAGAGACCAGTATTCGCAACCCGACTTGCTTTTTTGATTTACGGCTGGGTCTACCGCTCCGCTCGCGCCGAGCGAGACTACAATAGGGCAACGGTCTCGGCGACGGGCACACGCAGCATTTGGCCACAGCGTGTGGCCATCGCCGACACAGTTTAAAGGCTCTCGTGTTCTAACAATGTAATGCCAATTCAAAATGCTTTATTTTTCATTATTTTTGTTATGAGACTTTCACTGACTTGTTTTTGGCATTATTCTGATTAAAACAAGACCAAACACGATATAATTTGGCCCATATTTACACTACATGTGAAGCATGTATACAAAACTTTCACAGTCGATAAAATCACTAAATACAATTGAAATTATATAGTGTTTGGTCTTGTTTTAATCAGAAAAATGCCAGAAATACGATTTCGAAAGTCCCATAAAAAAATAATGAAAATTAAGATGTTTGAACATTCGATTCGTTGTGTTAATGTAGTGGTGTTCGCACCGATATACCCGAGCCGACAACAATAGTCGACGCCCTGCGGCGCGGCACAGCGTGGACGGGTAGTGGAGTGAGTAGGCCTGATCAGTTTTCGGGACCTCCCAAACTGATCAGTGTTCGGAAATTTACTGTATTTAAAATACTATTTTCCCCAGCTCTCATTGAAAGTTATATATCATCATAGATGTTACTCTCATCCTTTTACGTTCTAAAAAACCTAATAAAATTCAACTTATTTAAATATATCACAGTAAAATGAATTTCTGAAAATGGCCACTGGCGTGACATTTAACGCGTCGGAACCATATTATATCTTACCAACAATATTTTCCGTTTCACAAGTCAGACATGTGGTAACATAAATGTGGTAAATAATTTCATCCCCTACTTTCTGTGACTATTGGCAATTGCACCCTAGCAATCCTAGAGACCAAGGAATCAAAGAAGACGCTTGGCTATCCTTAACAACTTAAGTGAATGTTTTCATATTAGTACAAATATAGTCCAAGTTTCAAAATTTCTAAAATCCACTACAATTTTCCATACTCTATAAGTAATTTTGTATATAACAACCGCAAATCTATTTCCCCTCAGTATATCTATAAATGTCTTCTAAGTACGAAAACATAATATTGTAATCTTATGATATAATCTTTATGGTCGCTGTTGACCTTGTTGTTGATGCGACCTGTATAAATAAATAAATAAATAAAAACAGAGATTCTAGAACAGAATTCAACGTTGTCTAAAAGTCGAGTAGCAATTAAACAAAAATCTGTTTCATTTATTTCCGAAGAGATGCCTTTTGCGATCTGGATGCAAATAGTGTAGTGCGCAGCGTGGTGGTACACGTCAGGTCCACGCTTATGTAAATGGCTCGAAGGAAGGCACTTTAGTCACCGGAATCCGGACTTGACCGGCCGTGGCATCGCGGGTACCACGAAAGTACCTGGTGGCCCGCGCGTGTGTGTGTGAGAGAGAGAGAGAGAGAGAATAAACGAGTGCGTGTACATTCGTACGAGCGTGCGGGAGGCCGGTGTGCGTGAGCCGGCCTTGTGTTGGGCCCGTACGTGTACGCCGAGTTCGTCGACCTTAGCTTTTGTTCCTGTCCCAAGTGGCGAGAGAGCTCGTCGCGACGCTTAGTTCGAAAACGGCGCCGGCTCTCTCCGAATCCCACCGTCGACTCCCAAACGAAAATCCCCTGTGGTCGTTCGGTTAGGTAATCGATCGCAACGCTCTTACGTTTACCAAGGTCTCTGCCACCTGTCACAGGAAGAGTATCTCGCTTTCCTACCTGCTTCTCCCCCCTTCCACCGTTACGCCGCTCGGTTCCTCTTTCCACCATTCATTTAACTGTTCATCTTTAATCGATGGATACAGTATTTTATGCATAAATGTTCCGAATGTCTGGCCCGCTAAATGTCCCGAAGCTATCCCCACTACTGCGGGCCCTTGAGGGGCCAGGAAGGTTGCCGAGAAATTTAAACATACCTAATCCGATGTCAAACTTCATCATTTTTAGCTAACTTAACAGACGTTGTCCTGTCCAAATTTCTATAAATTTAGACGTCGATAATGGAAATTTCTATTGAAATATTGATGTTCAAATATTGAACAGCTGCGACGTTCTTTGTTGTTGTTGTTGTTGTATTGAAATATGATTCAAAAAGTACTTTTAGTTTTTCCCGAATTTTCCATTTCTTTCGGACAACTTTTCCAATTTTTCTTTCCCTGAAAACTTTACCAAGACCATAACGAACAAAACAAAAAAAAAAGAATTACGCATTTCCATTGTTCGAATCATCAGTTATAGTCTTGAGTTCATAGGTAAAATCCCATAAAAAACAGCATTTTCATTTTTTCTCCAATTTTCCATTTTTCTTTCCCTAAAACCTTATTCGGACTATCACGAACATTTTTTGAAAAAACAATTAAACAAATCGGTCCAGATTTCTCAAGTGACGCGCTCACCAACGAACAGCATTTCATTTTTATGTATATCTGACTACCTTTCCCCAGCCACGCGTTGCTAAGGCACAGTATTTTTAAAAGCACGTATATGCGGAACGTGTTTGTGATAATCTATTTCGTTTAATTCCATTTCGCTTTTCACGTTTCTCTGTACTTCTCTCTCTCTCTCTCTATCTCTCTATCTCTGTCTGTCTCTCACTGTATCTCCTCCCCTCTCTGTCCCTCCCTCTCTCAAATTGAACATAGGTGCCGCCAGTCAAAAGTTATTTTGTATTATAAAAGTTAAATACAAGCAGAAACGTGCCCAAAAGAGGGCGAAAATGTCGTATTTGGTCTGTTTCTGACTGCATCATTTGAGAACGGTAGAGCGTAGAAAGCTGCAGTTTGAACCGCGAAACGCGGCGTTTCTTCGGGTATGTTTTAGTACAAACCGCATTCGAAAAAGTCCATTCGTTCAAAAGTTATAAGTAAAAACGTGGTTAAAAGAGGACGAAGAAATAAGATAATTTGGGCTTGCCCTCGCACACAAGCCAGCGCAGCGGGAACAGTCTGTAAGAGTATTTATTATTGAAGGACATTAAAAATCATAAATTATTCTGTTTTGTCGTCAATATGATGGCGAGTTACAACAAAGTGGATAGCCTGAAAATATTCCTCGTGTTCAAATACCTACGTATATCAATTTTCATAGCGATCGGTTCAACGGTATAGAAGTTGATGTATTCCAGCGCCATCTACAGCGGTGAGTTAGAACAAATTGAATAGCGTAAAACCTTCTCCATGAAAAAATACATATATGTTCATTAATCATATATATACATATTATACAAACATCCATTTATATATATAGATTATTGCAAATCTGAATATAATACAAATTTACTCGTCCACGTTAGTCCTTATTAACCTGATCTTGTGCAGGAACTTTAATAAAAGGAAGACTTATAAATCTATTTAGAAACTTGAATTCCAGATAAATAGTATAACAGATTATGTATTGAACAATAACATACTATCCTGTTGTTTACCACAATGTAACAAAACTTGTTCAGATCATTGACAATAGTTAGTATTATATTTTTATATATATGTAGCAGATTTGGGCAATAATCGATTAAAATTGTAATCATAATTGATTAATGTGTACGATTAAAAAAAGAAATTGTCAAAGAATCGGCGATTGATTCAATCGATCGATGAAGTTAATTATCAATCGTTGATTGAACAAAGAAATCGCGTCGAAAAAAGCGCGACTGATTCAATGGATTGATGAAGTTAATCATCATACGGTCTATCCATAAATTGTAATGTGGAGGGAGAGGGAGACAGAGAGGGTGCAGAGAGCGAATGGAGAAATGACAGTTAATCATTAATTAATTATCCGATTGGCGATTAATAATCGTTAATCTCAATTAACGACTGAAGTAGAAAAATCGTTCATCGCAATTAACGACTAAACTAGGAGATTAATTGTTAATCGCGATTAACGATTGAAGTAGAAATGTAGTCGACAATCGGCGATTAATTTTTTGCCCGACCCTGATATGTAGATATTCATTCTCCAGTAAAATACATATTAAATTGGTCCCTAACATATTTGTGGCATTCGTGGCAAAGAATAGTATCCAGTATTCTTATCTATGAGAAAGTACTATATATTCTTCTATCGATCGTATTTGTGGTTAATTATACATGGTGTCCGAAAATTCCTCTAAAACCTGGAAATGGGTGGTTCCTTGGGTCATTAGAAGTGACATTTTCCTTTTTCATTTACAGGAGTTATTAAATTTGTATAAAATTCGTATAAAAAAATTGCCCGTGTGGATAAGGGTTAAAGCGTGGATGAAAATTACGAGGTTGATGTAAGGAGTCGATGATCAGGTCTACCGAAGATCAATGAATAATTCGTGCGGGTGGGTAACCCGATGCAATCGAACCGATTCAATTTTTCAATTGTTGGCTTGAATCGTGCCCGGAAATTCGCGAGTTTCTCGATCACGAGGTAATTGATTTTTAATCAATTCCTTACGGACTTTCGATTTCCCTTGGCTCTCCTCGCTTTCTATAGCTACCGCGGTGTATGTTGGCTCGCGTATGCTACCGTGGATTGGAAACACGACTTGTGCTTACGACCGACACCATTGTCGTCCCATTAGGAGCGTTGTCGTAAAGTCGTCGACTTAGAGTCATCGAGGATCGAACCGATAACAATGGTGTCAGGACCACGGGACCGGACAATCAAGGCATGGGGAAAGAACACGCACTCGACAAACTAGAAGAGAACCAGAAGAGCCGCTGACCGACCCACGTCCGTTGTCAGTGTGTTACTGACCTCGAGTGACCCTGCTATCACGACTCCGCATACTGTTATAGACGCCTTCCACAAATGTGTTAGGTTTGTTTAATAGGTGGACATTATTTGGCGAAACAAATATTTCAAATACTATTGCATATTTTCGACTTTATTTTGCTTAAAGAAAATAGTATTTTAAATAAGATATACAATTTCGAAAATGAAAATATTTCTATTTTAACAATCGGAACCACAAAATAAAATATCTCTATTTTTATAATCTTATAACACATAATATAATATTGTTTTTTTTTGTGCCTACTGAGGTTTGTTGATAAACATACAATGTATTTTATCATCAGCAAACTATTTCTACTCATAAATCTATTGAATGCAAATAATATTTAAAATTGAAATTGAGAATAAAGACAAAGTCAAAATATTTTCAATATTCTTTAAATAAAATACTGTTTCAAAAATTACTGCATCAAATAAAATATTTTATTTTCAAAATTGTACACATACTTTAAAATACAATAGGATTATTTATTATTTACTATTTAAAATACTATTTTCCCCAGGTCTGGGATCCAGGTTTTTTATTTCAGAATTAATGAAATTATAAAGATGCTTTCATAACACATATCTCCTTCCTAGGTCAATATTGCTTTCCACTACCTCTCGATGAAAACACGCATTTTTCGAATTCGCTCTGCCCCAATCTACCCTTCAGCCGTTCATACAAACGAAAAATATTCCCCCCCAAAAATGATCAAACCCTTTCAAAGGAACAAAGCTCTTTCAATCCCCCTCCACGATATTTTAGATAAATATATCACGATGCCAAATTACAGAAACAGATTGCACAATGCAACTCTGTAACTTGCTTCTGTGCCAAAAAAAAAAACCCACCATTCACAGCATGGTGCAGTGTTGCGTTATCGCGCACTAAAGTTCAGCTACCAAGTTTTGCGACACGTGGACAAAAGCTATAGTTACTATGGATGCTACGAATCGGCTTGCAAATGGTGCACACGTAACTTGGTTGTAAAATAAAATAAACGGCATTTATTTATAAACAAGTCTCTAGCTCATTGAGAAGTTAATTTAAAATTGGACTTTGAAATTTAAAAACAGGCAGACAAACAGTCAAACAGATAGACAGACAGACAAGAAAGCGAGCTAATAAAAACGTGGTAAAATTTGTTTGATCCGACGAGGAGACATCACCGCGATCGTTCGCGGTGTCTAATGCGACGTGTTTGTCCCGGGCGCGTTTTCGAGTGATTTATCGATCCGTCGAGATCTGTCAATGGCCGAGAATCGTTCGGATCGCATGCCTAATTAATGACGGACGAGTAAGTTTCGTTAATGGACAGGTATACGATTGAATTCCCATCTATGCGTCAGTGTGTTACTGACCTCGAGTAACCCTGCGATCGTGGCCACAACACTGCGCGCGTACTGTTACCCCGTTGCAATCGTATTTGTTGCTCGTGCCAGCGTTTCGATCTAAGCGCGCCGTAACGAAACGAAGATCGATCCCGCGCACCCTACTCCTTTTATATTTCTGCTTTTCCCGCTCGATTCTAGCCTCAGTGGATTTTCCAAACGCGCGGACATTAAACCAACCCAGGAATTATACTGTATTCGACTCACCTCGTATGGTGCTAGGCATCTTGTCCGAGATCACATATCCTGATATCCAAAACGGTAGATTTCCAAGGGATCACGTGTTCGAAGCGGATTCACACGATTTTATACTATTCCCGTTAAAAATATATATATTTTCTATCAATTCACACAGTGATCTCTCGATCCACAAAGATTTCTATATCGAACCGGAGTTCCTCTGTTTTCGACACTTCGTAAACCGCACCGTGACACCCTCACCGTCGTTCATGGGGTTAGCTAGAGTGTAGCGGAGCGTTCCCGACACGTTGCACATCCGCGACGACCGTAAAGTGTCGAACACCCAGAAACCCTCCAGTCTCCCCTCGAATGTTCCACAAGGAGGCACAATCGAGAGTCTTAATCCTCGGTGGTCCAGCTGCGCCTGTGGCGCGGGTATCCTGTTCGAGGGTAGATCGCGGGCGAATGGTACCGCGAGTTTTATCACGGACGGACCAGTGGTCAGCAACAATGGTACACCGAAAAGCGGCCGCGTGACTGCTCCGCGGAACTATGAACCCGAACGATGCACGTTAGTGTCACCGGTGCGTGGCGAAACGGTCCGCTTATCGGGACACGCGAGCGACGCCGTTATCAACACGGAAAGCCGGCACAACAGCACGCGAAAATCCTGGAGCACCGTTTCCTATCGATACCACTCTCGAATTCGACCAGATCGAACTGCCAGGTAGCACTCGGTAGCTTCGATGATCCTCTTCCTCGTGAAACACGTCCTGGCGAAACACGTCCTGGTGATACCACACTCGAATTGGACGAGATTGAACCACTCGGTAGCTTCGATGATCCTCTTCCTGGTGAAACACGTCCTGGTGATACCACTCTCCAATTGGACGAGATCGAACCACTCGGTAGCTTTGATGATCCTCTCCCTGGCGAACACGTCCTAGGGTTGGTAACTAAGGCGATTGCCAGATTTCGCTGATGATTTTTTTCGCGAGCGACGAATAGCGGTGCTCCTTGTTGTCCTCTAGCTGTGAACCAAGGTTCGGCGGTGGTCCGGTGGTGGTAGCCGGTGAGTGACTCTACCGTAGCGCGGAGATCCACAGGTGCTTGCACGGTGCCTCGTACCCTTACCACTACCACCAACCCCCACCCCTCCAGCCTGCCGAAGTCTACTCTTCCGCCTCCACCACCTTCTCCCGTACCCCTTCCAGCCTGTGTCTCGTGGACGGCGGAACCTCTCTCTACGTAGTGGTATCGTCGTCTTCGTTCGTCTCTCCGCGCTTCTGGATACCTCTTTCTCTCTCTCTCTCTCTGCGTGTCCCTCTGTCGATTCTTTTTCCTTCTCCTCGATTGCTTCTTTTTTTCCTTCAACTTTTCGCTTCCCTGACTATTCTTTCGACGCTTCTTCTTCGTTGTCGTCTCCTTCGGCTTACTCCTGCACGTCCCCTTTGTCCGGTTTTTACCGATCCAGCCGGGCCACGATACTGCCTGCCTCTGCTGCTGCTGCTTCACGATGAGCACAGCTTTCTTCCGCGACGAGCTCGTCACTCGGATTCACCGTTCACCGTTATTCGCCTCGCACGGCACCCTCTTCGCATTCCTCCCTTCTCTACCTCGCGATTTCGCCGACGACTCCGCTCGCGAATTTGCCCTGTAAAATCAGACTCGCGAGGACCACTCTTTTTTAGGGGTTGGGGCATGATGAGCTTGGCACAAAGCGAACTAAGTTTTTCTTCCGTTAGGGTCACTATTATAACTAAAGAGTTAGCAAAGGCACACGCAGAGTTTTGTTAAACAAGCAACAGCTTGGACTTGGGAAAAATGGGGCCCCGAACACAAACCAAGATCCAAGAACCAAATTCTACGTTTATTCTCGGGAACCCCGATATTCTACTTTGCTCAAGACCCCAACTAGTTATAAAATTTTAAATAATTATATAAATTGAATAAATTTATATAAAGTAATTTTATATGAATTAAGTTAAATTAAATTAATAATAGTTAAAACTAGTTTAGATTATTTTCAAAATTAATTTCATCCAATGTTTTGAAAATTGTATAATATATTACAGACACAATTCTAATTAATCATGAAATAATTTTATCAGGATTTCCTAATTACTATCTCCTAAGCGCACAGTTTTTTAGAAAAATGTTTTTTTTTTAATATTGCATTGTCATCCAGTTCTGAGCTATGAGGAAAGTTTCAAGTCTCTAGCTCATCGGGAAGTTGGTTTCAAATCAATTGCAAGATTTCTACCGAACAAACAGACACACGGACAAGAAAGCGAGCTAATAAAAACGTGGTGAAAAAATGATCTAAACGTCGAGTATTTAACTTGGATAATTTGCAAAATTCATATTTAATCACACATAAGCAAGTGAGTGAAAAATTGTAAATATGTTTTTCCCTTACATTTAAATATATAATAGTTAATACTTTTG
>CM052332.1:6148863-6284489 GCA_028455615.1 Lasioglossum zephyrum
TTGAAAATGGTCCAAATCAGTGACCGAAACGTTGATTATTTAAAATAATTAGCAAAACTGCTTAGTTAAGTTTGTTTTTTACGATCGAACCGTAGCGCCGAGATCATTTAACAATTGTTATTAGCAATGATACGATCGATATATGAAGTTTATTTAATTTTCAAAATTGCTTTACAGAATAAAATAACAAACGATCGTACCTTGCGCTGAAAACGTTAACCGTTCATTATTAAGTTTAACTAAAATTTAAAGTTCAATAATAAATTATTACGTATTAACATCAAATACGATCGATAGAAGAATATATTTAATAGTTGCACAGTCGTTTGATGCATCTATAACACAATGTTCTCCGAATGTCAGTTTTTTCGGAGTTGTTCCGTTTCGCGGACTATCAATTCTCGAGTGCGTTGGTGAATTAAGCTTCGAGCGGAGTTAATGATTCCGCGGCGGGATTAAAATTCAAAGGCCTGAGCGCGATGAATTTTTCGAGTCAACGCCTTAAACAGTACAGTTATGGCAAAACAACCAACTGATTCTAAAGAAGGCCACGCTGATTACCCGACCAATTCCGAGCGCGCATCGCTCGTCTAATGAATTGTTCGCGTAATGCCAATTAGCCGCGTGAAGAATCTTAGCGGTATCAAAATCATGCACTGCGAAAAAAAGATGGAACGAGACACGCAGATTCTAATCCGGTGCAGGCCGCAACTAGGCGGGATATTATTTAGACCGTAGTCACCGCCAACTTCTTCTTTTTTCCCGTAATACTATGTTTGCGTACGACAATTCAGACAAAGTAGCCGACAATTTATTTTACAAACGATTAATACGGCAACGGGAAAACGCTTAATGTTGATTCCACAACAATGCAAATAATCTGCATTCGTTTCCGAGATAATTAACCGAGTCTCTCGAGTATACGGGTTCAAGAATCGATTTTTTAAAAGTATATATGTCGAACTTGCTTGAAAATACTTTTCATCAATTTATAATGCTTTCTTTTCTTAGAAAGTTCAATCAATTTGTTTATTTATTGTCGCTGTGTGTATAGGTCAACTTTTAATTTTTAATCAGCCGTACAAAGCAAGATTCGATTTTAAGTCATGTATTTATGTCGGGCGAGGTAGAACCAAAAGACAAATAATTAATACTATAGAATAAATTGTTCTGTGTTATACAAAAAAGTTGCTAAATTATCTCTTTGCGCTCGAGGCTATTTTAATGTGAAAATTAAACATTTCTTTCCAGCTAGAATACTTCAATTCGCTATGAATTTTTAAATTTAATAATATATTAAATGTGTTGTTACTTGCTACTTTTAGTATTCCGCAACTAAATGACGAAGAAAAGCGTTCGGGATGCAAAGAGTTGCAAAACGTTGTAGCACGACGTTTTCAACAAAGTACTTTTTAAAGGCTAGCAACTTGCTAGGTGGGTAACTAATGAAAAACACGTTTTTAGTCGCATCCCGACAATCCGGACAGGCTGGTAGCCGTGTACCGATATCCCGGAAGTGACAATATCCCGGAAGACCACATTAAATATCAGCGTGGCTCTCCGAGCCGTTGCATTGTTAGGTTTAATAGAATCCGCAGTCGCGTGTACGGATATTTAACGAATCTGTAGATTTGCAACAATCTGAGGAGCGAGGAATCGCTGAGGCCAAGCCTGACTGCCTGCCGGCCGAACGTGAATATTCCGATGGTCGTTGACCTCGGGCCGGTCTTTGGCGCCGAACCCAAGGCTAGCCTGACTCGTAAAGCGGGAGCTCTACAGGTATTTAGTTGTAGAACGCTGTACTTAGCGATTTTTGATGGTCGTCTGTCGATAGAGTTCACAGCCCTCCCCCCTCCCTCGCGTAATTAATCGCTCGCTACCTGCGTTCGCTATTTTTCCTCAGGTCGAGTTTCCTCGCGCGAAATAGGATGTCGGCTATCGGGAAACTGACCGGTCATCATCTGTCCGGTCAACACGCTTCGCTCCATTCAGAATCGCCTCTGAAAATAACCAAACACCGTTAGATCTCTCTCATCCTCTTCCAAAATTTATTGCCTATCGAACGGATGCCCGAAGCAAGCTGAAATTCGATTCCCGATTACACAAATTACGCCGAAATCCAGGCTCAGCGAAATCTACGCGTTTCAAGGTCATCGATTGCCAAATGTTTCCGAATTAAATTTGACGATTTCTGTTTTCTGTAATATCACGACTGGTAATTATTGCGAAAGGGTCACTGTACTCCAATTATCATGCAATTTAAGTATGCTATAGAGTTTGACATTTTAAACTACTTTTTCCCTTTTCAATGTAGAGGGGTCGGTTTTAGTTTTCAAGATATTCGCAAGATCCTACTGCTAATAGTGTATTGAATTTTTGGTAATTATTGTGAAAGGGTTACTGTACTCCGATTTCGATGAAATTCAAATATGTTATGCAGCAACACATTCCGAACAACTTTTTCCTTTGCTAATATAGCGGGGTCGCTTTTTGTTTTCAAGATATTCGCAAAAAACTATTGCCAATACTGTATTGAATGTGCGTGCAAGAATATAGAAACTTCAGTACAGTATTAGCAGTAGTTTTCTGTGAATATCTCGAAAACTAAAAGCAAATCCCCTATATTGGAAAAGGAGAAAGTTGTTTAAAATGTCTAAATCTATAACGTATTTAACGTTCATCTAAATCGGAGTAACCCTTTCGCGAATAATTACCTCAAGACTTTCAGCGAAAAGTTTCAACAGTGGATAAAGCAACATGCTTTTCATTCGGAGTCGTCACATCAGGAGAATCGACTAGAAAATTCAGGGGAATACGGTTACCATCTCTTTATAATTGCCGGGTTAGTCGGTAATTCGCGATGGGCGAAGGAAGCGAGGTGAGATCAACGGCACATTAAGATCTCAAGACTGTTATTATTGCTCGGGTCGGTGGGCATACGCGATTTACGACTCCGAAACAAGCATACATATTTTATTGGCTAATCGGTATTCCATATAACACCAACGCGACGCGGAAAATATCAGCCAGACGTGAAACGCGAAATATAAAAGTCGGAAACACATGTGTGGAAACATAATGTTCATCATATTCAAATTGAATCAGAGATGAATAGATAATAACTGTACGTTTCGTAATTATTCGACGGAATTAATGGTTGTTTGCTTATCTAATAATATTCAATGGATACCCCTTACAATACGAGAGAAGTGCGCTTCTTCTACAGGATAAGGAAAATTTTCTACTGCATAATTAATCTCGTACACTGCTCTTTATTTTTTTCAGGAAACTATGTTTCAAAGTTAATTGTGTATACAGAAATAATTCACATAAATCTCGAAGAAGTTCTTTCACGTTACCATAGCGCGTCACAGCAGTCTTAGATTGCGGATTGTTTAACTGTTCATTGCATGATTTTTTAAATTGGGATGAAATGTTTTATTTAAGGTAGAAATATTTAAAAAAGTTCAAACAACATTTCCAGAAAAACAAATATAATTTAGAATAGTAAGCAAATACATTCTTAGTTTATTGTATACCAAAGAAATATCATATGGAAAATCTATCCCGGTAAAATCAGTTAGATTTAGCTTACGATCTACTGAACAAAAGATGAATGGGCACAAAGCTGAATAATGGACAGTTATGGAGTTATTCATTTTACAGAATAAGTTTTAACCCTTCGCTATATAGTGTATCATATCTGGTACAATTAACAAAGAACCCCGTAATAATCATATGGAAAATCTATCGCGGTAAAATCAGACGGATTTTGATATGTTGTAGCTTATGATCTACTGAATAAAAAATCTACTGGACACAAAGCTCAGTAATGGACATCTATCGATTTATTATCGATTTCTCATACACGCATGTATACATGAAGGTCAACTTCATTTTTAAAAAATGGAATGTCCCATTTTTTTATACCATAGATCGATAGAGCATCAAAAGACTATAAAAGTCTTGACCTTCACATGTGTCCTAAACCTAATAGTTAACATGATATTACACTATGCAACAACAAAAATGTTTCTATACAATTGTTGGATGGGTCTTGTAGAGTTTCTCGCGCTAATTCCTAATCTGGTCTTAATTTTTCTCCTAGACGTGCAGTTTTTGATAAATTTGAATTTGAAAAAAGATGCATTTTTCGACTTTGAATAAATATTGTGACGTTATTACATAAGATACTGTATTGTTCTTTACAGCAAAAGATTCTCTAGAGTTTCCCGAATCCAGTGTTGTGCAATAGTAATACGTTGTCATTGTTTAAACATGTTTAATTACAATATTTGTTCAAAGTCGAAAGATAAGTTTTTTTTCAAATTCAAATTTCTCAAAAACTGTGCGTGTATGAGAAAAATTAAGGCCAGATCCTTTATTAAAGATCCTGTCAGATCCTTTATTAAAGTAACCTCGTCGTTATCCTGTCTATGTATAATTAAATTCGTCCCTAGTAGCACAAAATATTATATACACATTCATATAATATTAAAAAGAGATTCAATCTCTTCTTAATATTTAAATATATACATACAATATTTATTTTATATTAAGTAACAAATATTTCTTTTTAAATATGCAGGAAATATCTGTTTCATGTTACGAGAAAAATATTTTTTTCTAAATATTATATGGATCTTTATTTCATATTAGAAATAGAATATCTTTTCCTAATCTACAGATAATATTTATTTCATATTATGAAAAAAATATTTTTTTCTTATTGTAAAATAAATCTTTATGTAATATCAGAAATTATATAAAATTATACAATATAATATAACAATTTCTTAATTGTAACAAGGTCCTTAAAAAGATAAAATGAAATATTCCTTCAAGCAGTACACAGAAAGTAATAGATATTCATAGTTTCTAATTTTTGTCATAACTTTTTCTTAAATTTGAAAATTTTATTAAATGTTATTTAAATATTGAATTTATATTTTTCAAATATTGGATTCACATTTACTTTATATTTTTTAAGTATCTAGTTTATATTCTCTGAATATTTAGCTTATATTTTTTAAACATTAAATTTATATTTCTTGTACATGTATACAATATTCAGATCCAATATTTTTCTCATCTGAAAAAATGTGACTTAAAAAATATTTTTCCAATATTTGAAAAAAATATTTATCTAATATTTTTGTGCTACTAGGAGTCAATATAAATTCCCAAAATTGTCTCTCTCACGTCTAACAATAGAAAATACCCTAGTCTAACTAGCATTCTAATCTTTACAGTTCTAATATCAAAAAAACTCTGTCAGATCCACCTAACAGTTATATGGAAACATTGTTGTTGTTGGACAGTGTAATTATATGAACACCTTGTACGCGCGCGAACATCCTTGCGTTACATTAAAATATATAAGAATATGAGAATATAAGGGAATAGTAAGTTACACGGGGCGAGAGGAAATTATTTCGCAACGTGTAATCTGACTACATTACACTGTAGCAGTGAAATATAACATGTAATCTCGCTGCATTATACTCTGTAGCAGTGAAATATATGACATCAAGCCTGCCGCAGAGTTTCGTACGGCAAATTGATTTTCTGGAATTGCGTCACACGAGAATCATTAGAAATTCGTCGAACGGAAAACGCGAAAGATAGTCACGGTAGGTTTGAAATTACGTAATCGACTTTGTTCTTGCGACGTGCGACGTCACGCTCGTTCGGTCCTTGGGGTTTTCGGAGGACCAGTGTCAAAAACCTCGTTTCATCATAGGTGACAGGCGTTCTTGACCAGTACGCGTCGTCGTACATAGTCGTAGGAATCGCTTAAGTAGGCACCTCATTGTTTTCAGTACCGTACAGAGAACATTTCGACTCCGGATTCTAATCTCGAGAAAATCAAAGAACTTTCGATAGGAATAAGATAGAGCGATTAAATTTTTTTTTAAATTAAAGCTGAAACTTTGTAGAATATTGGAAAAATAGGGAAATTATGTTACGACGTTTTTTAACCTTGAAAAAATTCGTTGAACTTGCACAATTTCAAGAAAATCGTGGTTTTTCAATACCAAAATTGAATCGCTCTATATCATTTCTATCGAAAGTTCTTTGATTCTACCAACGATTTCGTCCGAATTTACCACAGTGGGGTATTTGCCCGAAAAACGGGAATAAAATATTGCAACGTTATTTGTGGGCTTAAAAAAGGAGGTCGTTGGATTCGTCTTGACGCCAGCTATGGCATTATTAAATAAACAATGTACTTTAACGTTTAAAAAATCAAAATAATATTTATTTTTTGTTGGGAAACAATTATTCCGAAATTTTAAAAATATAATTTTGTACACGTTTCAATACTGTTTAACTTTTATTGGAACCATTTTGTCGTCAGATTATCCAAACTCTTGAAAATTAGTGATAATGGAATGCTTTGATTACGCTGTATAGAGTTGAGATAGGTGTACAAACTCTTCACAGATTTGATTCTGTTATCATCTAAATTAGTGTTGTTATTAACATTTCAATATTATCAATCATACGCTGCGACTTTCCATGCTCATTTTACTTAAATTAGTTATAACTCTCCAATCCGGAAAAATCCGGAAGAAATTCTTTTTGGACTATGATCGCAAAGCTTTATCGAATGTAACGGTACAAGAAAGAATGCTCAATTCAATTCAATAGTATACCAAAATCGTCAATAAAGTTTTGAAATCGAACAAAAACTTACAGAATGATTGGTAATGTTGAAATATTAATAACAATACAATTAAAAAATTATTGTATTTAAACAATATATTTGAAATTTCAAAGAAATTTTTCTTCGACAAAAAATAAATATTATTTTGATTTTTTACACGTCGAAGTACACTTTATTTCATAATGTCCTAACTGACGTCAAAACGAATCCAGCCACCTACTTTTTTAAGCCCATGAATAACGCTACAATATTTTATTCCCGTTTTTCGGGCAAATACCCCATTGTGCGCCGCCGCGTTACGCGATCAATTGTACATTTTTCTAATCGCCGAAATGTCTACCTCCTTGCCATCTCCTAATCTCGAGACTCTAGATAATCAAATCCATTCTTTACATTATTTTTCATTTCGGGTGATGTCGAGAATCTTTTCGAAGAATGGGTTCAAATCAAACATTGATTTGAAACAAATGACTCTGTTTAAATGAAAAATTTGGAGATGCAGCTCGAAGCAATAGTAATCCACGCGAAATCGCTGAATGAACAGAAACAAAGTGTGAAGTGAAACAAGATTTCTCGCACTTACAGTGTTTCCTCTCGCACTCGGTAATTGTTAGTAATCTAATTATAATACGCTAAGAACTCGCGGACTCCTAGAGTTCTCCATTAAACTCGTACCGGTGTAGCTACACACGTTTAGGATCGATGATACACGCGTGGGCGTGCAGTAGAATGAAAGTACCGGTTGCAGAGTCGGCCTGATGCATCAAGGGAATGAACCCAAAGTTCAGAGAGCCAACAATATTGTAGACCGTACTCTGGACATGCAGAAAAGTTCGAATTTTCCGATATGCGCAATGCAGAATTGAAAGGACTATTATTCTTCTGTGGATAGAAGAAGAATAGAAACAGTAATAACTGCGATAACAACGAAATAACAATTTAATCACATTCACATGTAAATCCAATTTTTCAATGGTAGCCTTCCGAGTCCAATTTAACCCTCATCCACACGACTCACAGTGGTCCCTTTCAGCGATTTAGCTGGCCAAAATTATTTATAATGTTTAATGATCCCACAACGTGTTCAAATAACATATAATATCATTTTTTATTTGTTTAAGTATTTTAAAAACATTTTTTAATACTTTTTCAATATTTTTTGGTACGTTTTTAAGTAAAAAGTAATATATTGTTGAATTGAACAATAGAAATTAATAATGAGGTACTTACAACATACTTGTTGTATCAAAATCTTCAGATGAAAAGTGCCGCTTGGCACGATAAACAAAATGCTGTGAAAAGAAGGGGGCAAATTCGGGCAACCAATTTTTGTTTTACTGTAAACCCAAACCATTGACAATTACAAACAATTAAACCATTACAATTTAATTTAAACTCAATTATACAAGATTATCAGTCAACAATATAAAAAGATTTTCTAGTTGATCAGGAAAGAATTGGTAGATCTACTTGAAGAGATATAAGTTTGATGGAAAAGCGTATATAAATCCTGTTAATTAAAAAGGCACATACAGATCGAATTGAGTAATCTCCTCCTTTTTCAAAGTCGGTTAAAAAGAAACAAACTCGTACTGAAACTGTACTCAAGCTTAGCCAAGACGTTGACCTTTCGATTATGCTCCAAGGTCGCGAAAATCGGTGAACCCCCACCGCCATATCCTCCGATTGAAGTTTGAACCGGAAACCAACCGAAATTCGAAGTGTAGTTCGCTTTCTATCCGGGAAGAAAGGAAGAAAAAGGTTGCCGTTGCATCCCCCGCAACCCTATCCGCGCATCAAGGTTCCACAAACAAATGTGACCGTGTGTGTGTATGAGCGGCAGGATCACGCATGTGGGCGTGCAATAGAATAGGAGTACCGGACGCGCGGGTTATACGAATACCGCGCGGGCAAGCAAACGAACGGCTTGCAACGGTAAAACGTAACCGTTGTGCCCCCGACTGCGAGAGGCCGTCGTGAGAGCGAGCTGGAGAGGGACACCGATGATGTAAGAGAAAGGGACAGCAGGCTGGTGGTCGTATGGTGGGGGAAATCGACGATGTAACACTGCCACATAGCGGTACAGCATCCCCACCGATCCTTGAAATCATCATTCTCTCTCTCCCGAGGTTCACGGACACTTCGGTGAGCCGTGGCCATCGCTCGATTTCGTTTTTTTCCGCTCTTTTTCTCGAATTTATCCGTCTCGTTCCTTTTTCCTTCTACTCCACCCTCCTCCTTTCCTGCAGAAACGTGGTTTTCCGTCTTGTATTTTCATTCTCTACGAATCCGCATGACCGCGCGTATACGCACCGGGTAGCGGTGCTATCGGAGCAACGGAAACCGGTACTCCGCGCCGGTAATCTTATCTGCTTAAAGCAGTCAATGCATCGACGGCTTGTTTTGTTCTATTAGCGACACGGAGTTGTGTGCATCGTGGTCTTCGATCGCGATGAATCACGCGTTTTTCTTGAGACAGTTACCCGTCCGTCCCGGCGTAGGAAGTCCCCTCGACGACCGACGATAAAAGCCGATCCAATACTCGAGCAGATCACGTTTATTAGGTTGTCGCGTATGAAATGGCCGATTTTAGAACGCAACTCTTCGAAAACCTTCCTATTAAGAAATGCTATAGGTTTGTTATAGAAAACTTTAAGGTACGAAGCTAATCCTTAACGTTACAGTATAGTTTCTAGAGACGCGACACACTTGTGTGGATTTGGTCGCATCTATCATACAGGTAGCTATTTTTTTTTATCAAAGGTCGAGCCGATCCAATACGCTGCTCGATCACGTTTATTAGGTTGTCGCGTATGAAATGGAATATTTTAGAACGCAACTCTTCGATAACCTTCCCATCAAGAAATGCTTTAGGTTTATTATAGAAAACTTTAAGATACGAAGCTTAACGTTACAGTATATTTTCTATAGACGCGACAGCCTCGGTATTTTTTAGACAGTTAGTAGTGGTTCACAACGATATACCAAGTCGAGATTAGATTATCAAGGTGTGGGGGAGGGGGGGGAGGTGTATATTCTTGGTCGCATCTATCGTGTAGAAATTGTCGCGTCTATAGAAAATATACTGTAATTACTTAATTCCCGTCTTCCATAAACCATACATGAAGTAAAAGATGTATTAATGCTCTCGACGTACTAGTTCGATCAATTTTTACTTAGAAACAATTATGCAATTTATCAAATTGATATTTCGACGTTTCGATCTATGTTAAGATCATCTTCAAAAAAATTAATAATTGCGTCTGTAAATTATTAAACAAAAAATTATTGTATTGCCTATTGATACCAGCTGATTAACCATTAATATCTAATTATGAAATAAGTTACTCACTTGCTTTATGAAAATAATTTTAATTTCTCAGAACAGACAAAACATGTGTTGCTATCATGCTATCGAACCAGTTCGCCGAGAGCATTAATACATCTTTTATAAACAAATATACGATCGTTAGTAAAGAACATTCATACATGGAATATTTGGTTAAAAGTCGACGGTCTAGCCAGTGATTTACATTTGATAATAATATTTTAACATTACCGCACAGTGTTGCTCGTGAATATGCGTCGACAAGAGATATTCATCGATTGTTCTGTAAGTTCGTATTCTTCGGGACTTCCACGATCGGATGATTAATTTAATTCGCGAAAGCCGCGGAATTTCTAACTGTTGCGCGCGTTTCGCAGCTACGTTTTACGCGAGAACGGATATAAATCAGGAATGCTAAGGGGAAACAAATAATCGTCTCGCGAGCGATTTAATGTGCCGCATCCTAACCATAAAATACCGGTTCCCGAGACCTGATGGTTACAGTGCATCATACAGGAACGATACGGATGAAAAAAAGAACTGGTTTCCTACGATCGCCGCGATTCAAACTATTCAACAACCCAGTACGTGGTTTTACGAGCGCCGTGAACGAAAAGTACTTCCTCAGATCGTTCGAAATTTATTATCGAAATTTAGTGAAATCTTGTCAAGATCAAAGTCATTGGAGCAGACTCCCCTAATCGCAATATTTACCATCAAAATAACTCCTACGTTAATTATTAAACTACGGATCTTTATGCAATTACAGCTTTTAAAAATTTTCAAAAAACGCTGTAATATAAAATACGACAGAATTCAGTACGGTTTTAATTAATTTCATATCCAAAAAGGCTGCTACCACGAAAAATAAAATTTTATTTGATTCCACTTCCTTAAAATTCGTCTACGAAAATTGCGAGTTGCATAAACACCCCCATTCGCCACAATGAAACCATTTAATATTTACCAGTTGTAGCATGGACATTCTGAAAGAACTGAGGGTCGCAAAATCGGCAAGAGTCAAAGAAATTTCGATGAGATCGATCTGGCCGTATGTAAATCCGTGGTATCTAAAACGATTTAAAAGGGGGACGGTGGGGCAGAGCATGGTGCAACGTGTAATTTCGGGCATGGTCCGATATTATTGATGAGTTCGATTCCTCGAATCGATCAGGAATAATATCCCGACGGTGTGGAATATACGATGCGACGGGACACGGGACGGGGGGGTATTACGACGCCCACGGCAATCAACGGTACATTGCACTCGCTCATAACGCCCTGCACCGCATAAGTACATACATACAACAATATACGTCGAACAACAGGTTTACGTACAAACAGCCAATGTCCGGTATTCGGCAGGGCCAGGAGGAGGGGGAAGGCGCACCGGTCGACAGTTTCTCCGAGGGCCTGGGTCCAACGGTGAAGACGTTCGATTGCGTGTTCTGTTAAACTCCGTAAACATTCGCCCATACATACAACACAAAATGTCTGCGTGTCTCTGAAACTTTTTGGTTCACCGACTTTTTAAACACCCTCTAGCTTTCCAATGGTGGGTTTCAGGAAAAATCTGCTACAATTAACAAACTTAATCAATATTTTTTTTATGTATATAACATATATATACAGGGTGTCCCAAAATTCGTGTAGTTCCCGAAAATGGGAGGTTCCTTGGGCCATTTGAAGCGAAATTTTCCTTTACAAAAATGGCGTCAGCGGCTTTGTTTAGGAGTTATTAACGAAAAACACGGACCAATCAGAGCGCGGCTATAGCGAACGGAGTCCGACTCAGCGACAGGTTCCGCTTAGCGTGGCGGCGTCATTGGCTGAGCCAGAATCAATCCGATGTAGACGCGCTCTGATTGGTCAATGTTTTTCGTTAATAACTCCTAAACAAAGCCGCTGACGCCATTTGTGTAAAGGAAAATGTCGCTTCAAATGACCCAAGGAACCTCCCATTTCCGGGAACTACACGAATTTTGGGACACCCTGAATATTTTAATTATAATTTGTTAGGAAATCTCGAATCTCGATTCAGACAGTGTTCTGATGCAAATGGTTGCCACATTGAGCCTTTTCTGTAAATAGACATTATAATTAAAATATCTCCTAAACTAATGATTTTTTTACACAAATAGATTAATACATTTTTGTAAAGAATATGAAGGAGCATCAGCTGATGCAATAAAAAATATATGATTCCATTTATAAAATCATTAATGACCTTCATATGTCCTTTACACGTCCACCTACAAAAAAATGTACCATGAGAATGTGCCCCTCTCAAAACCATTCAACTTCATTTAAAACATTGTTTGCTATGCGTAATAATAATGACGTAAATCTAGATGGCAAGATGTGGCGCCCCACCCTGTATATATGTATAATTATTAAGACGAAGTTTCCGTTTACGTCCATTCTCGGAATTCGATGAAATTTTGAAAATAGGTTCATTTTCGACTAAAATGACGATTGCCAGAAGGATTTTCCCGACTCGAAAAAAAGTTTTTTATTATAAAATAAAATATTTAATATTTATATGAAATAAAAATAGTAGTAATATTAATAATTGATTAAAATTTTATAAGAAACATTAAAATTATATATGTATATATGAATTTGTTGGGGATTAAGAAATTATTTGTATAATTGATAATAATAACTTGTTTTGTCCATTTAAAACAATAAATAATAAAAAAATTAGGAAGCTTTTTTATAATGAAAAAAATATATCTAGTATTCAGTCAGCTAAGAATGTGTTTTCTTACTATGTTTATTTACGTTCATTTTTGCTGAAAATGTTGATTGAATTTTTTTTAAATATTTCAACCTTAAATAAAACACAAAAACTGACTTATCAATTTTTTTTATCCCAATTTAAAAAATCATGCAGTGAAGGGTTCATTACTAGTTTGGAAATAAAATGTTTTCCCTGTCATCTGTGATGATTAAAATCGTTAATTACGAACCGACTTTGTTTACCGATTAACAATTACCGAATCGCATCGACGGACAGTGAAACGGAACTTTTAAACGAGGGATCGTTTAACGTCGGATATTTCTTTCCCGCCGTGGGATTTGTTTATATTCAATTACGCGTGATTATTGAAGAGCAATTAAAGCTCTCAGACTGTTTGCTCGGAAACGGGATTAATTAGTGGCTCTCCCCGTGTACAAATAAATAATTACCGGGCATTAATACACCTAATGAACGAGTTTCAACGAATCGATGTAGATTAATGTAACCGGGATGCATAACGGGTTGTAATCAATGTGTGATTAGTTGGAGTTTTCGGTTCCTCTAATTACGGCAAATCACGGCCGCTACGGGAGGCAGCAGTTGATGGCTGGTTGCGCGGTTATTACCGTGGTATTATCCACATTTGTTGAAATGCCGGTGATTTTGGGATTAATTTCTCGGCTGGGATATATCTGCGATCGTTTCACGGCGAAATTTCGATTAGCGGGGGTCACAAACGAGTAAAAGGGAATAAAGTCCTTCAAGAAGTAAATGTCTCACATTAGTTGGGGTTAAATCAATCGGTCAGTTGTAGTTTACAGCCATCATTCGTTTGTACATTTAGTTCACCATTTAAAATGTCACGTGTGATCTATTTTAGGTGTATGTACAATATTCTATAATAATATTACTATAAACAGCGAATGTGTATGCAAAATAAAAATTTTCTACCCGAATTGAAACAATCTTCGGTGAAATTGACATTCATTGTCTTTCTTAATATGTTTAATAACTTAAATATAATAGCATTTGAAAATTCTTCTAATGTTTTCCCTGTCTTAAATTACGCGTAAGTCATAAAAATAATGTCCATACACGATATATGTCTCCAGAACACAGCCATTGGACAAATATATAGCGACTTTGCTGTAGCGTTCTCTTTGGTAGTGATTTATGAAGAATGGGTATTATAAATAATAACATCAGTTGGATTGATTTGGTAGAAGTTAGACTAAACAGGAACACAGCATTGTTGTGTTTATAAATGCATATTTGGGCATTTTTTGTCTATGATTCTGTTTTACCGACTTTACAGAAAATGCTCTGGCACGATGGCGGACTCTATCGAAATGGAACGGCTAGCTAGCGAACTGCGAGACGGTACAGCATAAGAGCGCCGACGAGATACTATTAATAGTGGTTAGTAACAGTGGTCACTGAGGAGATACTGTTAGTAGTATCAGAGATCATAGTGTCACCGACGAGATATAGGAATAGACATAATTATAGCAATAATTTTCTGTAACTTCTATCCATAATTTTCTATTAAACCGGCTATAAATATTGTGCCCCTAGAAATAATAATACATCTTTTTATTTATATAGACGTGTTCACCTGACACCTTATGGGCACCGACGAGATACTGTTAAAGACTGCCAGCCTTATGGAATTACGTGTCCCGCGAAAATTTCGGTGTTCTCTTACGCCCTTTGGGATTTATTTTGACTGGAGTGCGAAATAGAAGCATCGACGACATTTCGTCGGTGCAGAAGATCACGGACACCGACGAGATGTTTTGCCACTATTTTGATACTATTCTCGTCGGTGGAGCAACTTTTAGCGATGTGGTATTTCAGATCACTGTAATTTCCACCGATACCATCCCGCCCATTGCGCCCACTTACTCTGCCGCGGGTTAGCACGGGGGCTGGCAGTCTTTAACTTTATCTCGTCGTTGCTGGCAGTCTTTAACAGTATCTTGTCGGTGTTATGGGTCTTGTTGTCCACAGGAATCTGTACTACCAACACCATTTTGTACCGTGAGTGTTGGATCTGATCCAGGCTGAACGTGGAACCGAAATCCACGATCACTCTAATATCCACTCCGACTATATATTTCATAATTGCCATTAATTTTACATATTTTTAATGGAATCGATGTCTGAAATATTCGAAAATATGTTTTAGAATAAATGTTCTCTTATGTCGATCGTAGATTGTTGCTAACATTGTATTTTATGCTTTCGGCGCATTGGTTCGATCAATCTCGGTTGATCGAACCAATGGGCCGAAAGCACAAAAATATTATGTTTTCGAATGTTTAAATAAATCATATTTTATCCCGTCGTGGAGTAACCTTAGGAAAGAGTTGAGAGCGACGTTAAATAAATATTAAAGAATTAATCATATTTTTTTTGTACTATATTCGATAAAAATCAGGAACGATACAAATGTTGTAAATTTAGCTTTCATTTCGTGTAAGAGTGTAGGCGGGGTCCGAAAAAAAATGCGATACAAATTAGAATGGAATTGTTACGTCAGAATAACAGGTCGTTTATAATAATAGAAGGGCGGTATGCATTCAACAAAATTAATCGAGATTGCGCAGGGAAGCGTAAGATCGTCCATCGGCAGTCCCTTAAGATCGCAAAGCTTAGTCGGTGGAAATTGTTCCTCTTTCCATCTCGGTCTTGGACCACGCTTGCGCCAGAATCAGCCAGTACTTACCGCGTCTCTGTATAAAAGCGGCCACTTGTTGAACGACTTGCATTCCACCGATTTCTCCTCAACCGTGAATATATCTGATTTCCAGTACTGAAATTTCTGTCCGCACCAGTTTCGACAAGTGATTCGCACCGCAGAACCTTCTGAGAAGTTGATCTGTCGTTGACCCATCCTCCATCGCAAGGGAAGCTAGCTGTCTCTCCGTGGGAGTTTAAACATTTAACAAGGTCGGTTTCACGCAAATACAATTCAACACAATTACACCATACAAACTGAAAGTTAAACGGCCCTTTAAATAACTAAAATTATTCTAGAATCTAATTTTCATTTAACATATATTTCGGAGACGAGGGGTACCCAAGCATTAGGTTCTAACTTTTAGTAACCTAGTCGTTTAGTAACTTAAAACTAAGACGCGTTCTAAAAATGTTTATTTAAATTTTCTGTCAATATTGTTCAGGGATAATTTCTGCTCGACATGGAAAATTGAATGTGGGATTTTTAACGAGGATGGATCCACAACGATTGGGGGTTTTTGCCAAGCAATTCGTGTATCGACAAGATTAGGGTTCGGTAATTCCGATTTCCATACCGCGTCCTGGCGTTTTCCGGTGAAACCACGAATCGGCATCAGGTAGCAGTGATTCGCGTCACACCTAAGCAGCTGGTAGCATTGCTGATAAATCCTTCGCATCGGGCACGGATACTGAAAGCTACGGGAAATTACAAAAGTCGGAAACGGAAACGGTGGAAGGACGAGCTTTTAATATCGTCGAGCGTCATTCTAGCTTAAGCTCGAGATCCTCGCGACTGTCGATGTTCGATTTTCCATTTTACACCCCGTTAGGGGGGCCCTCCGGGATCTTTTATTTTCTCCTGTGTAATCACCGCTTGATAACGTCTCGATCGTTCCCTGTCCAAGTTAATCCTTTTCACGACGCTAAGGATTCGCGCATCGTGTATCTCCCTGACAATTCGATCTTCGAGAAGGATCCAGCGCGATTGAATTTCTTTTAAATTGACTGGCGTAGCTGGACACATTCGATCAAACTTGATATTTATTAATTCGAGACTCGTTATGAAACCGGAACCGTGGATTCTACGATACGGTGTGCGTTTTAAATAACTGCAATATATCTAAGGACTTTTAGCGTCAACTGATTTCGATGAAATTTTCACTAAAAACTACATAACGTATTTTTTAAAATTTTGATGTAGTTTTCAATTTTAATATTCAGCATTTGAAAGTTGTAAAATGCAACGTGTAGTATTTTGTATAGAATTTGGATGAATTACAAGTTTTAAAAATACAATTGACTTCCAAAAAATGTTTGAATTAAATATATGAAAAGTTATTGTTTTTTGGAAGCATCTGAATATCAATGGGAGTCCTCTATCACGTGCACAACGTACACCTCTGTTCGTCAGGTTGCCGCGTTTTAGGCGAATGTCTAATTCCTTCAACAATTTTATATGTCTTAAAGATAGCTCAGCACGTTTTCTAACTATTATTAATTCTAATAGTATTTAAATAATTACTTTTATTCATTTTCGTTACCAGCACTTCGTTCCAGTTATTCGTATACAGTGAAAAAATTATTAGAACGTTAGTATGTAAAAGATATTTATTTTATTTATGACAGATAATGTTGCCCACTTATAAAAAATATATAATTACCATATAGAGGTATGAGGAATGAGCTGGCTACTTTTTTATTTATATAGATTGAATATATTAATATAATTTGACCACTCGAATTATTTTTATTGTCTCGTTGTTACAAGTTGTCCTACAGCTGAACATACAATTCAATTTGAATAATTCAACGCTAACTTCTTTGGTCAGTCTCATCAAGTTTTCAATCCCTTCCGCGGAAGACAGAAACACCACTGCGCTTCAGTGATATTCGCGAGTGAGGTTCTCTGTTTCCCAAAACAGGATTAATACCTCGGAAGAAGTCACTCCCTGTTCACTGAATTACGTAGACATTTGGTCCCACAATTTGCACACCTCTCTAACGAGACTCTTCATTCAATTCTGGTTGAATTTAATCACTTATTAGAATATATAAAAATGTACACTTACCAAAGTCTGCTTTCAGTTTCTTTCTAATGTTCTATTATTCTATTATCATTCCATTACTGCGGGTGTACGTTTCACCGCAGTATTCTTCCCGAAAGAGATTCAAATATATAAAAAAAAATGTTTAAAAACCAGGCTTATATTAAAATGTACTAAAAAGGAGAAAATAATTTTTTTCAGATATTAGCGTGGAGCGCCCACGAAGATTACGTTGATATAGTTTAGGGCTCCACGCTTTTATTTATAGTCACTAATATCTAAACAAAATTATTTTCTCCCTTTTAATGCATTTTAATGTAAGCGTGGTTTTTGAAAAGTTTTTTTATATATTTTTTTATTTTCTACTTTTTGGTCTTTTTTAAATAGAACGTAAGATATAGTAATACTGGTTGTACTACTTTTATCTACTTTTTATCTCCTAAACGTACAGTTTTTTCTTAATTTTTTTTTTAATATTGCATTGTCATCCAGTTCTGAGCTATGTTTAAAGTTTCAAGGGGAAGTAGTGTCTCATCGGGAAGTGTTTTAAAATTTGTAATAATAATAATAATAATAAAAACGTGGTAAATAGATATTTTCGAAGAGAGAACTGTCGGGTGGTGTTCTCAAGAAAGAAAGGTCAGATCGAGAAGTCGAACGCGTTCGATTTAGTTCTAGGCCGCGGGGAGCCTTGTGACACTAGCCTAATAAGCTCTAGGACCCATGTGACGAGCGATCGATGATGAATCCGTAGAAATCTGTTCGCTCGCGGCTCTCGTAGCGCGAAAGTTCGGTGCTAGGTCAACACGCATACGGCCAGCTAAGCGTGTCCCACAGTCTTTACGCTGAAATCCGTTGCGTCGCCACGATTCGAAACTTCCGCGAGACGCGTTCCTTAGCCTTCCTTCTCGCGAGCTGCAACTTCCGCCGAGGAGGTCATCTAAACGTCGCCACATGCGCCTGATACGGTGCCACCGAAATTTCGAAATCTGGTTATTGTGAGATCCGACGGTGAGGGAAACGATCTTTATCCGTGATCATCGTCGCGAGAACCTCTTTAGAAAAAAATACTTATGAATCAATTCCTTAGTGAAATCGAGATTAAGTGAAAGCCCTTCTGTGAGTGAACCATTTGCACCCTTCGTTTTGCTATACAGTGGCACCTCGATTAATCCTGATCCCGATTATAAACAAATATGCGCCCCCGCACCCTTGCAATTCTAGAAACGAGTCTACCCCAGAGCTGGGGAAATAGTATTGTAAATAGTAAATAATAAATAATCCTTTTTACTTTTTAAAGTATGTGTACAATTTTGAAAATAAAATTTTTTATTTAATGCAGTAATTGTTTGAAAATGAAATATTTTACTTGATGCAGTAATTGTTTGAAAATAAAATCATTTATTTGGCAGCAATTTTTTAAAATAGTATTTGAAAATAGTTAATTTTAAGAATATTGAGAATATTTAGACTTGTATATTTTATTTAAAATACTATTTTCTTTAAGCAAAATATAGTCGAAAATATTAAATAGTATTTGCAATATTTGTTTCGCCAAAATTTTGCCCACCTTTGGGTCCATGTTATGTCGAAGAATGGGACTATTAAAATTTCCGGGGAATTTTATATACATAAAGAGGATTTATTATAATTTAGAGTAGATTTTATATTTAAATTAAATTCAAATTAAGGGATATAGGAGGGGTATTAACTACAGCTCCAATGACTTAGATATACAGCCTTGATCTAAGCCCCTTCGTTATTCCATCCAATTACAAAGCTTCTTTATTTTTAATTATTTTCTTTTGTGGTACTATTAACGTAGTAACATTTACAGTGTCAGTAACGTTCGCCTAACCCCTCCAATTACAAATCTTCTTCGTTTTTAATTATTATCTTGTATGGAACTTTTCCTAACGTATTCGTGGCATTTTTTTGTTAAATTTTTTTTGAAAAAGTAGTGACCCCACGCGATCAAGACTTCGCTGTAAATGGTATTGAAAAACGATTATTTCTTCCAAATTTACAATCTATGAAATACGTTGACAACACTTTTTTTGCAAGAACGCCTACCACCTTGCAATAATTATGTAACAGGATGTATATTGTTCTCGTTACAGATAATATGAATCTAGAGGAGTATCGAAAGCATGGTAAGTGAAACCGGAAAATTACACCCCTATAAGATTACATAGAATTTCTGAAAGAAACACATAGTATCATAATTGTAATAACTGCGGATCTTTATGCAAATTAAAAATATACTGCATCGACCCGTTTTCAATTCCTTCAATAATGCTAAGTAAGTGAGAAATAGTTTAAATTTTACTTGGAAATATCTGTTAAGACATAAATGTTCCTTCAAAATTCTTGTCAACCAAGTACAAATAAAATAACTGTTAAAATTGAACTTTTACAACAGAATTAAAATGTCGATGTGCAAAGTTAACTTAAAACAGAAATGAAATAATTAAAAAATACACTGCATCGACCCGTTTTCAATTCCTTCCATAATGCTAAGTAAGTGAGAAATGGTTTAAATTTTACTTACAAAGAAATATCTGTAACGACATACAGATATGCAAATAGAAATACATAAATGTTCCTTCAAAACTCTTGTCAACCAAGTACATATAAAATAACTGTTAAAATTGAACTTTTACAACAGAATTAAATTGTTGATGTACAAAGTTAACTTTTAAAACAGAAAAGAAATAATTTAAAGAGAATTAAAAAAAGGCGAACGTAAAGAAGAACAGTATGACCATGGAGGGAGTAGGCACTGGGCATGATCGCGTACCCGATCGCGGACAGTAATCGCGACTTTACTGTAAACATGTACGAAGATCTTATTGACAGAAACATAATTTGCCACGTGAAGAAACTGATGATAATAGACTGCAAAATGAACGTTTTGTAAAACTGTGTTAAGGGTCGCGATAACAATTGCAACGAGCAACGCATAAACAAAATACAACTGATGTCCGTAAAGTTTCGTCGGCATGACCGGCGTTAGTGTCCAGCATTACCACAGATGTTTACGATCCCTGTAAACGTCTGTGAACGTTGTAATCTTACAGCGGAGTGGGTACAGAAACATCGTTCCAGGGGCGTTAAAACGGCATCAATAAAGAGGGATCACCGAACCGGGAGTAAGTCTATGGGAGTTTTATGGATTCGATACTGCTTCCAATACGCTGCTCGCTAGATTCTGTCTTCCCAATTGAAATCCATTTGAATCCTAGGCGAACGATTCACCGTGATTTTCTCCCCTTTCCTCAAATCCAATTTCGCGCAAGACGCCTGGACCTCTCCCCTGTCAACTTTGTCTTGCAAACATCCATGGAGAAAGGGCAACGAAAACAAGTATCCTGTCGAATTTAGATAACAGCTGAAAATCCGCGCTAACAATAATTTACCAGTGTTTGATCTGCCTTCGGACATAGTTTTAAATCGAATTGAATCTCGTTGTTGCACGCGAACGAATTGGGGACAGAACAAAGACGTCGCTCGAGATCATGATTGCGATGGGAGTGGTTTCTATGTGATGGTTTAAGATGTAACCATTAAAAGGACCACGGGTAATAGGTTTTCGTTGGAGTTGAATAAATGTTTCCAGACTGTTTAAATCATCGAATCGTTTTGTTAGGGATTACTATTTCTCAAGATCATTGAAATATTTGTTAAATATTGGTCAATATTACTAAAATATTTGTTAAATATTTGTCAATATTATAGAAGTATTAACAACGTTATGGAAATACTTGTGAATAAAACAGAAATATTTTTCAGTATTACTGAAATATCTGTTAAATATTTCTCAACATTACTGAAATATTTGTTAAATATTTCTCAACATTACTGAATTATTTGTTAAATATTTGTTAATGTTACAGAAATATATGTCAACGTTATGGAAGTACTTGTGAATATTACAGAAATATTTTTCAGTACTACTGAAATATCTGTTAAATAATTTGTCAATACTTCTGAAAAGTCTGTAGGGGCTAAAAGACGATAATAAATAGGAATTCTACGCACATTCATTTTTTGTTCGAGAAAGGATGATTTTTATTCCAAATTACAATTTTTAGGAATCGATGGACACAAACAAAAATGATATGCAAGTTGAATACCTTAATCAACGTCCCTTATGGAAGCGGACTACTGAATTAGTGTTTGTTCATTTGTGATAAAAATTTCGTTTCGTGTAATTTTATACAACATATTTTCCCAAATGCATAAGGAACCACAGTCTAACAATTCGAATCAATTACAACGATTTATTGATATTAAATTAACATTGTAAAAAATTACAATTAAATTGAGTAACAAACGATCTTCTTCGCGACAGCTTAATTGTAAAAATAAAACAGTAAATTTGTATAAGAAGCTGTTTAGTCCTTTTTAAATATTTGTAATAATCCAAATAAGGTTTTAGAGAAAGAAAAATTGGAAAAGTTGCTCGCGCGCGAGCGGAAAAATGGAAAATTCGGGAAAAATTAAAAGTGCATTGTACATCACATTTCAATACAACAAAAAAAAAATCAAACTTCGCAGCTTTTAATCAATATTTCAATAGGAATTTACATTGCAAAACAGATTGACGTCGAATTCTGTCCAAATTGATGTCGAATTCTCAGGAAAAGAAATGGTGGACTACATCGCCGATTACCTGGAGAACATCCGATCCCGCCGCGTCTATCCAGCCGTATCCCCAGGTTACCTGAGGAACATCCTGCCATCGTCGGCCCCGGTGAACGGCGAAGCTTGGGAGGACATATTCGCCGACATCGAAAAGTGCATCATGCCTGGCGTAACCCACTGGCAAAGTCCGCATATGCACGCTTACTTTCCCGCCTTAAATTCGCCCGCCAGTCTGCTGGCCGATATGCTGGCTGACGCGATCAACTGTCTAGGCTTCACGTGGGTAAGAATATCATTCTCCCCGACAGTGTTTCCAATATTATTAATATAAAATGGTTAATGTTTTGGTAATTATTGCGAAAGGGTTACTGAACTCCGAGTTCGATGAAATTTAAGTATATTATGCAGCAACGCATTTTGAAGAACTTTTTCCTTTTTCAATATAGAAGGGTCGCTTTTAGTTTTCGAGATATTCGCAAAAAACTGTTGCTAATACTCTATTGAATTTTCTGTATTCTTGTACGTTTCGTGGCAACGTAACGTCGATGCGTGCGGCATCAGTTTCCTTTTTTTTATAAACACACTGTGGAGATGAGAGAGAAAATAGGCTCTCACTCTATATAGGCTGATACATAAGGTGAACTTTCAATGTTAAAAGACTACAGCTGGATTTTCCTATGATGTTCAATCGTATGAATTATTTCCAACAACAACCTTTGGTGTTTTGCTTCTTTATCAGCTATTTTTACGTTCTCGAAATGAAAACATTAACCATTCTATATTAACAATAAATACGATCGATAGAAGAATATGTTTTGCAATGTTATACCTTGGAATCCGGTGCGTGCACTTTAAAAGGCATCGAGTCCCGCGTGCACGGAACTGGAGACCATTGTAATGAACTGGCTGGGCAAAATGATTGGACTGCCGGAGGAATTCTTGCATCGTCCAGGAGGATCCGGTGGCGGTGGCGTGATACAAACCACCGCGTCGGAAGCCACTCTCGTTTGCTTACTCGCGGCAAGAACCCGAGCCATTAGGGACGTGAATCAGAACGAGCCGGACCGTTTGCCAGCCGAAATTAATTCACGTCTTGTCGCCTACTGCTCCGACCAAGTACGTACTTTCATTACTTAATGCCCAATCAGTCGGAAATTTTTCCTTGACACATTACTCCCTGATGACCCCCTTGTAAATGCGACGCTGAAAACCATCTTTCGCAGTAGCATCCAGGCGAATTAATTGTCCTTGCAGAAGTACCTGCAAAAAAATGCAACTACGCAGGATTTTTATGATAATACCATATCGATTGTACCATTATTATATATTTTTTTCTTTTTGTGCATGTCCCTTCTTTGTTATTAGACGAGTAGTCTTATATTATATCTTTCTCCTTTTTTTAAATTGTAAACACTTATGTAAAAGGGATTCAGTCCGTCTATAATAATAAATAATAATAATAATAAGTACCATGATTAATCGATGCAGTTACAGATACAGAAATCTTGAAAATTCAATTTTTACTTTTAAGGAACTCTTTGTTTTAAATATTAAAGAAGTTACGATACCCGAGTCTCCGATATCTAAATTCTCTGTTATCCGAACATATTACACAAGTGAATAGCTCAGTCTTATAAGAGTAATGCAATAAAAAAAGAGTGATATTAGTTCAATGCGGTAACAGTTTTATTATTTGAACATTTAAATTCCCTTGATTAGTTTTAATCGAAGCAATATTAGTACTTTTAGAATCTTTTCATCCTAGTATTATATATTTTTAATTCTTTGCACGTGAAAATGTGTTTCTCTTTGCACGTGTTGTCATTATATTATTGTATGTGTTTGTTTTGATTTCTTTTTGTATGTTGTTCTATTACAGGCCCATTCGAGTGTCGAAAAAGCTGGTCTCATAGGTCTGGTGCGAATGAGATACATCGAATCTGACGACGAACTTAGTATGAGGGGTGAGGCGTTACTCGAAGCGATAACACGTGACAGAGCCGAGGGTTTGCTACCATTTTATGTGAGTACTAACAATATTAAAAGCATTGTATGCCGAAATAGCAATTTTATTATTTAGCATTTTAAATTTTCTCTCCCTCTCTTAAATTTTCTCCCACCTGTAGTAGAACACAGGTCAAACTGGCTTGAAATAATTACAAATTATTCCATTATTTAATTATATAATAGCTATTTCTTTTAATTGTTGATTATTGCTTTTTTAAAGTCTTAAAAAATTTCGGATTTCATTTTTAGATGTACATTCGCGACATTTTTCCGATTAAAATGATACCAAATACGATACAGTTCGCATTTTCTATGACTGTTTATTCCACGATTTAGTGGAACTAAATCCGAATCGGTCGGGCGAGGCAAACAATGCGATAACCCGTTGTTTGCCTCGCCCGCGGCCGAAAAATTTTCTCGGCTAGCCAGACCTTTTTGTGGATAAAACCCCCGTCTCCATCTTCTGGTAAGATAAGTAAAGGGAATGTTGTTTTCCTATGTTGATCCTATATAGAAAAAACGTGAAACGGTCGAGAAATATCCGTATATTTGCAATAGTGAAATCAGTTGAAATTTATACCCGGGACGGAACATTTTTACCGCTCAGCAAAGAGTCGAAGCGTGCCTCGTACCTGCCTCGACCCAAGACGCTAGGCCGAGAGGACAGCGTCACGGAAGGGCAAGGGGGGAGAGTCAATCTATTATTTTACTATAACTTTAGTATTACTATAAATAATATACTAATAAAATTAAAAATTGTTCATTTGCTATTTCGTTAGTAGTTTCTCAGACAATTTAAATCACTGACTTCTTTGATTATTTTCTTGGTATTTTCTGAAATATTCGTAATACCAAGAATAAATGTTGAGTAGTAATGAATAAATTTGTTGAGTTGATACTCTTATGTTTTCACTATAAGCTTCTAAAAACTCATTTTCCTCATTTTGCTACTTCAGCTATTACAATTTAACGGAGAAAAATGTTGACGCTTTATTTTACACGTCTGTTAAAATCAACAATTTTGAAGATTATAAAAAATTCGTTGAGCTAAGTTTATATATCTTTACAAATTACGTGATGAGCGTAGTTGACCACTTCCAATTAGAATCATTAAGTAAGCGATCGAAAGCACAGTATAGAGATATCGAGCTTCCAATTAACGTAACCGGAAATGTTTGTAGTTACCACAGAAAAGACGACCGACATGACGTTATAAGGCGGATTGTCTTTACGCTAGTTGGTCCCCATGGGAGCAGCCTTTATTTCCCGAATCAAAGTACCATCTATAAGAAATTAGTATCAGAAATCAAGCATACAGACATGTACTCTCCGTGTTTAAAAAACTCTCTTCGATCTGTTCCAAACTCCAAAGGAGTTTTAGAACATTTTCAGCTTTTGCTTCAATCAACAATGTGTTAACATAAGTAAAGAAATTAATAAATCTAAATCTAACTTTCCAATTATTTAATAAATAAAAAACTCAACACAGAATTCAATACAGAAAAAATGTAACTAGTAGGAACTCTACCAGCAGGAAAAAAAAGTTCGAAAAGTTCTAAACTCTTTCGATCGCAGGTGAATATCGTGAAACAAGTAGGAAACAACCTCTGTTTTAATCAATAATGTGTTAACAAAAGTAAAGAAATAACTTTCCAATTATATAATAAACAAGATTCGCAATTATTTTTTCTTATAACATTTAGAACTTGCACAATTCAAAAATAATTATATTATATTTGTACTTTCCGCGTTAAAACATTCGAAATATTAAAAATGACTTTGTTTGTTTACAAAGGTGTGCGCCACTTTAGGTACAACAGGTGCCTGTTCGTTCGATAATCTCACAGAAGTTGGCCAAGTGTGTGAGTAAATAAGTATTTTTAAAAATAATGTCGGTACGCGATCACTGTCGCGGCCAAAAGTCAATTTCTCAAGATTAAGATTTTCAAAATTTTTTTTTAAAACAGACTAACAACCCTTCAAAGCTTCCAAATCCAAATTACTATTCATTGCTGAGATATAACGTTTTGAAGGCAAACTTTGTAAAATTCAGATGAAATAAAACGTTTAAAATAATCATCATAGACTATCAAAATACAAGTTTAAATAAAAATTTCGTATGAGTCAGCAGGTATATTTTAGGTGTGTAATACTGTTGTTAGCATCTTTTTATCCATAAACAAATAGTGACAAGTTTAAACAATGTAAACTTTGAGAAAGGTTTTATAAAAACGGCACAAATCGGCATAAGTGGAACCTTTTGCATATGGAACTGTAGACATTTCTGAATATAGTGTATATAAAGTTCCAATTGCCTTCGCCTGTCCGTTTTAGTTGTACAACGATTTGAATAAATAGCCGCTAGGAGTTTCAGGCGTTCCGAACGCATTCTTCCGTTCTTCGTAAATACTTATGTTACTCCTGCGGCAGAATAGTACTGTTAATACGGTTAAAAAAATTTTTGTTTATAAAAATGGGAATAACGTCAATTTTTTAAATGTTACTATATATTTCTGACTTTATAATGTTATTGCTGGTGTCGAAACGAATTCAACGACCTAGCATACTATAACCCTAGTAGCACAAAATATTATATACACATTCATATAATATTAAAAAGAGATTCAATCTCTTCTTAATATTTAAAGATACATACAATACTTATTTTATATTAAGTAACAAATATTTCTTTTTAAATATACAGGAAATATCTATTTCATATTACGAGAAAAATATTTTTTTCTAAATACAAAATGAATCTTTATTTAATATTAGAAATAGAATATTTTTTCCTAATGTACAGATAATATTTATTTCATATTATAAAAAAAATATTTTTTTCTTATTATAAAATAAATCTTTATGTAATATCAGAAATTATGTAAAATTATATAATATAATATAAAAATTTCTTAATTGTAATAAGGTCCTTTGGAAGATAAAATGGAATATTCCCTCAAGCAGTGCACAGAAAGTAATACATATTCATAGTTTATAATTTTTGTTATAACTTTTTCTTACATTTGAAAATTTTATTGAATGTTATTTAAATATTGAATTTTTATATTCTTCAAATATTGGATTCACATTTACTTTATATTTTTTAAATATTTAGTTTATATTCTCTGAATATTTAGCTTATATTTTTAAACATTCAATTTATATTTCTTGTACATGTATACAATATTCAGATCCAATATTTTTCTCATATGAAAAAATGTGGCTTAAAAAATATTTTTCCAATATTTGAAAAAAATATTTATCTAATATTTTTGTGCTACTAGGGAACCGTTAATTTTAAAATAACGCTAAAATACTTTTGGCCACGAAAAGCGGGTTTCCAGAGCATAGTGAGGCGGTTGGACAGTAAACGCGACTTTACTGTATATCATCGTTTATAACTTCGAAAGTATTTCGAATTTGCCTCTGAAATTTTCATAGAATATCATCGAAATATGATAGTTTCTCTTTCTCTAAAAAATTGATTTTCCAACTTGAGAAAAATTTAGCTTCGTTCTGCATTCGATAGGTGTCGGGAACGGACTCTGGCTGCACGTGGATGCAGCGTACGCAGGCAGTGCATTCGTGTGTCCCGAATTCCGCAGCTGGCTCCAAGGAATAGAATACGCCGATTCGATAGCCTTTAATCCTAGCAAATGGCTGATGGTGCATTTCGATTGCACCGCGATGTGGTGAGTCTCGAACAATAAAAGAATTCGACGATTGTCATCGACGGATATAACAAATAATATAGCCACCAAGGGAATTCGTAAATGCGCATGTCTCCCGCAAAACTTCGCCGACTCTCGCGTGGTTTTGTAGGTCGCCCTGCGGATGCAGAATCGGTTTTTTCATTCTTCCCGCAATTTCCGTCGAACCGTGCGCCCCGACGTAATTTAAAATCTTTCCGAATGATATTTAAGGGTCTTTTAAAGCCGATAGACGCCGGGAAAGGAGTACATCGAGCGCTTTATTACTTCGCCAGTAAATTGATCATTATCAGGATTTTCGACAATGGCTCATCATCAAGGAGAAATTACAGGAAAATTTCTCACGGCGATATCCGACCACTGAAAATCGAATCTTTAATTCTGTTCAATCTCTGGCAACGACAGCAACCTGATTTTCAGAAGTATCTTTAATCACCTTGAGTATTTCGGTTTTGCTTTAATTATAGAAAATCTCACATGAGGTTTATTTCAATATGATAAAGAACACAAAAATTACAAACTGATGAAAAATTTTTACACAGTAGAAAATTGAAAGTGCAAAACATACAAATTCAATACATATTCAAATATGTTATACAGCAACGAATTTTGAGCAACTTTTTCCTGTTCTAATATAGAGGGGTCGCTTTTCGTTTTCGAGATATTCGCAAAAAACTATTGCTAATACTGTATTGCATTTTCAAAACTAGATGCAGTAATAGTTCTTTGCGAATATCTCGAAAACTAAAAGCCACCCTCTATATTGGGAAAGGAAAAAAATGTTTAAAATGTCGGAATCTATAAAATAGTTAAATTTCATAAAAATCGGAGTACAGTGACCATTTCGCAATACTTATCAAAATATGATAACAAAAAATATAGATCGCTTATACATTAAGGGCGCAGCTTTTAAGAAATGATAACATATAATGACAAGCCCTAGTTTGAATATTATTATATATAGAAAAATAATTACACCCTGTACATATCATATGATTCGGGAAAGTCTGCAGAATCTTCTGTTGCAAAGAACAATTCAATGTCTTTCATTATTATAAAACCAGAATATTTGTTTAAAGTTGCAAAATATGTATTTTTGCCAAAATCATATTTCAGGATTACCCAACAGTAATTGTTGAACAGGAAAGAAGTTTGATTTCGTTGAACAGTGTAATTGCACATTCTGAAATTTGATTTTTAATTAAACTTGCAACGAAACCGTGATTGGTCCTATTGGATCGCAGCGTTTCCAAGTGAAATCGACTGTAGAAAATACGATTAAAGAAATTCGCGAAATTGATTGAAGAGATATTCGAATGAAACGACGCATTTATTCGTAGAATTAGATAATGATCCTTTCGATGGCTGTTTCAGGGTGAAAAGCAGCCAAGCGCTGCACAGAACATTCAACGTGGACCCGTTGTACCTGAAACACGAGAATTCAGGTAAAAAAGCACCGGTACATTTTCTCTAAGACTTAGAGTCTAAGTCGTCGTCTTTCGTTCGGTCAAGCGTAATATGCAATTAAACCACGGCGTGTCTTATTTATTTTGCAGGGCTTGCTATCGATTATATGGTAACTAAAACCATTCGATATGTTGTCGAATATACATCTCGAAATAATCTTCGAATTTTCGAAGATTCGTTGTTATTAATCTCTTTGTTGAACGCTGTTTTAGCACTGGCAAATCCCGTTGTCGAAGAGATTTAGAGCCCTGAAACTCTGGTTCGTCATTAGAAATTACGGAATCACCGGCCTTCAGAAACATATTCGCGAGGTTTCTATTACGTCATGCTTTCTTGCTAAAAAGTACACGCAATGCCACGAACATTTGCAACACTCCACTAATCCTTTTAAAAAACTAGAATATTCTTTGATCGATCGCGAAAAGATCAAATTTATTTAAGGATTACAACAAAATTAAAAATTCGACTTCAGAAAACAGAATTAATATTTAAACACACAAGACAATATATATTTGTGCGAATTCGTTGTTGAATAAACTAATCAGCCAATCAAAAATGTTTAGAATTTCAAATATCTTAACTTCAAAGCGAAAAATTTATTTCGAATGTGTTTTTTTCAATCTAAAACGATGTATTTGATAAACTAACAATATGTGAAATTATTCCTGTGCACACAATGCTATAATATTTGAATATTTTAGTTAGAAGTCCGTGTGGACTATCAGTACAGTATATTTGCTATAGACGCGACAGCTTCGAGGTGATTCGGCCGCATCTATCGTGTAGAAATTATGGCGTCACACAATGCTACAATTTTTGATTATTTTAGAAACGTTACAAGTCCGTGTGGACGATTAGTAAAGTATATTTTCTATAGACGCGACAGCCTCGAAGGATTCGGTCGCATCTATCGCGTAGAAATTGTCGCGTCTATAGAAAATGTACGTCTGCGTACCCGGACTTGGATTTATTTGTTAATATGATAACGGAAAATGTAAATTGCAGGGCGTCAGGCTGGCACAAAAGTTCGAGGCACTAGTTTTAGCAGACGCACGCTTCGAGATTCCGGCTACGCGACATTTGGGGATGGTCGTCTTTCGTCTTCGTGGTGAGAACACTCTGACAGAACGGTTGCTGAAGAAAATGAACACGAGGGGACGTGTACACTGTGTACCTGCTGCTTTACACGGGAAATACGTGATTAGGTTCACCGTCACCTCCACTAAGTACGTTTACGATTCAATTAACATGTAACTGTTATATAAACTTTATCTATATATCTATATAAATAAAAATTAAATGCTGTTCGTCGGTAAGCGTATCACTTGAGCACACCTGGACCGATTTGGCTAATTAAAAAAAAAAATTTCGTAGTTGTCCGAATAAGGTTTCTAGAGAAAGAAAAATTGGAGAAGTTTCCCGGAAAAATGGAAATTTCGGAAAAAATGAAATGCGTTTTTTTCTCATTTTTACTTTGTTTACACATCTGCAATAGCTGTTCACAAATTTATTGAGATTTGGACAGGACAACGCCTGTCGGGTCAGTTAGTTTGATAATAGAATTCGATAAATTTTTGTTAGAAATTGGTTCCTTGTAATTTTTTTAGAAATCTAATTTTATATTATTTTCAGCACGACCAACGAGGACATATTAAGAGACTGGGCAGAAATACGCAACACAGCGAACGAAATACTCGGGGATACTGCAAATTCTCCTGTACGAGCAAGAGTACCACTCGCAGGTAATGAACAATCAAAATGTAGACCGGTTGAACCGCATTGGCAAAGTCGCCAGATCACGGGGGAAAGTTATCCTTTTCTCAGTCAGGATTAGTCACATGATAATGGCGGAGAGCAGCACTTGTATGTTTTATATTAACATCAAAATAATATTGCGAGTTACATCGCATTTTGTACGTATCTCAAAATATCGTTTGCGTTTCCTATAATTGGCATGCAGAGGTGGGCATTATTTGGGGAAACAAATATTTTAAATACTATTTAATATTTTCGACTTTATTTTTCTTAAAGAAAATAGTATTTTAAATAAGATATACAATTCCGAAAATGAAAATATTTCTATTTTAACAATCGGAACCACAAAATAAAATATTTATGTTTTAATAATGGGAACCACAAACTAAAATATTTCTATTTTAATAATCTGAAAAATTAGACAAATTAGAATATTGTATTTTTTGTGCCTACTGAGGTTTGTTGATAAACATACAGTATGTCTTATCACCAGGAAACTATTTCTACTCATAAATCTATTGAATGAGAACCATTACTTTCAGCAGTAATATTTAAAATTGAAGTTGAAAATAAATACAAAGTCGAAATATTTTCAATATTCTTAAAATAAAATACTATTTTCAAAAATTACTGCATCAAATAAATGATTTTATTTGCAAAAATTACTGCATCAAATAAATGATTTTATGTTCAAAATTGTACACATACTTTAATAATACAATAATATTAATACAATAGGATTATTTATTATTTACTGTTTAAAATACTATTTTCAGAACTTTATACATTGCATATCCATACATAATCATAAAAGAAAGTGTCTGCTCTTTTACGCTATTTAAATAAATATTTAATATTTTTGATTTTTATCATTAATCTGGCGACTCTGTGCATTGATACGATCGATTCCTGAAAGTAAGACTGCGAATTTTAAGACTTTACGCTCTGCACGACGAAAAAGTCTGCAGCTTTGTGTCCATTATTAAAAGTGACATTCTGTTTCAGCTTCTTAAACCGAGCCAAGTATTATTTCCTCCCACTCTTACGTTTATTACTCAGCGAATGAAATTCATACTTTGTACGGCAACCGATCTTTATTTCACCAATTAATAATTTCTGATTTGATTGATTAATAAACCTTACATTTTTATTTCTTTAATAATGTTGGAGCTTTAGGAACTTCATCATTTAGCATGACATTTTCATATTAAAATTCGTAATAGTTAATATTGTATTTTGTTGAGAATGCAGATCTGTTTCTTAAATGGAATAACAAATAATACCTTATACTAAACACTGCAGTTTATTATAAATATTCGAACTCACGAGTTTCGTTTGATTACTTAAACTTTTCATTTTGTCCTCCTATTCGTTTAGGTTTCGGATCGAAATTAAACAGTTTGCGCAAACGTTAACAAACCGTTTTCTTTTCGATCGCATTGTTTTACTTCTTTCTTTTTGTTTGTTCCGTAAAAATGCATGTTCCAAAAATGTTTGGAGTACAGAAAGCTCAGGTAAGACGAGTTTCCAGCTACTTCATTGTTATGTATCCATTGATTTATGATCTTGTTTGCAATAAATTAAATCAGCGCGTGTGTGTCGTTGTAATAAAATTGACGGGGAACGATAAATGGAATTACAAATTTCCAGACACTCGAGAGAAAAACGAGAACTTCGGCTCGAGCTTGCTGTTAGCCAATTCGCCGATGTCACCGAAAATAGTGAATGGCAGTTTCGCTGCCATTTACGACACGGCCGACGTGTTCGAGGAATGCACGAAGGCTTGGGGCCAATTGCGACTGGAAGCCAGAGATAGTCCAGGTAAAAAGATAGGAAAATGATTTTTAATTAATTCCGGTAAACGACAAATATTACAAGTTCCATTTGTTCAGAACAGGCCCGCGTAACTTTTTCCCCCACTACCAGTGGTGGCTAAAATTAGTGGGGGTGCTACACAGTTCCATACAAAGATTTTTGTATCTTTTTCATAAACTGGGGGATGGCTACTGACATTAAGCGTAAGGATTAATATTGTACAAGTATAAAGAAAAAAATTAAAGAAAAATGGACTGATTATATTAAATATTCATGAGTGAAATAAGTCGATAAATTAAATAGTTAAATAATTCGATAATACACTGGGGGGCATTCCTCGCTAGTTGCTCGGGACTGGTCTAAAACCAAAAATATTTCATTTTTTAAAACTTTATTCTTCTTTGATCACAGCTATGCGACGTCGGATTCGAGGAATACTTATGTCAGGGAAGCAATTCTCTTTGGACTCGCGTATGGACCTCGTACAGGTAGCAAAATTAAATTATTTACTTGTAGATATAAAGTATTATTTAATAATAGAACCACAGGACACTAAACGTAACTATACTGTGCAATTTTTATCATGATACGTGTTTAAAGAAACATTCAATAATCCTTCATAAATGCAGTTATCTGAACAGTGTACATGTGACGATTAACACTAAAACTCTTCTTGTGTTTGACACGAGTTTTGATCGAGTAACGCTTCCAATTCTTCATCTTAAAACTTTTTCGACTGTCCAGGCCGCTCTATGTCTTTGATGTTAAAATCGCCACTTTTAAAGCGTTTAAACCACTTGAAACACCGTGTTTTCGCAAGAGCATGTTCGCCATACAATTCCACGAGCAAACGATGACTTTCGGCTGCAGTTTTCTTTGCAAAAAAGTGATTCAGCAAAAGTTCCAGCGAATGCTGTTTCTTTCGCCAATTTTCAAAATTTTCCATGACTGTTGATTGATTTTGCAGTTTATGAATAGAGCTTCAAAATTACATGTATGTCAATGATTTGCTGCAGCGCATACACAAGTGTTGGCATCTAGTGTCAAATTCCGGTTTTTAAGTTATAGACCCAATAATATTATTTGAATTCGACTGTTCGACTGAATAAATTAAAAAAACTGATTGTCGACGTTACAGGGATACGCTTGCTGTCGTCCAGCTATCGATATGTCCTCCGAGTCACCGTTGAAGGAAGATGAGGACACGTGCGTCACCAACGAGACAGGATCCGATGCGACCCAATCCAATAATGGCAAGCAACAACACTAAATATCAATAATCTACCCGTTACTCCTCTTCACGTATTAAGTCGTACACTGTTCATATAAAACAGTACCGAAACGTAAATCGATTAAAGATTCACAGAGTTATAATTTTGAAATTCAAAGCAGATGCTTCTGGCGAAAGCCCGGCGAGCCAACAGAATTCGCAGGAAGTGTCAATGGCGGGTGAACAGTTGCGAAAGCAAAACTGTAAAGCTCGTTCGAGTCACGGCGCGGTGAACGGTTCCATCCGAATCGGTCTTCAAGATTGCACGAACGATTTAGCGTCCATGATCGTCACAGAGGCGACTCTGCCGAGGAGCGAAACTATAGGCGCCATTGGCCATCGATCGTACACCGGCGATCTATCAATCGCGCAGGAGCGACGCGGGGATCGAGGGAAAGAAAAGAAGAACAACGAAGGGGACGCGGGTTTCTGCAGTAAATGTGGCCACTGCATGGCGAAGGCAGACAACTAGTCGAGCGGTTAATAGAATTCAGATCGATCGCGTTCCTTCGTTCGACGGATTCAATTGTTGTTCAGATTAAGCGTCCCTGCGATCAATATTGTTGGAGCGAAAGCTACGAGAATAAATCTGAAGTTACTGTCGCACTGTCTCATCCATTAGTTTTCAACCCTTCAGCATTTTTAGAACACCTAACTCTTAACTCCTAACCCCTAACCCACTAACTAGCTGTGTTAGGCTTAAAGACAGAAGAAAATGTTGCAGAGAGAAGTTGTACTGTTGAAGGGAAATACTATGATAAAAAAATGTTCCGATTATTGTTGTTTTCAACATTTTGAGGGTCATTGATTATCTTTAAATGATACCACGTATTTTTAATGTCAAGACGAATTCAATGATGTGGTAAACTAATATAAATATAAACTAATATATACATATATGGGTGGAAAACTAATATATATACTAAAGATGTGGTAAACTAATATAAATATATATGAAGATGCCAGACCTATGAATTATTATATTAGGGAGATTTCATTAAGGGAGCTGGAAACATATACAAAGATAAGTAGGTATAGTTTGTGTGCTCCATTGGATCAACGGAAATTGAATTTCTGAAGCCATTAGAACCCTGCGTTTTTAGAAGAAACATTGTCCATACTTATAGTCCATTCTTCTTTAGTCCATCCATACCATCCTTCAGATATTCTTCGAGTAATAAGTGTTTAGGTAGAGTAAACGTGTCGAGTTCAATGACATATAAACTTTATTGTGATTCATGATACGACATGTCAATTCACCAGGCCAGTCTAGGCCCTCGATTATCTCCGCTTCGGTATTCGACGAATACACTTAACAATAAATATTATAATTTCTCTTACAATACACTTTTCCTTTTGTTCTGATTCTTCTCATAATTCACGCGACGAAAATATTGTACAGCTTGTCCACGAAATGACGTAGACAGAAGTAAAGGGTTTGAGGTGTTGGTGGGGGGGGGGGATGTTTGTTGCACATCCATCGTATATTTTATATTGAGGTAAGTCAACAAAGTATCACTATTTGCATCTGGTAGTCTATTATATTCGCTTTAACAATCAATTCGCGTCGGTACAACGTACTCACTGAGCTTTCGAGACTCGACACACCATCGTCGGTAGTAACAACAATCATTAAATTACAACATTCCCTCGGTTACGTTCGCTTGTACCTGAACACGTCCAACGTCCATGAACAGGTTAACTCAACACTTTTATTCGGAACAATCAGAGTTGTCAGATTAACAGTTGTGTCCCCTCTCTACATTCCACGAGGAGGGGATAATTTTTTCACGTCATCTGACGACTCTGCTGTGAACAGACCTTCCGGAGGACCTGTTCAGTGCTTCACAGACTTGCATGGGTAATGGCGGGCTCGTCTATACTTTGCAGACGATTCCCGATAATGAAACATTAATAAAATGATCCGTCATCGAAGGCTGAAATTCCCTTTGTTAAAACTTTCATTTTATCGTTAATATAAGAACCACAACAGGAAATATAACAGTCTTAAAATCCAGCCGATTCGTCTTAGGTACAGTAGATCTTCAATAGACGCGACAGCCTCGGGAGAATTTGGTCGCGTCTATCGTGTGGAAATTGTCGCGTTTATAGAAAATACTCGGAATTTGAGAAACATTGATTACCCATGCTTCGAGACTATCATCATCAAAATCAGAAACCTCGCGTGCTCGCACCACAGACGGATACTTTCCGAACACCCTGTGTTCGATATTTACGCGATCAATTGCCACCGTTCCTCTCGTATCCTAGCTAAGCGCTGCTTATCCATAATCTGGTAACATCACCATTGTACTACGTCTGGTAAAAAATTAATAAACGCCGGGGCAAATAATTGTTCGCCAACAACTTTCATTCTGAAAGATACACTATGTGTTGTTCGTTCGTTCGCGTGTGCTCGATTCTGCATCGATTTCCGCGCTCTTACCACTACGCTTGCTATTTGCTGAACGTGTCGGCCTTCGTTAACGACATCGTTATCGATAAATTATTAACTTCGACGATATGTGCATTAAGGAAAATTATTTCACTCTATCACTTGCGACTTTAACGCTTCTCCGTTTTTCTTTTTCTAGTGTAGATAAAGCGGGACACGTTTGATCGATTAAACATATATGTATATGCATGCAGGGTGATCAACTTGCACATCTCGAATATTTCCGTTGTTTGTAATAATATGGAGAAAAGTACTGTACTTGCTTGAGAGAGTAATAACATACTTTTTCGACTTACATATTCAAATACGTTATGATACAGAAACTCAAGATTACCTTTACATCTCGATTAAATATTAAGTGTAAATATACTTATGTTTGAAGCTTCTTGTGATGCATCGATTTCAAGAAACAGCAGCTAACTTGAATGTTACTTCTTCCCTTAATGATTTAAATCTTTCAATTTGTCAAATTTTCTAAAGATTTCCAATTTTATCTACTCAATTTTGCTATAAATGCATACAGATCCGCAGTCCAATCATTTGTTTACATTATTAGAAGTCACGGAAGTATTGATGGTGTGCAAGCTGCGTGGACCACCCTGAATATAGCAATCAAGCTGCAGCAGCTTATCGAGATAATCGAAAGTTAACCCTTTGTAGCGTAATCCAGTCAGCAAAATCTGTCCAATCATACTTTGCGAACAAAACCTGGTCATTTTGATGGCAAGATATGTCTGCAACAGTATTTGGCCCTTATTTCTGAATCTGCAGACCAAAACGTGTCGCCAAATACCGAAACAGATGGTTCGGTATGTGGTTACAAAGTTTGGAGCCAAAATTCCATGCCAAATGGAAGCCAAATGGATGCCAAACCTTGACCTCGTCATAGCGGGCAGGTCGGTTGCACTAAGAAAGAACCAAATCTTGTTCTAAGAGTAAATATCTTGCTGTAAAGAGGGAAAATTGAATTTCCTTTATACTTCCCAGTTATACAATGTTGAGTTGTATGCATTTTCAGTAATTTAAATATTTACAAGTCTTAAAATAATGACAATAACGATTTTTCCCGATATTTACTCTGAAAACAAGGTTAGGTTCGCTGATAGTGCGACCAACCAGCCCTCTTCAACGATGACAGACCCTGCCTTCGATTTGGCACGTAATTTTGGCACGAAACATTGTCTTTGACGGGAAATTTGGTGCCAAATTCATACGGAATCAAGAGCAGACTGCTTACCGGGTAAAGCGGGCGAAGCGTTGGAAAGCTGAGGCGTTAGAACGAGTGCGAGTGGTCGTTCTTTTGAATCGCGTTTGCCAAATAGAGCTCGCAAAGGGTTAATCGAATTGAACGGAATAGAAAACCTGAGACGTTTCTGCGATTTCTTACGAGCTAGACGTCTGTCCCGTCGAATCCTACGCGTGGTCCTTCGAAACAACGAAAACCGTGGAGAAATCAAGTGGAAAACTATAATAACTATGTCGACAACACACCGGAAACTTTGTAAAGCAGTGGCGCACCCAGGGGGTGACTAGCGGGCCTCAGCCCCTCCCCCAAAGAAAAAGTAAATAGAACATTTGAAAATTAGTTAAACCGTAGAACAGTTGCTGCTATTGTGCAGGGGCGGATGAGCTGGTTGGGGATGGTCGGTAGCATTCGAGATCCCGACCACTCCCAATTTAGCTCAGGAAGGTTACCGTGGGGTTTTAGTGGGTAGGTCCTTCTGGCTGGGAAAGTCCCACATAACCCTGACTCTCCCCCAGGAGGGCGGGGTATGCGTAATACATTTCCCCACGTAAAAAAGGGCCGGATTAACTATATAGCAAATACTACAGGCCCCGCGCTTGGGGCAAAAAATATTTAGCATGTAAAATTGCGTAACAATAGCCCTGGCTATCGTTAACAGATATGTTTGCTAAACAAAAGGTTATTCAACTAGCCTCCCCCCCTCCAAGATTAAATCCTGGGTGCGCCACTGTTGTAAAGTATAGTCGTGTGACCGTTCTCGGAGCAGAATTGGGGAACAACGAGATATATATGTATATATATTACGTGCTGTTCAAAACGCTACTTGACCATCGAAACATCATCTCATGCTAACCGGAACCACTCCTCTCAATAAAATAAAAAAAAAAGATCAACCAGAACGACACTAACGAAGAATCAATAAGGCGAGAAAAATCAAACAGTCCGGGGGCAACGGCATTACAGAACTCGATTACACACACTGACACGTAAATACGTAAGGGGGTAATCTTGACACTTGCATCGTAAAATATCGATCATACACCATTCACTATGCGCAAAATGTTCGTCAACAGCGAGATAAAATGTGTAATATAGAGCGTGTCGTATACATAGGTACCGGACATCTCGGCGCAAGTAACATCGAGTTTCTCAACAGACAGAAAAATGTACATCAACGATCCTTCTTCGATCCTGATTCAATATGCAAGCACTTGGATATCTATATACAGTAAAGTCGCGTTCACTGTCCGCGGTCGGGTACGCCATCACTGTCCAGTATCGACCCACTCCACTGTCATGCTGTCCGTCACTACGTTCGGCTTTCTTTTGAACTCTCGGCGCGGTAGACGCAGTAAAAAGAAATAATGTCTGTATGCGATCACTGTCCGCGCAGAACACAGGTTGTTGGACAGTAAACGCGACTTTTCTGTATGAATTTTTCGTGTAGAGAAGCGGTTACTAAAGAGTATCGAAGACACCCCCAAAGCAGTTTCGATCTTTGACGATCGTTGACATTCTCGGAAGAGTCGTTCAACGAATTGACATATTTTTTTTTTTTTTGGAAAACGTCGCAGAGATTTTAGACAACACTTTTTCTAGGGTATAGACTGTTGTCGGCGTGTCAGGTCCGAATCATGCAAGATTGAGTTGCCTAAGATTCGTCTCACATTCGCCGTTACTTCGCATGGTACTCGTATCGGTTGCATCACGTGGATTCATTCCGGCTGCGAGGCCAGACTCAGAAATGATATTCGCCAGTGTCACAAGCTGATTCCGTTTGACGTTGCTGTGCATCAGCCACCCCTGCGCTCTTTGGAATCGCTTTCGTCTCGCAGAAACGATCAAGACGAACAAAATCACCAAATAATAAGATGGTTAGAATTTCTTTACTGTGACATCTGCTACGGTAAATGCGATAGACTGATGATTATGTATAATTGCCGGTTATTATATAATGGTGACCTTAAATAACCTTGAGTAATTATAGTCACTAAATTCCTAATGAAAAGGACTATCGTTGTAAGTATTTAAAAAAGTGCCCCGAACTTTAAAGAAATTTATGAATTTTTAAATAAATTCATTTAATGTTTAACGCTTTGAAATGTTCCATTATTTTTCTTTTTGGTTAATCAGTTTAGGAGAGTTTTCTTGCAACTTATATTTTTTACTTGAGCTTGAGGGCCCCAACATCTTTACTGCCTGGGGCCTCCATTTGTCTTGAGCCACTACTGGGCCCCGAATTCGAAGCATCCATTTTTTTACGAAAAATTAAGTTTAGGTTAGTTTTCTTGCAACTTTTGTTTCTAACTTGAGCTTGAAGGCCCCAAAATTTTTACCGCTTGGAGCCTCCATTTGTCTTGAGCCACTACTGAGCCCCGAATTCGAAGCATCCATTTTTTACGAAAAATTAAGTTTAAGAGATTTTTTTTGCAACTTCTATTGCTAACTTGAGCTTGAGGGCCCCAAAATTTTTACCGCTTGGGGCCTCCACTTGAGGGTTAAAATTCGTCTAGAAAAACTGCAATCACATCCGTAGTCTATCAAATTGGCCAAATTGATCGTATAAAATAACCTAATAACCGGCGATTAAACAAATGCACTGGATTAACCAGATTTACTGTAACATCAGTAATTGTCGATTTGATCCGCGGTTTCTCCGAGGAGCGCAACAGCGACTAGAGGAACCACCAGCTAACTACAAAGCTGGGGCTCGAGAGAATGCGTGATGGTTTTGAGAAATAAATTCGCGAGAAGAGAGTCAGGATCGCGTAGCCTCGCAGCCGCGCGTGCGACAATGAACAAATGACGCGACACGAGCCGCATGGCTTGCCAGAGAAACACCGGTTAGCTCGCTTTGATCATCGCAAGCACCGAAGCTTGTTTGGCAAGAAGCTTCGCCAGGAAGCCTCTCTGTGAGGACATGCGCGTTCAACTTGCCAACCGTGCCAGCCAGACGATCCACACGGATCGTCTTGAGTCGCGTGATCGGAAAAAGCTCGTTTCGACGAGCCACTCGAAGCGAGTCGTCTTCTTACGATCGAGTTGCTCGTTTGTTAGTGTGTTCAAAGAGAGCGAGAGACAAATTCCGCGTTTCAAAGCCTGAAAGCCAGACCTACATGTTAGTTAGGACCCGTTGTTCGCACGGGTTGGGCGTGGCACGTTCGAAGCTGAAGGCCCACGTTTGTGCTTGATTAATTCGATCTGCCTCGCGTTGCATTCGTCGGGGTGGAAGGTTTCGTGTTCGGGTCACTGTGTTTCAAGCCGGGACTTTCGGACGGCAAACAGACTTCCTTTTCAATCGCGAAACTTCGCTTAGAAATTGTCATCTTTAAGAGAGTCTCGCGGAGACTTGAAGATTTTTAGACCCACTTCGGGAATCGTAGTGCTAAAGTGACAGCAATCGGATTCTTTTTTATCTTTGGAAGACTGTTTCGTCTCGAAACTACGGCTACGAACATGGAGCTCTACGTTTGTCGCAAGAGTACTAGTATCCATGCAAGTGTCATGCAAGGTGTTGCTAAGGGTCCCATGGAAATCACCGACACAAATTCTCTCGACACGGTTTCCACCGACTCGAGATTTGACCGACATTAACTTTGGCCGACAACGATCCCGTCAACGAACGAATTGTTTTGTAGGACAAATTCATTGTCGGTTAAAGTCGTCGTCGGTGAAATTTGCTGTCGATCAAATTCGTTGTCGGTCAACATTCGTCGTCAGCCAAAGTTATTGTGGATGAAATCTAAAGTCGGTGAAATGTTATCGGTGAAAACCGTGTCTGGGAAATTCGTGTCGGTGATTTCCATGGTACTCGTTGCTGCACGGAGACGTCGCGGACAGAGGAACATTCGTCTTCTGTTATATTTTAGCTGCTTGAAGAATTGGAACGATACGAAAATAGTTTTCTAGTTCGATTCGAAGCTATTCTGGCTTGAATCTCTAGCTCAAATCTTCCTCTGTCGCCGTTTTTAACACACTATACCGAAGGTGCTACAATCCATGCACTCAGAGTAGCTCCTTTCTACGTGTGAACACACTTTTGCTAATTACGTGATTGTAGAACTCGCTAACACTACTGTCATACACCGACGCTCAGGCGCACCGTCGAAAGATCTGTTCGCAATCTTGTTTCTTTAGCTGTTGTACAATTTGCTCCTTTGAACTGAGAATTTTAATGTTATTCATTGATTTTTTAAATGAGAAACAACATCTCCCACAATTTGGGCCACATTCATAAAAAGAATCTACGGTAAATGTTACCGTTTTTTATTAAAAAGTTTAGAATAAACAAGTTTCAAAAATATACCAATGGAATTGGAAGATTTTGATAAGTAATTGCCAGATTAAATAAATAATTGTGATGAACACATGTCAACACTTGAACAACACTTGACAAGAAAGTATAGAAATTTTTTTTTACATTATAATTTTAAGTAAAATTATTAGATGATGTTACTGAGGGTAACTTGTTCAGGCATAGATTTTTCAAAATTATGCAATAATCACAGGTCGGTGATGTGTTAAAATGAATTGTTTTTCGTGATCTTTCGAAGGGCACGTGGGCGGGTGAACTCGAAACGTAGAACACGAAAATGCTGTCATCGGTGCTCGCTGATTGCCGTCGACGTCACTAATGGCGTTGATGTCGATATCGACCGAAACCATGCGGTCCGACCGTGGATTACCATAAGCTGAGTGGTACTATTCCCGTTTTTCTCCCGTTTCGCTCTCTTGGAGTGCAATATGCGCAAAACACCGGTGTCCCATTCAGATGGCGAATGATTAACCCTTAGCACTCGAATAGTGGCTCTGAGGCGCCGCTAAAAATTGCTGTGGCATCTAACAAAGTATTGTTGTAAACAAAATATTGTTTACTGTATTAATTATGTCGGTCTCTAATCATTTAGATAACGAAAAATTTCAAAAATCATAGGGAATGGAAATAGTCTAGCTAGGAAGCAATGTTTAATACTTTTTGTTAAAGTAGCTCCGAGTGCAAAGGGTTAACGTTGACAAGACGTTTGCAGTGACGAAGAACAATGAACGGTATAGCAACACCGAGAGAAAGAGAGAGACTTCTAACAAGAACACATCGAATAGTAAAAAGGCAAATAGCAAAAGGTTTCGATCGAAACTAGAATGAAAAAGTTTGTGCATAGACGTCGAATGTCGCTTCACCCACAACTGGAGAATCGAAATCTCTGTCTGCTCGGAGACGTGTCTTCGAAATTAGCGAGAGCTCGTCGACGCTAAGTTCAGTAAACTAGTATTTACAATGTTGATATTCAATTTTAATCCTGGCGATAACTATTACTTTGAAAGCAGCAGATCGCCATCGTCGCACGCTCATTGATATCAAATTTCTACTAACCCAATGCTACCAGCGTTTCAAAGTTACGAAAATGGCACCCGAATGCCTGGCCAACAATCGACTTCTATGCATCCCGATAGTCGCGTCTCTTTGTGTCCACACACGATTATCCTTCGTCACTACGGAAAAATTTCCACAAAATGGTTCGGCACTCCCATACCGGTGCCTGGCTAATGCGAGTACTTAACACACAACTAAAGATTCTCCTAGGACTTGCAATGATCGAACAACATTTTGCGAGTGTTCATCAGGTATAAATTTATGCGCATAGTTTCGTGTTCTATGATGACTAGGAGAAACGTGGCGGAAACTGGTACGGAACGAGGTGGTCAAGCGGGTGAGAACTCTACTGACCAGTGGCGCGTTTCCCTATGGGCAACTTGGGCAAATGCCCGGGGCCCTGAACACAAACCAAGATCCAAATTCTACGATTTTCTCCCGGGGGCCCCGAAATTCTACTTTGCCCAAGGTCCCAACTAGTTATAACGCGCTACTGCTACTGACGATACATTTCAATCAGTATGATGCTTGGTCTAGGGTACCTCTATCCAATGGAGCTACGGCCAAAGTGATCACGAGGATGCATTATGAGAATCAGATAAGGTTGCTCCGGGATTCAATGAATGCAAGTAATGAACGAATCAAAAATAATGTCGGAGAAACGGTTATGGATGTGTATTGAGGATACACGTATTCGCGGGTACTAATATAGATCCGTATTTTAATCCCCGAATGGTATCCGGAGTTCTGCACGAATAAAATATAATTAATAAATTCGTGTATTTTCAACACACGCGAAATGGGCATCCCCAGCTAAAACCATGCAGAATCTCTTTGCCAAAGGAAACTCGTAAACGTAGTGGCAGAACTTCCTGACTTTCTGGTTCAAGCTTGACGCAGCTATCGTAACCAATTTTGAGTGGAACTCGCGACAAGATTCCATTGAAAGGGAGTCGTTGCTAAAAGTACCATGCAAATCACCGACGTGAATTTCTCCGGGACACGGTTTTCACCGACTCCAGATTTGACCGCCAATAACTTTGACCGTGAACGATTTTATCCGACAGCAATTTTGACCGGGAACGATTTTATATTCGTTGTCGGTCAAAGTCGACGTCGACCAAAGTTATTGTCGGTCTTTACTGTCGGTCAAAGTCGTTTCCGGTCAAAATCGTTGTCGGCCAAAGTTATTGTCAGTGAAATCTGGAGTCGGTGAAATGTTGGCGGTGAAAAGCGTGTCGGGGAAATTTTTGTCGATGATATCCATGGTACCCTCGCTGCGCAAGGATTGATCGTTGACACCGCGAACGTGCTATCAGCTTCGTGCAAGACAGACGAGTGTCCAAGGAACGAATATCATCACATGGTGGGTGCATGTTCTGGCAAGGACAAATTGAGATTCTTTTCCAGTGCACGTATCACGAACTCATTGCAGCAATGCCGAACGGTGTTCTCTCCCAGGTAGCGACCAAACAAAAGGTAAAATCGTGACAGTGATCGATGATATGTTTACACAGAACACAATCGGGGGATCTCTTGCTACATTCTATGCCTGAGAATGAGAGAAATAGAGAGAGTGAGAGACAGAGAGAAAGAGAGTAATAATTTGTGTGTTGGAATGAGCGATATGCAAAGTGCCAGCTCTCCGAAAGAGAAGAAGAAGAGTCCGATCAATGTTCTTATCTCCTTTCAACCCCACGCCGTATGATTTCTTTTTACAATTACAGCGGTCAACTAAGATCAAAAGAATTGATTTATTTATTTGAACGGTTAAACAAATCAGACTCTTGTTAGATGAAATCAAAAGGCGCATTCGTACTTATTAAGCTTCGTTTAAAATCTTCATGACAAGCGTGAAATACGGCAAGTGGTTAGATTGAACTTTTCTAATCGGGTTTAGTGGGTTATTGGTTCTCCTCCTCTTCGAAGTTCGCGGCATTTTGCCTCTAATGTTCTATTGTCGTAGAAAATACAGTTTTCTTTCGCTACAAGTCGTATTCGACGAATGGGCTTCGGTCTTCAGTGGGACGATATGTAGCTCTTTCAACGTGTTGGCGAACGAGGGCACCTGTTCACTTTGTTCCCGAGTAAGTGTAGAGATAAAACTGTCGACTGACCAGCAATATCTTTCGTTGGAGAAAGTGGGATATGACAACCCCTTTCGAAAGAAGATGAGGGGATTTCGTGTTGTTGCGAGGATAATATCGTCGCCTTGCGTTGAAAGAAAACTGTAGTTCGTTTGATTCGAGTTTGAAAGTGCAATCCGAGTGTTGGGGGATCGCTCTTCCCGACGGGGGAATTCGTGTCGCCGACTAAGAGTTAAACGTCTATGTGGATATGAATCGGAAACCACTGCGGGTGAATCGAGTAAATCAGTGTTATACAACGTGACCATTGCAACGTTCTACAAAGCAAGCTGGGACCCCTAAAATGGCCGAGCGTAGTACAAGGATGGCCGACAGGATCATCAGGAGAACGGGATTCGAACACGAGGTCGGGGATACACGATTGCACATATCCTCCTCACAGAAGCACATGTGACCAGTGCCGGTTCTTTCCATCATGCACACGTGGTCCACCATGAACAAATTTATTTGCAGCTGCGAAGTGCAGGTCCGTCTCACACTTTCGTACGCTGTAAACAGAAAAGAAACCATCTTTAGAAGTCTGGATTTACCAAAATTCCAATTATACCCAGTGAACAATCTTTCTTGTAATTTATAATTTAACGATTTTGATTTATTAATTACTCCCTACATCAACCCTCGAACTCCTGCGAGTTCTAGGCCTACGCCAGAGTCTATTCTGACGGATATCTCACTAATACACCCCGTGGCAGAATGTTGCCGATCGGAGCCATTGATACCGATTTTCGAGAAAACATTCACACTTTAGAAGTATATATATATAAGCTTATGTTATTTTGTTATTTTTCATTCTTCAATAAGCCCCTTTTTCATTTCCCATCAGTTTTAAGTTTACTTCTAAATTGTGAATGTTTTCTCGAAAATCGGTACCAATGGCTCCGATCGGAAATATTGTGCCACGGAGTGCAGTTAACCCTCATACGCTCCTCAAAAATAGCTGCATAAAAGAGACTAGAATAACAATTCACCCATTTTTGTGTTACACGTAAAATTAACACATTATGTTTCATTTATAGCAGCATATTTTAAAGAAATACATCTCACGACGTGGACATGAAAGGATGAATAATTTTACAGTATGTGAATATATTGAATGGGCGAATTTTCACCCTGAGGAACGTATGAGGGTTAATATAGTAAAGTCGCGTTTACTGTTCGCGATCACTGTCCAGTGCCTACCCACTCCACGTTCGGCTTTCTTTTGACCCTTCTGCGCGGCCTGCGCGGTAGACGCAGTCACAAATAAAATATTATCGGTACGCGATCACTGTCCGTGCAGAGCACAAACTGTTGGACAGTAAACGCGATTTTACTGTAATTGGAAATACACATCATTCAAGAATTTTACTTATTATTCTACTGTACTGTTGTTAAACGCGGTACACTTCATTTATAATTTAATTTCTCACATAGAAATGATACTAAATTGATTAACTCTATAAAGAATTATTTAACTATAGTCTTTCTATTGCGAAAGTTTCTTACATCTAATCTATTCGAGGTATCGAATCCCTCGTACCTATATCACAGTCTCTAATGTTCTTAAGTATTATAGTATAGGTTGTCTTTTGATGTCTTCTTTATCTAATCATTAGTTAATAGACTTTCGTCCAGTTTCATAGAATGTTTCAAGCTACTTACTTCGAAACCAGACATTAACTTAACCCTTTGCACTCGGAGCAATTTTAAATCGAAAATTAAATATTTCTCCCAACCTCGAATAATTCCATTCTATGACATAATATATCATGAAATACTCAAATGTTTAGTAATTGATTAGATAGAAACATATTTAATAATGGAAACAATACTATGAATAATGATACAACAATTTTTAGTGCTGATTCTGAGTCACCACTCGAGTGCTAACGGTTAATTTTTGCAAGTTAAAGGACGAGCTAATTTGTAATCTTGTTAGGACATTGAAAAATTGCGTAGGACACACTCACGTGTTTTCGCGTTGCGAACCATTTTTACACAGCAGCCGTTACAGGTCATCAGGGGCGGTTGGTCCCTCGGGAGCGCGGTGTAATTGAAAGGGTCCTTGCATCTGAGGTCCGTCCACGAATCGCATTCGTAGCAGTAAACCGAGCGAGCTGTAAAACACCGTCAACAATGAAGCCAACCATATTTCGTCACCCCAACTTCAGATAGAGAAGAGACAAGAGGCAAACTGTCCTCGAAAATTCCAAGAACACTTCGACACGCGTCGCAAATCATTCTTCTCAACCCTTAGCATACTACCCAACTCTCCCTTTTCCAGAGACTGTTGAAAATATATTAACAGACATTGTTCTATTGTTATGAATTTCGACAAGCCAAATACAGATTTTTTCAAGAACTGTCACGTACTTTTTGGGGAAACAAATCACAAGCATTATTCAAAACAGTTTTGATATTATTAAATTCGTTTGTATTCTATAAACTGTAAAAAGCGCAACTATTCTATGAGAGAATAGGTTTAATTTGATGTGCACAATGTGAAAAAGATTACATAGGATAAAAGTGATCTGGTTTGACAGAAATGTCTTGATTTTGGAATTAAAAAAATGATCTGGGCTGACAGAAATGTCTTGATCTTGAAATAAAAATTGCTTTGAGTACAAAGGTTGAAAGCTTGCTTGGTTGAGTATGCTGAGGGTTAATGCGATACTTATTAAAAGTAACTAGCAAACAAAATTGTAAGAATTTATATAGCTATCGATAATTTTTGATAATTATCGATATGGAAACGATATGGAAATTCGCAAATATAATAGACAACGACAGATTTGACTCTGAAGACGTAAGCCCTGCTGTCTAGTGTTGACGTACAACGTTGACAACAAGGACACTGAAGAGGAGAAGCTGGTTTGATCACTCACTCTGGCACTCTGCGCGACAGACGGTGGCAACCGCGAGTACAATTGCCGCTGAAACGAAACATCGATGATTATTTTCGACGATGGAAAACAGATCGATAACTGCGAACAGCTACAAAATGATAATTCTGAACAACTTAAAACGGGTGCACAACGCTAGGACTACCACTATTGTTCCTACTGCTACGGTCTTTGCTATCGTCGTGAGTGTACTTCACTGGCAGCTAGTAACATTAGAAATGTGGATGTGATCGGTCCATCGAATTTAATAAATCGATTCCAAATGGATTACTTATTCTTATAATCCCGAATTATTTTACACGATTTGTGTATACCGTTTTCCAATGTTCTTGATATAGTTATCCTTTGATCTTCTTCTCAATTAAAGACTCTATCTTGTGATTCGATATCAATTAAAATGTCTCCAAACAGTGTTTACTCGATAAATATCTAACCTTTCATAAACGAATAACTTTTTCGAAATTGGACCCAACATTTTCGGTTGTCCCACGTGGATGAGAATAATTGAATTGTGTCGAGATTTTATAGTCTGCTTGGCATAAATATTACAAAATTGATAAATAATTGATAACCTATGGTTGAAACTGGGTTCTCGAACATATGCTCTCCACACAGCTTACGTAATAATCAAATTAATGGAACTCTCAGTATCAAAGTTCGAAGGATGTTTCTCGTGATCCAGAATTCCATGGTAAATATTACGTTTAGGGGAGGTAGATGATCTTGACCTTGAAATATGTTGTCAAGGACAAAATTCTGAACAACTTTTCTCTACACATCTACCCGTCACACGGACCTAGTTCCCGAGATAATTGCAAAAAACTATTACTAATAGCTACTACTGTATTGAATATGGAAAATTCAATTTAAATAATATTTTGTTATGAACAATAGATGTATAGAGAAAAATTGTTCAGAATGTTGTTCCTAACATCATATGTCAAGGTCAAAATCATCGGAGCTCCCTCCCCTAAACGTAATATTTAACAATTCCATTTCAAAATGATGACTTTCGCACGAAGACTATAACAGAGAATTTTCGATGCTCCTCGATAATCGATAGTCCCCAGGCAAATACTCTTTTATGCTATTTTCATACCTTCCAGCGCGCAGCGTTTCTTTGTCGTGGCATGTGTGGGAAATATTGTTGTTAATAAGAAAATGGCAGTCGATAGTTTCGAGCTTTATTCTGTGTTAGCAATTTTAGAAACTTGTTCGTACGTACCTCGTACACAGCGTGCCTAATAACGTAATCGATTCTTAGGGGGAGCTATATACAAGCAGTCTACGAGTATGCACGAATTACTTATGTGTCGCATACGCAGCCTGTCGTTGACGATAAAAATGATGAAAAAAAAGATTTTTTTTAAAACTTATATCGTTTCTCGTTGTAATTAACTCACCACTGTATGATTTTTTAAATTAGAATAATAAAATTGAAAGAAGGTCAGTTTTGTGTTTCATTTAAGGGAAAAATATTAAAAGAAATTAAAACAACATTTTCAGAAAAATAAACATAAATAAAAATAGTAAGAAGAAACATTCTTAGTTTACTATATACCAGATTTGTTAAGTGTATCAGATGTGATACACTATGTAGCGAAGAGATTAAGATTGTTATATATTGTTTTATAAAAATCATTGAATTTATTCACAATGTTTATAATAACACGTGCTCGAGTAAAGAAATTTATTGAATAACTTCTGATGAAAGCACGTACCTTTATAATTTCAATAATGAAAAAATAACCGTACGGTTCGTGTTAAAATATGAAATTTGTGTATTATGAATTTTATTAGAAAAACCTCCTTTAGGAAGTTTTATAATTTGTGTATCTGGAAATACAAATTCACCAGATACGCCCCCAGATATTCCAACTGACCCCTCAGTTGGAACATTACTTCCCAAATATTATTTTGCCACATTTACGAATAATTTCTATATAGCCTACCACTACCGCTGCTGCATATATCACGAATTAAACGTTGACACATTCGGCGCCATCTTTTGGCAATGTTTCCATCGGAGTTTAACGTATGACGAAACTCTATACTATTTATATTCCGCATAATTTTATATTTATATCGCATGCAGTACGGAGACACGGAAATTCAGAGTCCTAATAAATTTCAGTGTACAAACAACTTCGCAAAAAGTGTAAAAAATCAATTAATATACGTTCTAATTTTTTAATGTATATAGAAACTCTAAATCTCACGAAATATTTTACCAAAATCGAAAAAAAGAAATACAAAACGTATTAAAAGTTGCCAATTACTAGTTTCTTTTACAAAATTATAAATTTCAGTGTATAAACAACTTCACAAGCCATTGTAAAAAATTAATTAATATACGTTCTAATTTTTTCATGTATACAGAAACTCTAAATGTTCCTAGATATTTTACCAAAATCGAAAGAAAGAAATACGAAACGTATTAAAAATTGTTAATTACTAGTTTCTTTTATAAAATTTCACACACTTGCATGTTCTATAAACATAATCTGCGATCTAAATTGTAGATTACAACAAACTATAATAATGTGTCTCCGCTTAAGCCCGTGCATAAGTTTTCTGAAGTTGTGCTCGTAAGTAGGTTCAACGTGTTTGGGGGACTCCTTCAAAAATAGATCAAATACAAATAATAAGAATATTCACACGAATAGTATTTCTTTAGAATTCGCTATACCGTATGGTATAGAGGCCATTTTCGGAACTCACCCACTAGAAAATAATTCTTCTCCATGTTGTCCTGGCGTTTTCTTCTTACTTTTTATCCACTGTCATGGCGCGCGACGAATCCACCCTTGAAGCAAGAACGCTCACCAGATACGAGTCACGCAGTTGCATTCGTTTGCGATCAACTGCAATCGAAATTAGAAAACTACTTTGCGATCAACTTGCTTCGAAATTCACTGAAATTCTTTCAACATGATTAGACCTATATTTTGCACTTGCAATTCCTTTGGAAGTCACATTCAACCCCATCGAAATCAATTTTACGCTTTTGCAAATTAATTTCAAATATAACAGGGTGAAATTGATATGGAAAAGGTTGAATTTGAAATGCAAAACTTATAACCCTTTGGGCTCTCGGAGCCATTTTAATTTTTAACACGAAAACTAAACATCTCTTCCGGCCTACAATAATTCCATTCAATATTAATGTTTTTATTTGTATGAATATGAAATAGATACAATACCCATACAATACTCAAATGTTTAGTAATTTATTAGATAGTAACATATTTAACAGTTTAAACAATATTTTGAGTCACCGTTCGAGTGCTAAGAGTTAAAATCAGTGTCCTGTCGCCATGTCTTCTTCTGGTCTCTACCATCTGTTTAATTATGCAAACCTAATCAAGAAACGAAGCACGTAAAGCTTGAATAGAGTTGCTCATTTTAGAAAATCGATATTGCAAATGGATTTCGGTATTACATGGAGTACGATAAATATATTCAACCGACTGTATTTCTTACGGATCAAAAAGATTTTGCATTTAAAAGACACAAGATATTGGTCTTCGCGGGATCTTGGAAGCAGTAACACTGCGGGAAACAGCTGATTGCGAGCCAACAAAATGCCGCATATCCTAACTCGCTGTTTCCACATCGATGTAGGGGACGATGGGTAAAATGAATGACCACGGAATATAAAGGGTGATGAAACAGTAAATGGATAATTTAGAAAGAATAAATGAAACGGGGTTCACTTTTTTATACTCTTATAAATTGTTTAATTTAGTCAGCGGTACATCAATATGAAGAAATCAGTTTTCAAGGATTTTAAGACAGAATATTATACGATTTTTTGAGATCGTCTTTAACTGGACTAGATGTGAATGATCAGTGCATGAAACAGATACGACTGTGATTGTACTGGCCGGAGCAAGCTGCTTGAAAGTAGGTCTCGTAAATTTATTCCATCACATGGATACTAAAGATATTGCCAAAATTTCATTTTCACTGCTTCACCACTTTGTTGTTAGGGATATTTTTGGGCTACTGTGTTGGCAGTTGATGTGACAAACTGCAAATTCATTGTTAATTTATAAATTAAAGTAGTGAAGCAGTAAAAGTAATAAAAATGAAATTTTTAGTATTCGTGTCAATGAATAAAGAATTTAAATATATGTATTTAAAAGATGATATTGGTTGTTCTCAAGTGTCATACATATATTAGGGTTTGTCGGTTCTTAAAAACCCGTATACCTTATGTTTTCCTTTTTTATATTCTTGAATTATTAAAAACAAAATAATTAAAAACTATTGTTTTAAGTTGTAAATATGTCTTGGTTTTTATCTGTAAAAATTCCAAACCGGTTTAAACCGGTTTCATGAAGAAATTAAAATCCGAAATCGGTTGTTTAAATAGTCGGTTTTTGTATACACCCTAATACATATATTTCGTTACATTCGTAACAAACATTCAGCCTACAAAGACTCAAGAGAAGAGAAGTATTCTGAAAGTATGGAAATGTCCCCGTTTCGTATAACATAGGTTGCACTATACTATACATGCTAAAGTTGAAGAAGCCTGGATACTTGAAGTAACGTCTTTTGTTCCAAGCAACATCGATCTGGCAAGCGAAATACGTTGTTTGCCCATAAGCTAAAGTACCTGACGGTGAAGGCGACGCTGAGCACACTCAATCATTTAACCCTACACGTACTTATCCATATTATTATTTTCAAAGTACTGATTTTTTTTCAAAATACTGTTTTTTATTTGTGGGACTGGGAGATATTTTAATAATTAAACATTTCTTCCGAGCTAGAGTATTTCCATTCCTTGCGTTTATTCAAATTGTATGGATACGAAATTGTTCTAATACTTCGTACAATACCTAAATGTTTAGGTAGTTAATGTAAACAATATTGTAGGGGCGCCTCAGAGCCACCATTCGAGTTGTTAAGTGTTCAAAACTAAAATTGGTTGACGTATGGATAAACTGCGGATTATATATGCATTTATGACAAAAACAATAAGTCGCTGCAATTGAAAATAGTAAAAAGATTAAAAGAAATTGAGGATAGGAATAAATATATATATATATTATATATGTTCACCAACCCTAGTCTTAATTGGGATCCGTGAATAAATTCGCAGGATCAAATGCGGAAACGGGACAGAGGAAACTCTTGTAAATTTGGTAACTGGGATACCACGTTACTGCCTCGTTTAGTTTCACAAACTACTTTATTTTTTGGTGGTCACAACTTTCCACGATACGCGCACGTCACGCGTGTACACCAAGTCCGAACTCACTAGTTTTGTGGTTTTTTCTCACAGAGGTGAGATCACCGCGACCACTGATTTCTCGCAGGGGAGATGATGCCGGTCGGATAGAATTCAGACTTTCGGAGTCGTTCGCTAGTCGATGTTTACGTGTACTCGCAGAGGAGGTTATAACGTCTACTTCGAAAACAGCTGGGGGTCTTATTTACCGGAATCGGTGGATACCCCCACCGTATGTACATGGGAGTTTGTCTCGAAGAATATGCTCGAGGTACTGTCGGGACGACGAGAGGGGTATTCTCGTTACCGAATTTGCGGATACGACGGTTGAGGTCTAACAATATTAATAACAATAACAGAAATTAATATATATATATATATATTATATTAATTTCTTAATTTCTTAATTAATATATATTATATTAATTTCTTGAGATAATTTCTTCGATATAATTTCTTCCTATGGATGCAATTTCTACATTGACACATTTCTGCAATTTCTGCAATTCATAAAATTGATACATTTCTGCTCTTAATTCGTGCTCTTTCCATTTGCAGCATGCAACGGTTAAAAGGGATTCTCATTTGCACACTTAGACAGGGTTTCATATCCGATTCTTTCTGAAGAGTGTTCGTACCGAAACTTGTCTGGATTCTCTAGAGATTGATCTGTTTATCCATGCAAATATTATGAACCGACATTCAACGCGTATTTAAATGTAACGCGTTCGTAACTGAATACTGTCGCCTGTATTGGAGCAAGCATTTGTTACAGGAAAAATGTATTATCGCGGGAAACAAGTAGTATAATAAATTGAACTTTCCCCATCTTGAAATATATACCACAAGCAAAAAGGTTTCGGCTTTAATTTGTCTCCTTCGTTGGAAGTACACTCAGCATATCGAGTACATGGGTAAAGGAGCTTAAGAGGTTCTTCGCTAACAAAGCATCTTTCTTTGAATTTTTATAATTACACTGCAAACCTGTATATTCCTGCTAAGAAGTTTAACTTTCAAAATGATTTGATGAAGTGATTTTAAAAATGATAATATAAATAATACAAAAATTTATTAAAATTTCTAAATAGTTATAATGGATGTATTCTAATGAATGAAATTTATTATTATAAAAGGGATAACAACTCTTACAAATGATTTTAAAAACGATAATATAAATAATACAAAAATGTATTGAAATTTATAAAGAGTTATCGTGGATGTATTCCAATGAATGAAATTTGTTATTATAAAATGCACAACAACCCTTATAAATGATTTTAAAAATGATGATATATATAATACAAAAATGTATTGGAATTTCTAAAGAGTTATCCTGAATGTATTCTAGTGAATGAAATTCGTTATTATAAAACGGATGAAAACCCTTACAAATGATTTTAAAAATGATAATATAAATAACACAGAAATTTGTTATTATAAAAGGGATAAAAACCCTTACAAATGATTTAAAAAATGTTAATATAAATAATACAGAAATTTATGAAAATTTCTAGAAAGTTATCGTGGATGTATTCTAATGAGTGAAATTTGTTATTGCAAAAGAAATAACAACCCAATAAAAAATGTTATAACTTTTAATATATCCATGAAAATAATTACTTCATTTTTTTGTTTCGGGTTGGCAGAAGTACTCGGTAGTTCTTTTTAATTGTGGCAATCAGAAAGACACTTTATTCAAGGAAACAGACACAAATAATATCCGCTGTCTAATTACGACCAAGCGAGAGAAGTATGAGCACGAAGATGAGAAACTGAATGATCGTCATACCTGTTGAGATAGAGGAGGGTGTTTCTTAGCCCTCGTAGCGTAGAGGAAGATTGTTCGGAGAGATAAAAGTCACACCGGCTGTTGAAGAAAACGCGTCTTGATTTAGATCGTCTGCTCGACGCTCTGCTACGACGAACGACAACTGTTCCGGTGTGAGCCGTTTTCACTGTCGTTACGTCGCGATTTCACGTTCCTGCGAGGCACGTCGTGCATCGGATAGTACCGCGACCTCTTCTCGTTCTTACGTCATCGTTCTCGACGCAGCAGCAGCCTGATGACGATCCTGAAAGAATTTCAAGCGCAAAAATTCGGCGGAAGTCTCTGACGCGAATTCCTTCCAACCCTCAAACTCTGGATCCTCTGATAGAACTCAAACTCTGATAGCAATATTTCCCAATTCATCATTTCATTTTGCTCCACTCTATTTGTACCATTCTAATTGTATTTACATCGAAATTTGATAGCATTCAGTTGAAATGAAAACCAATTATTTGTAAACTATTTTTATTGCGAAGGCTTAATCGAAAAAATGTTAGTCAAAAAATAAGAAAAAAGTGGATTATATTATATTGTAACTTCATGTTTTTATATTTTATTTGAATTTGTTCATTTTATGTGACATGAAAGAAAAAAGTGGATTATATTACATTTGTAACTTGATGTTTTTATACTTCATTTGAATCGTCCTAATCGGTGCTTATATGATGTTGTTAATTTTATGGATATGAATTTATTATAATACCTAATTACAATATTTAAATGTTGATTGGTTAAACCCCCCAAGATATTTAATAATGTAAACAATATTTTGAATAATGGCACAGCGATTCGAGAGCTAAGGGTTCAAAAAGAGGAAGACGAAAAAGAGGAAGTGCACAGTTAAAGCGTTTTTAACTGCGTATGAAGTGAATGATGATGCGAGACACGTTGCGTGAAAATGAGACGATTGTAATTAAGCTGTCCCCGCCGAGCTACTTTAAACAAGCAGTGTAGATTGGCCTTTATTCAAAAAAGTTTGTCAAATATTCTCTACTCTTCCTACATGGTTCTTTGAATTGCCTTTTGGGTCAATTATTCAAATTATATTGTACATTATCGACATTATAAAAGTTAACAAGTGAGTAACTTATTTCATAATTAGATTTTCAATGTTAATCAACTGATATCAATACTCAATATAATAATTTTTTGTTTAATAATTTACAAACGCAATTATTCATTTTCTTGAAGATAATTTTGATGATTCTGAAATTGCAGAATTGCTTCTAAGTAAAAATTTGATCGGACATATTATAAACAAATATTCGATCGATAGAAAGGAACATTTATTATGGACATTATCATACATGGCTAATCACAACAAGTCACCCTCAATAACTTATTTTAATAGATTCATTCAAGATTTCAATGTGAAAGAACATTTCTATGCTTTATTTTGGTACCTGCAGCAGAATTATTGAAAATCTTTATTGAAATTTATTGAGAATATACAGGGTGTTCAGGCTATTGCTAGTCAGCATTTTTTTGTAAATAGTAAGTATTAGAAAAAAAATGATAAAGGATTTCTCACCTTGCATGACCTTGAAGGTCATTGTGTAGTAGATGGATGAATTCGACTTGACACACGCTTTCATACGACATAAAAAAATGTATAGCATTCCATTTAAAAAATTGAAGGTCACCTTTATTTTTATCAAAATAATGTAAATAAAACAAAAATGCATGTCATTGTGTTGTGCATAAAAACAGTACTACTTTTTCCTCTATCATTTTATTCTAATATTAACTATTTACCAAAAACTGCTGGCTAGTAAGCCTGAACACCCTGTGTATAATTGAAATTTACATGTGCTCTATTATTTCTAACCAAATTAACTCGATTGGTTTGCACAAAGAAATCGCGTGGTGTAACACGTGGGGACTCGAATGTTCCCTCCCAACGCAATTTAACGAATGGCCTTAGATCACCAGGTGATTGATCGACGGGTCAATATGTGCGACGATCGGGAGAAAAGCTGGCCATCCCGCATGTAAATGTTTACGTGAAAGGAGATGATATGGTCTTCTGACATACGTGATGCATAATTGAAAATACAACATAGCATGCAAGCAACAAAGTATAGGGCCTAGTAAAGCTACTACTAAAAAGCTATAGTAAATCTTCCAAAAATTATATAAACCGTTCCTACAAACCGTACGAACTAAACAACAAATCTTTATTTCGACAATATCCGTTTTCGATACAGGGTACTTATGTTAATACTGAGCACAACAATAACCAAAATTCGGACACCTGTTGCTCTAGAAAATTGTCCAAGTGTACCGTGAGTTGGTCCGCTTGAAAATGGTAAAACACCGAACAACGGTTTATTTATAAAGAAACTGTGATTTGTTTGTGCTAAGACGCGTAGATAGAACGTGTGTGTTGTTTGATAAAGCGTGTGCAGTGGTTGAAGATCTGCAAAAACGTCAGATACGTGAACGGAGGAATGTGTTAATACAATTTGAAAAATGCTGATTAACGGTTTTGGATCTTTTGTAGGTTTCACACTCTTGCATGGGCTTCGACATCTCCGCGACAAGAGTACTTGGAGTCTGTCGTAACATCATTATCCACAGCGAACGAGCACGCATGCCTGCTAGGGTTCATTTAAATTTCAAGCGACGATAGGAGAAGGGCCCATAGGGGGTAGGTTGGTTCGACCCCATAAACATGGAAACATCACTAGATTAATGCACAACAGTCGAGCGTAGACTATGCTGGCCTGGGTGTAAAGAGGATCCTTAGGTAGCAAGCGTCACAAGAATTGGTAGCAATCCGAAGGAAGATTCGAAATACCTTCGATACGTACACAGTTCATAGTGGAAGGGTTCTGGACACCAGGGGTGTTGTAACCAGAACGAGGAAATAGGGAACAGCGTTGGGGTGTCTAAACCCGTGCAGTGGTAGTCAGGAACGTAGAGTCACATGCAACCACGTCGGCGATTCTCTTACGGATCTCTCGATCACTGCACCACCAGCATGGCGACGGACGATACCACGACAGGGTAAGACGACGATGTGTTACTCGCAGGGTGCAGTGATTGCGACTACGCTAGCGTTGAAGCGTCGGGGAGCAGACGCGGCGCAGTCTGCGGAGCGCCACCCGTGCCGCGCAATCGGATAGAGGACTGCGGATCCAGGTCGATCAATATGACGGGTCACCAGTCGTTGCCTCGTGCTCGCGTTGCCGCAACCACGTTGAACAGCAGAGGAACCGCGAACCCGACTCTGCCACGTTTGCGCCGTACACTCCACCACAGAGCCGTACGCTTTTTCCTTCGACGCACGTGTTCCACGCAGACACCAGACTCCCCTTTCTTCAGTTTTCTTTCTTACCACACTCCGTCAGGTTTCTTTCTTCACACACTTGTACAGTATACAAGTCTTTACTGCAAAAAGGAATTTCTTCGTCTGGCGTACTCTCGCAGTTTGTCTCAGAACATTTTCTTCAGCATCATATTACAATTAACACTTTACCTACAGCAGGGAGTTCGCACACCATCGAACCTTCTTCCCACTACAGTAAACGCCCCTTTACTGTCCAACAGCCGTGTTTTGCAGGGACAGTGATCGTAGCCGGACACTATTCTTGATTTATGACTGTGTCTACTGCGCCGACTAGACTACGCCGAGAGACACTTTAATAGAGAGCTGAACATAAAGGACAGAATGAAATGTGGCGTTGCGTTGGCAGGCAGTGGAGTGAGTAGGCGGTACTAGACAACGTTTACGTAGACGACCCCGGACAGTATTTAAAGTTTTACTGTATACATTATAACCGCTGAAGTTTAAGAGTGGGGGAAGAATCTAAGCGGAGAAGGTGCCTCGAAAAGCGCCGGGGCTACTCGTTGGAACTGGCTGACCTACCGGAACTCTATTAACCCTTTGCACTTCGTATTTTAACTCGAATAATCAAGCGTCTCTTCTAATCTAAAATATTTCCATTCTCTATGATTTTTTATACTTGAGAGATATGAAATTGATATACAGTAATCGCTCGTTCTCTGTTGAGGGGCGTCTGTGCTATCGCTGACAAGTGCTTACTAATTAAGGTGATTCGGTCGAAATTTATTTCAAAATCAAAGAACTTTCGATAAAAACGAGATAGAGCAATGAAATTTTTTTTAAATTGAAGCAGAAACTTTTTAGAATATGGGAAAATAGTGAGATTATGGTACGAACGTTTTTTAACATTGATAAAATTGGTTGAACTTTTACAATTTCAAGAAAATCCGTATTTCATTCTGTCCTTCTCTATGTTCGGCTTTTCGATTGAACGTCTCGACGCGGTCGGCATGGTGAACGCAGTCAAAATATTATACCACTGTTCGATCGTTTACGCTGCAGCCCACGGCTGTTTTGACAGAGAACGAGCGACTACAGTAATACGTCGAGCAATACTTAAATGTTTAGTAATTGTCTCTAACCATCTTTTAATGGTTATGTTAAAATGGTAAATGTTTGGTAATTGGTTCTAACCATCTTTTAATGGTTATGTTAAAACGGTAAATGTTTGGTAATTGGTTCTAACCATCTTTTAATGGTTATGTTAAAATGATAAACGTTCGGTAATTGGTTCTAACAATCTTTCAATGGTTATGTTAAAATGGTAAATGTTCAGTAATTGGTTCTACCAACTAGACTGACATATCTAATCAGGTAAACAATATTTTAAATAATAGTACAGCAATTTTTGGCGGCCTGTTTCTTGCTCCAGCTAGAATATCCTAGAGGGCGTAAGAGAACAGTGACTTATTCGAGTGACACGATCTCCCAATCTCCCACGAGGCTGGCAGTCATTCCCATATCTCGTTTGTGCTAACAAATCATTGCACTATCGGTAACATGGGGCGCGACACCAAATTGATACGGAAGGTTCCCCAAGAGCTAGACAGAAAAGCCTATAAGATGTCTCTACTGAACTTAAGTCTGTGATAACTGATCTTCTGTCTGTGATAACGTTCTGGTAAGTCGTGTAGCAACTAAATGGCGCCACCATTCGGTTTTGCTCGTGATTACCGTCGGGCTAGGTAGGAAGCTAATTTTGAAGTTCCATCTAGATCATAATATTACAATTTAAATAAATTAGACTGGACCCACAAAGATTTTTTCATAACAGCATTTTAAATACAATGTTAATTGTTCTTTATACTTGATAGTATCGTTACAAGACTTAATTTTTACTAGCTTTTATGATGTTTACGGAATAAGTAAGGCTAAGGATAATTTTAAGTTGATGCCTAATGTTACCGAAACAATTGTAACCTAATACAACTTGTATGTTCCTATGTACTCGTTCTCATGGGCTTGATTCAAGCCTAGGGATTTTAGTTTTATTAAATACAATACGAGACTATGTGAGAGACTCACAGGGAACCACCTCCAACCTGGTTCCAGCTCAGGATTTCTACACACCCGAGTTTCATTTACGGTTGAGAGTCGAGCTGCTTCGTATCTAGAGGCCCACGGGGATGCTTCTGCCAGAATGCTTACTAGCTGCTGCTAAATTAGCGCCAGAATTAATCTCTATCCGCTTTCGCATTCTACCCAATTCTCGCGTTCTCTCGACCAGCGTCTCAACGAATACAGTAATTTACACCTTCACTCCCTCCTTCCGCGGTGATATTGTAAAAAACATTAGAACCTCTATCTCTCTCTGTCAGTAATGACTTCTGGTCCACCATTTCTTGCGAGCAAATTGCTCCTGAAACTTCTGAGAGTCTTTTACAATAAACCCAAGAGGCACTTTGAATCTATTTTTTCGACAGGAGAGACCTGGCATAGAATATAAATATTTATTTGTTTCGCTAGAAATATGTGAGTTTAATAAATTGTTTATAATTTTTACTGCGTTCTTTCAAAGTAACGCGCTGTCAGAACGAACAAGTGATATTGGAAGTACTAAAATACTTTTACTAAGAACGATTAAATCGGGACACCGCGTTATTATATCTTTTACGTTTATTAATAATACCGTGATGCCTCGCGGCGCTCGTGTTAAGAGCGTTAAAATACTCTCGACTTTTCTTGAAAGTGATGTTAACTTTTACGACACGGAATAGTCTCCACATGATGACCTGCCAGGACACTTAAGGCCACGATATGGATTCCCCTCCGGTAAAGATCCTCGTAACATGTTACAACCGTTCTCGCTGTCGTCGATTCATTTAACTCCTCTCGCTGATCTTTCTGGCGTTATAGCTCGTCCGTGTATCGCTCGGGAAATCTCTGAGATAACGAGCGGTTCGGAAATTAAAGGACCCTTGGCTGGACCTTTCGAGATCGTCAGGAATAATTGAATTTTTCCTAAGGGATAGCTTCAGAACCTATAGATGCGTGTCTGTCAATTCTAAATTGATATAGTCTATGAATTTTCCTTTCTATTGATCGTATATTTGTTTATAAAAGATGTATTAAAGCGTTTATACGTGTTGGTTCCAAATTTTTACTTAGAACCAATTCTGCAATTTATCAAATTCAAATTTTGGCGTTTCAAAATAAAGCATAGAAATGTTCTCTACATTGAAATCTTGAATGAAACTATTAAAATAAGTTATTGAGGGTGACTTGTTAGTTTACCGTTCGCCGTTCGCGAGCTGTTCGGTGTGCGGAGATCGAGATGTATAAGTATACAGAGTCTCAACTAAATCGGTGTGACAACGTCCTTGCACTCTCCTTTGAGAGTCACTGAGAGTGGAGGTAGGTTCTTGTCCGAAGTGCGAGCGTGGAGGTAGGTTCTCGTCCGGACTAGAGTTGTGCTGTAGCCAATAGTGGCACGGCCAAAACCCGGGCGTGAGCACCCTCATTTACTCTCTGGTATTACATACTATGTGTTCTCCGGCAAGACCACGCCGAAGTCTCCGCAACAATATAATATATTTGATTTTGTTCTTGCAAACTTGTAATCTGTAATTATATGTAAACGTATAATAACTTACAGACACAATTATTTCTTGAAAATGATCTGAAGTAAGATCGAAAACATTTGATTTTTATTTATACAGATTGACAGCATGTCAATTCGAAACAGTATTCGAGAATGTTATTTACTCGTGAGTTGAGATTCGATTAAAAATGTTATCTACGGGAACAAAGATAACGATATCGGCTATAATATTCAGGGCATCGAGTGTAGTAGACTAGTGTGTGCTAAAGTTAGGTGTTCCGGCATGGTTTATTACGATCGTTACCGCCGTAAAGCAGCCCGTCGTCGAAGTTACAAAAGCAACTATGGGATAATTGGAAAATTATAGTTCAGAGAATTTACAATGGCAGAATTCGAATCCTCCTGAGACCAGGCACTTGTTCGATGAAAACAGAATTACTATCCAGTTATTATTAGTTTCACTCTTTATTAACTTCCTCCGGTAACCATAATTTCACTAACGATAACCTCTTAAATACTCTTAACTTAGATTCACATGATCGTACAAATGTGAAAATGATTAGGGGTAGAACAGGGTTATTTTAGATCAAACAGAAAATAAATTCCTTGTTTTATTTTCTAGTTAAAGACAAATACAAGTTCCACAAATACAAATTAAAACAAGGTTTGAGAAAATTTACATCTATCTATATCTATCTATTCCATATTCTATATTCTATATATAAATAAAAATCAAATGCTGTTCGTTAGTAAGCGCATCACTTGAGAACGGCTGCACCGATTTGGCTAATTTTTTTTAAATGTACGCAATAGTCCAAATAAGGTTTTTAGACATAGAAAGATGGGAAAAGTTGGAGTTGAAGTCCGGAAAAATGGAAAATTCGGGAAAAAATGAAAGTGCTGTTTTCTATGGGATATTTCTATGAACTCAAAAGACCATAAGTCTTTTTTTTGTTGTATTCGTTATGGTCCTGGAAAAGTTTTCAGAAAATGAAATTCGAGACAATTATAAAGGAAAGTCGGAAATTTCGGACAAACTGGAAAAATAATTTTCGAAACGGTACAAGTAGCAAATTGACATGTTTTGCTGTTCATTATTGGCTCCCAATAAGTTTTTTTTCGTATTTCTACTTTCTTTACACGTTTCCAATAGTTTCTCACAAATTCACAAAACGATCGGGAACAAATTTATTTAAATTTGGACAGGACAACGTCTATCAGCTAGTATTCAATATAATTTATAAAATATATAATATACATGATCGATTTTATCAATTATTATTAATGGTTGAACCACCGACCGTGGCATTATAGAGAATTGAAAAATAATTGGTAGTGCAAATGGTTAATGCGATTCGGAAAAACAAAATGACATCCCGGCTACTTTTGTCGAAGGCTGCTGCTTGCTGGCTACTTTCCTCTAGGCTCTGTGATACTTATAGCGAAGATTTATTGGAAGTGCTTTCGCCGAGAATTTAATACGCAAAGGCTCGAAGATAACGTGAAAGACGGCCAGTGTCCCGGTTAAGCCTTACTGAACATTAGGAGACCTTTTCATACGGAAAATAATAACTGGGCTAAAAGGGGGGGCCGAGAATAAAAGATACATGGATTTCTTCGTGCGCTATACGAGCCGCCAACGAAAAGCCAGACGAGCGCAGAACGCAGCCTGAAAGTCCTGGATAAAGAAGGCCCCTGCATAATGGATACTCTGAACAAAGAGCTCGGATGAAGACCTCTGTGAACGTTTACGAGTTCGCCGCCCGTGCCACGCCGAGTTTCCCGGACTGGAACGTTGCTTACCAATTCGAATAGAAACAGTTTTTTAATTAACAAGCTAAGCTCCGTTTAGCCTCGCCCCGGATCATGCTCACTACTTACCCACGGAACGAATGTTACTGCTGATTAGACGTAATTATAGCTAATTGCTCGTTCCCCCTTATACATTACTCTACGTTCCGTTTGTTTAATCAACGCGAAACGGAATCGAGATGTGAACTTTTTAATTACGCGGTCGTTCCGATTCCACTCCGCGCAAATAGGGTCGGAGGGAAGCTCTCTAAACAAATTGTTCATTAGGGACAGTTTATCTAAAAGCATCCGACAAGCAGTTTCGAATTTCAAGAAGACAAAGCCGGGCGGACATTTCGAGCATTCGAGAAAAATCGCCGGAAGTTTGAAATCGAAATTTTCAACGACTGGAAATTCCATGAATTTTGACGCGGACTTTGGAGGACCATTGGTAAGTAAGGTCCCTTTTTAAAAGTTTTCCATAGCCGTGGTTACTCTGCTGTCTCGAAAGTGGCAGCCGGTCTAAAGACTCCCCCATCGATTCGTCGGAAAGTTAGAGTGGTCTTTTCTGTCTCCATTTTTAAGGTACTGAGAACGGGCGCTCGAACGGCGCACGAGCGGCGCTCAAACGAAGACTGATTCGGGGGATCGCATCAGCGAAAACCCTCGACGGCCACTTCTTCCGTGAACGATAACTTGATCAACGTCCCCCCAAAATAATAGCCTCTGCAGGCCGCAAAGTTACATGCAAAATTCAAAAGTCAAATCCTTTGTCGATAGATCGCGTTCTTTTTAGAACTGACTCCACTCTGCTGTTCAGTGTCTTCCAGTAGTAGCCGTCTGTCGGGAGAAGGCAGTGAGAATCTTCGAAGGAAAATTCGTGGGTGAAGGTCCTTTATCATCCACTTCCAATTGCCTTCCAACTTATCCGAAATATATTCTTTTTTATGTTTATAAATATATTTATATCAACGTCGATTATTGACACGTCCTAAACTGTCGTTTCGTGTCTTTAATAAGTTTAATCAGTTCGAATGTTTGACAGTTCTGATGAATCAGAATTAATTATTATTCAGAACAAATATCCAGTCAGGCCAATATTAAACTGGGTATATTACTTCATTTGCTTAGGTTAGGCTAGGCTAGTCTAGGTTAGCTTAGTCTTATATGCAAAGAACACGCGTGGATATCACCAGCACCCTCCCCCTTCAGGATGCGAAAAGTGGATCGGGGGGAGGAAGTCTGGCCCATTGCGTGAGAAGGAGGGCCCAGTCGAATGTACTGGTGTCCCTCGGGTGTGGAGGTTTACGGTACCCCGGGACCCCGTAGCGGCGTCTTTAGCGAAGTGGGGCGCTGCTGGGGTCGTTTCCGGGTTCTGCCGGTTCCTTAACATCCTAAAAAGAAAAAAAAGGTTAGTTTAGTCTCTCCCCCCGAGGTGGCCGGCACTCCAGAGAGACCTTTTTCCGGTCTCTTGTGGTGGGGTGTTAGCTATTCCTTGGAGATGAGTTCTGGGGAGGGGCGCGTGGGGGGTGGCGTGGGGAAAGTTGGGGCGTACGGAGACGCCCCTACAATCCTCTCTTGGCGGTGTCGGCGCCTTCTTACCCTAGCCGGGTGGCCGACCTACGGGTCCCCTACTCCGAGCAGGGCACGAAGGCTCCGGGAGCTATGGGTGGACCGAGGTGGGGCTCGGGAAGTCCAATTCGAAGGCTCCAGGGATGAGGACACCGAGCGGACCCTCCGCTCGGGGTCTTATAGAGTAGGGTAGAGGGGAGCTAACCAGTCCCCCTGGGAGGTTTGTTAGCTAAGGGGGTGGCCAGTTGAGTTCAGTTGAAATCCTGACCCCCCCTTACATTAGCTTAGGTGGGAGTGCAGTTTTAGTGGGTAGAGTGGCCGGAGGGTCCTCAGGACAGCCCCATATAAATCCGACCCTCCCCAGGGGTGCCGGGGTATGCGTAACGCATGCGTAGCACAACCTAGTCTAGTTTAGGTTCTGTTAGGCAAGGCCGATATCCATATTTCCTTGTCAATTGATTGTAAGGAATTGCCATACGCAATATCTCCGGATGTATTATCTATCGGACTATCGAATTTCTGTCAAGTCAGGAAATGAAAATCGAGTGATCTTCGATAGGTCATGTGACAATACAAGACGATGCGGCAACTTCATCTTCGTACGTAGCAATGCGCGAGACAAATGAAATTTTGCTTCGCGATTTCCATCTCCGGACCAGGCCATCTCGAGCTGCGAATCACCTTCTTTATGCATCAGCTTTCGACCGCCCTCAGCTTCTCTCCATCTCCGGGATTCTGCGGCCTCCTTCCTGTTTCCTGTCCGTCGGGAGAAATTTTCCGGTGGAGAGAGCCGGCCAAGTGGATTAAAAATTGTTACGGGACATTCATAAATATTTACAACATGTATCCAGCTACGTGACCGGCAAGAACGTTCTTCTTGAATTAATTGAACGAGTCGTATCACGAGAAGTACACCACCTCGACGAAGATGTTCGCCTTATATTGTCGTGAAGAACCACCCCTTGAATTTTCTCGCACCTGTAGTCGAACACCTTGTACATATGTATATGTACATATTTTCTATATACATTTAGGAAAGTGTAATTATTTACTAATTCAGGAGCATAAATGGAATAACTGGTACACTAATGTTTCTATTAGATCACTTGGTCGCATCAATCGTGCGCAGCATTGTCGCTCTAATAGAAACATCACTGTATTGTTAAAAGTGAAATGAAATGGGCACTTTTCAAAACTGTGTCATTTACGGCCATAATGAAAATTGAAAACCTCAAAGGCACAAGTACCGTGCACATTTCTTTGTGCTTATAAGTTGAATATTGAGAATCGAACAGTCTCGATCATGGTCTGATTTTTCTCTCGCGGTGACGTGAATATTGTTCGCCGGGGTACCTTCTAATGTTCCGAGCGAATTTATTACGTACCGCGCAGAGAGATAGTGGAAGTAAATTAAAATGAAAAAAAATTTCATCGATCTCCGATACTGATTATCGGAGACCGTCATCTCCGTTAATACTGGCCCGATGATCGCGACTCGATTCTTTGACATGGAAAATAGACGTAAAGGGAGTCCGTCGAAAGAAGTCTTCTGAAAAGAGATCAGAGATTAAATCCAGTTTTATCAGGAGGTTCTTTGATGTCGCGCATCTGCTTGATAATCAGCCCGAGGACCGCAATGTATATATATATATATATCACTGTGAGATGAATTCTTCAGATGTGAGCATCGGTGAACGCATCGACGTCGAGCTCAACCGAATTTCATAAAAACCGAACATTATTGCTCTCGAATATGCGTTCCACCCTTATGAAAAAAAAACTCAATCCCTAATATTGAGTCTCTCTCTCTCTCCTCTCTCTCTCTCGTGATTCACGATGGACGTGCCACTGGACATGAGAATTTTACATTATTATATGTGAATAACAAAAAACCTGTCTATCCAAATTTGTAGCAATTTTTTTCAACTCAACGAAATAAATTTTCAAATAAATAAATGGCTAATATCTAGTACAATTAAATGTCAAGGCAATATCAGCAGGAATTTTTTCAGTTTAATATATAGTCAACAAAATAAATTACATATCAGTGTAAGATGATGATACAACGCGAATCGTGACCCGCCCGAAGCGGAGGCTATTGCAACAAAGTGAAAAGAAAAAAAATAAGATAGGTGACTGGAAATTTAAAGGGCGACACAGAGCGAACGTTATTAAAGCCGCGTCCTGCGACATGGAGTCTTGAAAAATTGGTGTCTACGAGAAATTAATTTCTCCTTATCCGCTCGCACGGAAGAACCGATAAATCTGGTCAGCACGGCCGGAACAGAATTTACGATCGCGCACCTTGCCGCGATCCGTATCATCTTGATTTTTCTGTGCGCCGTCATCGATGCGAATTTATAGGCCCCGTCCTCCCCCGATTGCAAGACATTCATCGTCGTAATTAGTTTTCCTGTCGATCGATTCGCTTCGGAAAATGTCTACCAGGGAAGACGTCCCCGAGCCGCGAAACCGCGAGACGTCCACCCCCACCGTCAAGTGAGAAATAAACGAGCCGCTGAAGATTTCATGTTTCGCGGTAAAATCCGAACCTAACAGCGCAGCGGTTGGATTTTCAGTTTTATTTTCCCCTGATCGAACGTGACAATCCTTCACTGTGTGATTTTTTTAATTGAGATGAAAAAATTAAAAGAAGGAGTCAATATTCGTGTTTTATTTAAGTTAGAAATATTTTAAAAAATTCAAACGACATTTTCAGAAAACTAAAAATAAATAATCATAGTAAGAAAACACATTCTTAATTCACTATACACCAGATTTGTTAATTATGCAGCCAGGGGTTAAAAAAATCAAATAACTGAACAACTAATAATAACAGAGAAATATAACATCAAGAAAAATTGCTTGAATAAAAATATTGGGCTCTCTATTTCACCTTACCCCTTTCTTAAGAGAGAAATATTTTGTAAAATTAAAACAACATTTTGAGAAAAATAAAAATAAATAACACGGTCCAACAGCCAAAATACGTCTCGATTCTCACTATGCGATTCTTATAGAGTTTCTCGCGGTGATTCCGAAACTGGCCTTAATTTTTCTCCTAGATGCACAGTTTTTGAGAAATTTGAGTTTGACAAAAATATATTTTTCGACTTTGAACAAAGATTGTGTCGACACAACATCGATCGACAGTTCGATATTCCGCTGGACCTTTATTTTTTCAGATAAATTAAAAAATATCATCAAAAAACGGTGCAAAAGTGGAGCCTCTACGTCCTTAATAATTGTTTAAACACGTTGCTTGTACATCACTGGATTCGGGAAAGTCTAGAGAATCTGTTGCTGTAAAGAACAATACAATATGTTTTATAATAACATCACAATCTTTGTTCAAAGTCGACGAATATGTTTTTGTCAAACTCAAATTTCTCAAAAACTGTGCATCTAGGAGAAAAATTAGGCCAGTTTCGGAATCACCGCGAAAAACTCTATCAGAATCGCATAGTGAGAATCGAAATATTAAAAAAAGTTTGAATTTGTTGGACCGTGTAATCATAGTAAGAAACATGATACAAAATATAATACACTATGCAGCGAAGGGTTAATTATTTCGATGCTGCGCGGAGAATGTAACTTGAATTTCTTTGAGGTTACATTGGGATTAAAATATGAATTATGGATCGTTTTAATTGTGGCCAGTTCTCTGAACGATTCAACGCATACGGGTACGTAATAATTGAACTGCAGTGAATTATGCTCGCAAGAACAGAAAATATGTGCATACCTTCGCGCTCCATTCATCCCCGTAATCAAATTCCATTTTTTTTCCTCGAGATTACTTGAACGCATTCAAATTACGTTATAATCCGACTGCGATTGAGACGTGGGAAGTGTTGAACGACAAAGAAAGTAGTTCACCCCTCGACACGGAGGGTGCTATAAGACTCAATTTCATGCTCGAATACGTGCCAGACTTCCGGTAATATTCCCCCGCGTTCAGTTAATGCGTCATCCCTTATTTCCATGGTTTGGCGAAACCGATGAACTTCGTCACGACGACATCTTAGATTTTTTTGAAAATGTCCGTCTCGAGTCTCTGCTTCCCGGTCTGATAACAGCTCATCGACGAACAATCGAACGAATCCTCCCCACACTCCTCCTCACCTTAACGAGCAGAAAACTTTCGATCGTATTTTCTCCGCGACGACACAGAATGAACGACGACCTTATAATCGGATCTAGAATTGTATGAAGCCATCAAGTAATTTTATTGCTCCCTTTCGCCTATTCCTCAGATTCTAATTTAGATTCATCCCCGCTCTCTGGAATTTCGCGTTACCTCGATCATTTCGGATGAATTCTGCACGAGGGCACCTATAAATCATCCCTCCGAGTAACCATCACTCGCTGCCGAACAGCTTCCGATATAATTGCAGTTGTACATTACAAATAATTGACTTAATTTAATTATTTAATTATATAACAGTTATTTCCTTTTTGATTGTTGATTTATGTGCAGGATATTCCATATATGTGCTTTTTGAAAGTCTTACAAATTTTCGTGTACCACTTTCAGATTCGCAACATTTTTTCCGATTAAAATAATATCAAACACGATATAGTTCAGATTTTCCAAAACTGTTTAATCCACGATTAAATCTGAATCGGCCAGCGAGGCAAGCAATGCGATAACTCGTTGTTTGCCGCGGCCCAGCGAGGCAAATGTGTCGTTCACTTCGGCCGCGGCCGAAAAATCTACTCGGCCAGCCTGGCAATTTGTTCAAGATCATCATCGTTTTTTTTAGACTGCTTTCCATAAAATTCATTAAAAACTTATTCCTATCTACTTGATATCTATCATAATAAATATTGTATATTCTCTGTAATCATTTTTTACTTAATTCTTTAAATTCGGTTGTAACTAAAAAACTATTTTATACTGGCTGACTAAATCCCTATTGAAATGTGTAAATTCCTGCTTCAAATATTGATTGAAAGCTACGAGTTAGTTTATTTCTGTTCTGATTTATGAATTTACATTACGAAAATGATAATTTTTGAAACGTTACAAGCAGCAGGTTGACATGTTTAAACAAATTTATTGAAATTTGGATAGGTCAACGTTTATCAAGTCAGATAGTCATTTAATAATTACTAGATCGCGAACGTTCTTGCTGTTGTCAACTTATTGTAAGTGATGTTCCATCTATTTATCAACAGGAACTTATGCGCAGTCGCGAGAAAGAATTTCGAAATGTAATTCTACACAGGGCTCGTCCTGTACTCGTTCATGGCTATTTAATTCTAGTGAAGGCAGATTCCCGAGATTACGGAATTGCCGAAATCCACGAGCGTAATTGTTATTCAGCCGGCGTATCACGAGGAAATTGTATTTCCTTCCAAGACGCACGGAAACTTCGTAGGTTGTTGCGCGAACCGTAGCTCCTTAATTCCGCATGAACTTTCGAACGGCCGACGGAAACTTGACTCCCTCGCGGGCGCGGCGGAAACCGTGCCAAACTGTGCAATGCTTAACTTATTATTTGAGTTCAAGAAACAGGCGTGAGTTACCGAGCCGATCGTCGACACGACACTCGGCCCGCACTTTTCCGACGTCGAACGTCTTTCTCCCATCATCGAAACGCCAATTCGAGGAGAACGTTTCTCGTAGATGCTCTTCAGACTTCCGGAATAGACAAAAAATTCTTTCGCTGAAAAGTGACATTGCTGGAACTTTGAAAGACAAACTGAATCGAGAAACAACTTGAACAGTACTGTGTGACTATGATTTTTGTTTAACTCCTTAACACTCGATTGGTGACTCTGAGGACGCCACTGAAAGTAGCTGAACTAGTATTCAGAATATTATTTCCATTATGAAATGGTCTAGCAGACTAACGGTGAATCGGCCCCACCCTGGATTTTTATTGAAATTGTGTGGAAAACATTGGTTTTTGGTTGAAAGAGATAACCCCCCAAAATTTCAAGTCACTAACCCTTCATATAAGAATTATATGAGGGTATATACCCTTAAATATATCATTTTTTCTCGGTTGTTAATTAAGATATTCAGATTTTTAAAAAATACGAAAATACTCGAACTTACGCCCTTTATATCACATATTTTTTCACAATTTTAATCAAATTATGAAAGGTAGAAAAAAATATTTAATTTTTTAGGGGTGGGAATTGCAAATAACCCTTCGAGTGACCACTTTCAAAAAATTCAACAACAATGTTCTGTTACCTATTTAATACATACAAAAGTTGCAAGCTGGTCGGATTGGTGGAGCATAGTTAAATATTGAAAAATAATGATATAATTAAGGATATTTACCTTCATATAATCCTTATATGAAGGGGTAGCGACTTCAAATTTTGGGGGGTTATCTTTAAACTTAAAACCAATGTTTTCCACACCAATTCAATAAAAATCCAGGGTGGGGCCGATTCACCATTCTTTGTCTGCTAGACCCTTTAAAAAATCATAGGAAAATATTCTAGCTACGCCGGTAGTCGCAGAATTTCTTAACTCAATTTTTCTCGAGAAAGAAGCGTAAAACTGAAAAATGTTACTTCTTTTTGACACACATAATAACAGAATATTCGAAACAATTTTCACATTTGTAGAATCATGTGTTAAATCCAAGCGACGAGTACTTCAATCTTTTCATGGAAACGAATAAAACATTTCTCATTACATTTCGCATCAGAGGTATTAAAATCTCATCAAGTTTCAATCCAATGGATTCCCATCATCGATGAAAGACCATCAACACCGAAAAATGTCGAATAAAATTTCAGCCCTCCTGCTTTGAACTGTTCGACAGAATGGTCATGAACCATGGAATTTCAACAAACCACATGTCGCGCTGCGAGTATTATGAAAAAAAAATGGCAAGGCGCTTGGTTTAAATTCCATGTTTTATAATATTAAGCATTCTGTTGGACAGTTCGAAGCAACAAGCCTGAAATTTGATGCTAGGAGAATACATAGAAGCTTCATAAGCTATTAATCTTATACAGGGTGATACACCAATCGTTTCCGAGTACAGTAAAAGTGTATTGAGAACCTCGGTGATAAAATATTCGAAGGTCATTAAAATCGGCAAAATCGTCACTGTTCCAAATGCAGTAAATTTTCGATAGGCGCGACAATGTCTACATGATAGATGCGACCAAGAATATTCCTCCGAACTTATAAATACAAACGTGAAACGGAGAGTCGCAGTCGTCGTATAGAAAAGAAAGAGACGCGGACAGTTGACTCTTTGATAAAAAAATAGCTTCCTTATACGATAGATGCGACCAAATCTTCGCGTGGCTGTCGCGTCTATGGAAAATATACTGTAACGATCAGGATAGTTTCGGTGGTTGTCGCGGACATTTTGCGTTTGTACCCGGAAATTTGTCGTCGATGCTGGTTTGTCAGAAAAGTAACGACGGCAGTAGCGGTGCGCAACGGTACGAGAGAAAACCGTGTGCCGTATCCTCGAGGACGAAACTCTGGCACCCGGGGGAAATCGGAGCTTGCTTGCCGGCAGATCGGTTAATATGCATTATTCAACCAATGACTCGCCACAGTACCGCGTAAACGAAGCGCACCGTCGCCTATACATATACTCGAGGGTTGCGGACGCGTCGCGACCCGGAGGATCGCAAATTAGAGAGACGCGGCTCATGGAACTGCAATAACTCGCGCCCTGGTCGCGTTAATAAGTATGAATTGTCGACCATCGTGATTTCTAATAAAAAGGGCGAGCCAGCCAGCGGCTGAGTATCTGTTCCAGCGAACTGTAGAAACGGGCAAGTAAATGATAGCTGAATAAATTCTTCGCTCGGAAACTCGTCAATTCTCCTTACGATCGAATATTATCGAATATAGAAGAATATGAAAGAGTATACAAGAATATACAAGAATGTATAAGAATACACATGAATATACAAGAATATACAAGAATATACAAGAATATACAAGAATATAAAAGAATATACAAGAATATACAAGAGTATACAAGAATATACAAGAATATACAAGAATATACAAGAACATACTAGAATATACAAGAAATACAAGAACATACAAGAGTATACAAGATTATACAAAAATATCTTGTTTGTGACAGAGTTTAGTACGATGATTACTTGTCTCAAATCTACAAAGACTACTGCCATTGAAAACAAGATTCTATATGATTTGACGTTCTTAAAGTTCATCTAGAAAACTCGCAAATTGCATAAACATCCGCAGTCTACTTTACTGCATACATTGTAGACAAAAATGTATGTGCACAAGTGAACCAGCCAATGTATTAATTAAGTACTCGAAGGTAACGTTCTCGAAAAATGAGGAATTAAGATCACGCGACGCCGTATGCGCGGAAACACGTGCACAGTCGTCGACTACTATTTTTTATTAGAAACTTCGGCACCGTTCGAGAATGCAAGTAGCATTTCCTTCGAAGTTGCAGGGGCACGCCGCGCGCATGCGACATTAGGAAAGGCCTGCGCGACATTTATGCCGAAAGTTCCGCACGTGGCCGGTTCACCGAAGCAATGGGACATGTAACAATGCTCGACATACGAGCACTTAGTGTGAAGTCAAGTTTACCGCGAACCTATGTAACTATACCGTCTATGTAACTATGTAACTATCATGACATCTTTCCTCTGTTATCTCGAACCCATCGACTGTTCGTTTTCGTCCTTCGGTGTCCCAAATTAATTTTGCGATGGTGTCCATCAGGCCGAATTTGAATTACCGGATTAATTAAAGTTAATATTAGTTATTATTAATTTTCAGTAAACATACCTACATAATTACAGTCGTTGGAATATATTTTTTGCGTTCTCGCGAAATAATTTGAACTTCGACACCTTAAAAATTTTCGATAAAAAATATTTCGATAACGATCGAAACATTTATTTTATAGGAGCGGATGATTTATTTATTTTAGTACGAAATAATATGACATCGTTTCGAATAAAGGCCGTTAAAAAACGGTGAATGACATAGCCATTAAAAACCATGAAAGTTCGGTGTCAAGCGCCGATGGAAAGTAAGAAAAACCATCTTTTATTAAAATCGTTTTAGCTTCTATTGGACGGTAACCTCGTTAAAGTAAGCTTCTGCTGCTTGGCAGGATTTAATAACGGAACCTCAAGCTTACGCTTTTCATGGCAAGAAAGAGTCCACGAGGAAAGTGAAAATTAATTAATCCTCCATTTACAAAAACGGCGATTCCATAAGCTGCAGACGTCACGTATTGATTCAACAGAACTTCGATCAAATTTTAATGTTTGAATACGCTAAATGTACATTGGCTTTTATCAAAGCTGAACGTTCCACCAATCGAATCAATCTTTTCGAAATTAAAGACTATCGTTGATTATTATACATGATTTTCGAACCACACTGGATTAAAGAAGAATTTCATTAATTCTCGAGAAATTCGGTATATTTCAACTATAATAATTTCGCGTTAAAAAAGTAGTACAATAATTCTCGACTGATTTTAATGTACGGAGCCTCCACTTTCGCGGACCACCATTCATTTCGGGAACGAAATTAAGTGGACGCCTTTAAAAAGTAATATTTTTGATTGGCGAACATGTGGACGAATAGCATCGTGAATGAACGACTGGTTAACATATGCTAGGAATGAGCGGCAAAGAGAAATCAGTTCGAGATGTATATTTTCAAATGAAAATTGATCGATTTATAACACCGCGGTCGAATTTAATTCGCCGATAAAGCCCAGCGACGCGTCACGCCCCCATGATGAATAATAATTGAATCCCCTTTCTCCTGGACGCGTACGGACGATATGGAAAAAGCTGCGCGAAAAATCAGCTGTATATTCAATTGGAAATTCCCGCGGTTTCGATATCTCGTGGTCCCATTGGGCAAGCCCGATAAATAAATTCGTTTCGGCCAGCAGAAGTTCCAGGCCGTTAATGGAATGCGAAAGTAACCGGAGCTATTAAGCTTCTCGACTAATTAACAGGTACAACGCGCGTGCTGCATTATTATTGCATCAGCCGGCGTTGCATAATTGAACGCCCTGCTACATGGTCTATTTTCCATTGAGGGATAATGTGCTACTTCTGTAATACTCGAGAGCAGATCATGTTACTGCAATTTGCGTGAACGATGTGTGCAATGGATCAACGGAAATCTCCTGAAATTCTACGCCAACACGGCCAACAACTATTGAAAAAAATAATGTCAACTGCGTGCCGTTCTGCGATTTTGTTTATTACACTAATTAATGCATGCTGTTATTCAACACTGTTCAACACGTTTCTATGATAGAATATTCGAAGGTCATTGAATTCGGCCAGATTCGTCACTGCTCCAAATGCAGTAAATTTTCCAAGAATATTCCCCCCAACTTATAAATACAAACGCGACGCGGAGAGTCGCAGTCGCCGTATAGAAAAGAAAGAGACGCGGACAGTTGACTCTTTGATAAAAAAAATAGCTTCCTTCTACGATAGATGCGACCAAATCCCCGCGTGGCTGTCGCGTCTATGGAAAATATACTGTACATAGGTTCATTGTACGTATAAAACTTTGAGTACAAACCGGTTTTCCTCGACTTTTTATTCAGGCCATTTGATATTTTTAACTAGAGATCCGTATATTATCACTACACTGCGAATTATTAAGCGGCTGCTTAGGGCCCCACGCTTGGACTAGAAAATGTTTAGCTTGTCAAATTGTGTAACAGCGCTGGCTATCATGGACAGACATGTTTGCTAAAGATGATTCATATGGATTACTTTCCTTCAAACTTTCTTTTGGGAGGGGTGTTGTCTTCTATTCTAGTCGGGTATAGGTTAGTTTAGGCAGAGATGAAAAAATAGCGGGTCCCTGAACTAACCTTCCTCGGGCGCATTAGTTTAATGGGAAGATATGGTCCAAGGGCCCTGGATGAGTTGTCTTTTAGTGGGTATTGGAGGAACCGAACACCTGTTCCCCTCCAGTCTCACACTACCCCCTTCTAGGGTGTACATAAATGTATTATTTCCACTGATCCTTAAAATAAAAAAAGACCCTACATCACCTTGACGTAACATCATCTTATACAGGGTGTCCCAAAATTCGTGTAGTTCCCGGAAATGGGAGGTTCCTTGGGTCATTTGAAGCGACATTTTCCTTTACAAAAATGGCGTCAGCGGCTTTGTTTAGGAGTTATTAACGAAAAACACGGACCAATCAGAGCGCGGCTATAGCGAACGGAGTCCGACTCAGCGACAGGTCCCGCTTAGCGTGGCGGCGTCATTGGCTGAGCCAGAATCAATCCGCTGTAGATGGGCTCTGATTGGTCAATGTTTTTCGTTAATAAATCCTAAACAAAGCCGCCGACGTCATTTTTGTAAAGGAAAATGTCGCTTCAAATGACCCAAGGAACCTCCCATTTCCGGGAACTACACGAATTTTGGGACACCCTGTATACTTGCCTCTGGTAAGCTAGCAAAGCGAAATGAGCTTGTGCTACCATAGAACAATTGAAGAACGAATTTCATAGAAATGTACTTCAAAGTCCGCCAATGATTATTATGCATTTATGAGAAAAATGAGTAGATGTAAAAGCTAAATTTCAATTCTTCTTACAAAAATACACAAATTTCAGGCGTCAAAGTTTCGGATAGTCGAGTTGCTACTGTATCGAGTTTCAGGAAGATACTTTGCGAGAAGGATTTGCAACCTGAAAAATAGGGGAAACGTTGTAACCAGTTGATAGCTCTCGTCGAGGCCGAGGGGTTGTTCGTTTTACAAGAAGCGACTGAAGGGGTTCCACGGAATGTCCGATTCACAGGCCGTTCCCCTCTCATCTCTATTCTCCGCGTGATTTATCAGAGCGGGCCGCCTTCTTTTTCCGGCTTCTTGCCGTTTAAGGAGCCGCGTCGTAATGAGGGATCCCGACAAAGAGTCGATCGTAAACTTTCAAGACCGCGCATCAACTGAGAGAGACGACGGGGCGAAATGCCCTGCAAGTACTTAGACTGGTAATCCTGGCCGATAGGATGGGGTGGCTCGGTAAAAAGAACCTCATGAACCAGACAGGGGCCGATTGATCGAATGATACCCGGTCGTCATAGGAGGGGAGAAAATAAATCGCATAGGTCGCGGCTTGACGATCTAACATCAGAACGACGTACACTGTCCAGTTCAATCCATGTGCACCCAATAATTAACGCTAGATCTTTCGTTAAACAAAGGAGTACAATAATAAATAATTAATAATGTCTCGTCTCATTTCAACCTCCATTTTTGACCCCATATTTCACAAACTGAATTTGTCCCTCGATGTCAAATTGACACAGTGACAAGAAATGATATAAATTATATTTTAGTATGATTCTTACACGAATCTCCACCTACATTTATTTTTTTTAACATTTGAATTCGATTGAAAGCAGAACAACATTGAAGATTCAGCCACGCAGTAAATGGCCAGACACCTGTAGTTTACCCGTCAGCCATTAAACAAGACAGTTCACTTACAGAGGGAAGAAATTTATGTTAATTGTGACTGCCCGTTTCTACTTTTTATCAGTTGTCACTCGAATTAATTCCGTAGTTAGAATTTCCGAGAATCCGCTCGAGAACGGAACGAACAAGGAAAAAAGCAATTCCCCCCGTTCGTTTCTACAAGAAAACAATGAGAGGAAAAGGAGGCACCCTTTGCTCCGTCGTAGTTTTCATTGAAAGAGATAAAGGCGAGCGAGGGAAGAAGTAAAAAAAAAAAGAATATAAAGGAACGGAACTAAGTGTTTCCATTAACCTAGCTCCCAGTTCCTCTCTCCCACTTCTTTCGTCCTCACAGCCTCTTAAAAAATGAAACGGCTCGCGCTTTTCATATAGATGTATAGTTGTATACCCGGAGCTTACTCCCCATAAGAGGGTTAGTAAAGCGGAAACTGGAACGGCGAAACTCAGATTTCCATCGAGATGTCTGGACACTTTCAACGATACGCGAGGAAGAATCGTTCACTGTGGCCACCGTCGTGCTGCTCAAATTAACAAAGTGTCTAACCATTTAATTAATTAATCAACAAGATTAGTACGCATTAGTTACAGCAAACATATTTTCTATTACTCATAGATTCGAGGCAGTGGCGAATCTGTCGGTAATCGGACTAAGCGGCCGTGTGGGGCCCCGGGATACTATAGGCCCCGAATTTTAAATAAATATATTCAATGTGTAACGGTTTTATTTTTTCTTAATAAGGTTATGAGAGTTTTCTTGCAACTTCCATTCCAAACTTGAGCTTGAGAGCCCCGAAATTTTTACCGCTTGGGGCCCCCACGTGACTTGAGCCGCCACTGGGCCCCGGGATACCATAGGGCCCCGAATTCGCAGCATTCATGTTTTTTTTTACAAAAAATTAAGTTTTATGAGAGGTATCTTGCAACTTCTATTTATAACTGGAGCTTGAAGGTCCCGAAATTTTTACCGCTTGTGGCCTCCACTTGTCTTGTGCCGCCAGTGGGCCCCGAATTCGCAGCATTCATGGTTTTGTACAAAAAATTAAGTTTTATGAGAGCTATCTTGCAACTTCTATTTATAACTGATTCGAGGGAGAAGGTGTTTGGCAGTTTGAATTTGTTAACGCGATCTTGATTATTGAATATAACGTAACAATCATGCTCCCGACGAACGGCAATGTATGGACAGGTGTTTTGATAGAAAAAGAAGCATACGGAAAAATCTACATGGGTCTATTCTTGTGCGGTAGTGTAAAACGGGAGTGATTGAAGTTAACGAGCATCGACACAGACACACACGGGCGCATACACATAAGCGCACACATGTATTTAGGTTCGCTCGAAAACTAGGACAACGGCCGACAGATACCAGGGGATAATGGATTTCGCATTCAAATTTTTCACGTGTTCGTTTTTAATCAGTTACCACAATACCCCAGTCGGATCGTTAGCGAGTCAAAAGGAAAGATATTGTTTTTATGTGGATCATAAAGCGGAACAATGTGATATCTTACAAATGGAAAACCGCGAAATTATTTACTCATGTCGAATTTTTGGAAAAGCTATAGCTTTTATGAACATGGATTCATATTTTATAAACACGATGAAAATAAAATGACTCCATTAATTTTGTCAATGGAAAACGATCTCGGAACAATTTCGGAGTATCGGGGATATTAAAAGTTTGCTTCGAAATAACAAACGTAATTGCAGAAAATGCATCGGCAACTCCATCGTTCCACTAAATCAAAACCTGCAAACACGGAGACAAACTGCGAACAGCCATTCTTTTATAACCACAATTCATTGAATGCTCCATTTGTCAAAATCTATCGTGTACTATATTTCATAGATTTCATATATATACGTGTATAGACCCGCGGCTGTGTACGTTTCAATAAAGCATGACGCCATTTAGAGTTTCACTAAAACTGAAATATCTGGATAAATGTTTATGTTCTACATTTTTATATATTCATCGGTACCAGTGAAAAGTATCGCTAAACTATTTAGACATATGCTTGAACAACGAAAGTGTTCGATCGTTTATAACTCGTGAAGCAATCACATTATCCAATTTCAATGAAAAACACAACTTTTCACTATTGTTTCTCACAATTCCGATCAAGTGAATTTTCTCATAAGCTAAACTACACCCCGTGGCACAATGTTTCCGATCGGAGCCATTGATACCGATTTTCGAGAAAACATTCATAATTTAGAAGAAGAAATTATTACTTTATGGAGTTAAAACTGATGGGAAATGAAAAAGGAGCTTATTGAAGAATGAAAAATAACAAAATAACATAAGCATCCATTTATTATAACAAAGAAACGACAAAATAAACAAAATGTTATAGGGAAAAAAGTTTCCGATTTGATTTACACTGTCCAACACCAGATTTATTAAACAATTGCAGTTGGATGATTCCTATAAAGCATTTTGCGCAGAATCCGAATCTGCCCTCATTTTTTTCCCTGGACGTGCAGTTTTTAAGAAACTTAATTTGAATAAGAAAATATATTATTCAATGTTAAACAAATATTGTCATGTTATTATACAAGATATTGCACTGTTCTTTGCAGAAATAGATTCTGTAGACTTTCCCGAATACAGTGATATCCAATATTAATACATTATGAATCTTTAAACATGTTTAAACAATCGTTAAATACGGAGAGACAACCTTTTTACACCAATTTGTGAGGATATGTTTCCGTTTATCTTAAAAAATAAGGTTACAGCAAAAAATTGAACTATATCACGCGATAGAGCAGACTTTTATCTTGAGACTAACCCAACTCCAACCCTTTGAAGTTAACAAGTCGACGTTCTGTTTTGAACCGGAAAGCAAAATATTTTCGCCCGACAGGAGTTGTTACCAGGTACGGCGAGATACACCACGGCATTGTTTTAACTCCATAAAGTAATAATTTATACTTCTAAATTGTGAATGTTTTCTCGAAAATCGGTATCAATGGCTCCGATCGGAAACATTATGCCACGGGGTGTATTGCTTCTAGCCTCACAGGGAAATTGAAAAGTGGTCGATTCATAAGAAAAGTTTTTCTGACTTAGAAGTTTGTGTGATCAGTTATGCTTCTGACTGTATGATCGACTCGGCAGTGAGTCGGCGAGGAATCCGAAGCGACAAAGTGAGAAACCGGTAGACAAAAGAGACGCTCGTTACTTGGTAACCGGAGAACCCGCCATGATTAACATCTCGCAGATATTGCGCAATAACGCCAGCACATCTGTACGGCTCAATATTAACTGAGATTTCCGCAGGCGGAAAAATATCGTTCTTGCAAATATTCCCGCCATAACTTTGGCGCGAGGATGTACGTAAGTGCGTCTTCCACCTTGCGCCGCTCGGAGTTAGGAATATAAAATATGCGCCGCGTGCCTCCTCGGAATCATGCTGTTTATGAATAAACGCGTTCCAACCTGGAGCGAACTTCGACTCCGGCGAACGCCTTCTCCGCTGCGAAAATGTTGCGCCTTCCATTTCGATAAATTGCGTCCATTTGCATCCTCTCGCAGTCATGGATTTCGCTGCCAGTAATTTACTCCTGTTAGATTATCCCCGGTTTTCGAGAACTTAACGCGGAAACCAGGCTGCGAGCGAACGTTCGGACGTTCACGGTTTAAAAACTTCGACGCCACAGATGCAATACAGGATGTCCCAAAATTCCTGTAGTTCCCGGAAATGGGAGGTTTCTTGGACCATTTGAAGCGACATTTTCCTTTGCAAAAATGGCGTCAGCGGCTTTGCTTAGGAGTTATTAACGAAAAACACGGACCAATCAGAGCGCGACCTGGGCAGCAGCGCCGCGCCGCACAGTTGGCGAGAAAGCGATCTTTGTGGACAAAAATCTGCCTACAACTCAGTTTTCCACCGATTCAATTGAAATTTTTTTTTAAATGTTCGTGAAGGTCTATATTTTAGATTTACAGTTTAAAATTTTGCGGTTTAGGGTTAAGAAGCGTCGGCAACTCAGCTGGGACATGCAAATTTATGGTATGGGCGGATGAAGTATCGGAGTTATTGAGTTTTGTAGATAAGGATTCTTGATAACGATTTTTGCGCAGCACGTAATCAACAAAAACACCCTGTGAACAGGAGCCAAGTTCTCTATGGCCGTAAAAAGTTGTGAGATCAAACAAAATACGGCCAAATTCGTGAGCTCAGAAATACATCTTGCAATACTGAAAAAAGTGTTTGTAAAAATTAATTTAAAAGAATGCTATTTAATTTTTAAAGAGTTACATGGAGGGCTAAATTATTCAAACTTGGCAATTACTGTTTAAACCAACGCATATGAAAGGCGTTAGTTAGCGGACAGGTATGAATAATTTAACCCTCCATGTAACTCTTTAAAAAGTTAAATAATGACCTGAATCCGCGACTTTGTCCAACTGCAATAACAATTCCTGGTTGGATCATTAACGTAATTTTTCAATGATGAAATTTTATTTTTACACAAGAAAATCTAACGAAATTAATTAAAAAATGATTCGAAAAAATATATTTATTTGTTGTCAGTAGATAGGAATAATTTTTTTAATGAATTTTAGTGGAAGTTTTATCCCGATATCTTTTATGGTTCAAAAGTTATAGTAAAATGCCTGAGTCTACCCCTAGCCCTTCCGTGATGCTGTCCCCTCACCCTCACACCGCTTCGCTCAGTATTAAAAATGTTCCGACACTAGTGAAATAACGGTCGATTTCGCTATTGGAAAATTATACCGAGTTTCGCTCGACGTTTCACGTTTTTTTTTTACATAGGAAAACTGCATTACTCTTACTGGAGGGGTAACTTAGCGTCCCCTTCTAGAGGGGTAAAAATTAAGGACCAAATAGGGGCTAAGCCAAAAACAGGTAGTGGTCTACCTCGGATAAATGTCGACAAGTGAATCGACGAAAGGGGCCTTGTCGACATTCCGAGTTTAGATAGGGAAGAATCAAAATTCCTATGGGAAAGAAAAAAAGGAACCAAATAGGGGACGAGGACAAGGCGCGTCATCGCTTAACCTGCCGATTCGTGTAACAGAGTAACTTAACTTCCCACCTCCCTCCCCGTCTCATACCGCAAGGGATCCCATGAAAATCATCGACACAAATTTCCCCGACACGGTTTTCACCGACAACGTTTCACCAACTCCAGATTTGACCAACAACTACTTTGACCGAAAACGAATTTAAAACCGTGTCGGGAAATTTGTGTCGGTGATTTCCATGGGACCTACCGTGAGACATACTTAGATCGCACCTTAAATATCTTTCTATTATACAAAATAGTTTTGTAGTTTCTGCAACGCAAGAACGTCTAGCGGGTTGCCTCCTGAAGGGGACAGGGTTTTTACCCCCAAAAAAGGGGCTGATTCAAATTTAGTTCCACTAGATTACACAGTCAACAGTTATTCTTCATATTATGTCTATTTGGTAAACAAAAATCAATTTCATAATCATTTTAATATAAGTTCAAAATAATACAACGTTGTTCTTATCTATGTATGATATTATGAACGTAAAACGTAAGTGGAACAACTTCTACAAATACTAAACTGTAACCAACAACGAATAAATACAACATTTAATTTATATGTTTCTCAATGTTCTCGATTTTGTGCCGTACAATATACTAAGAAAAAAAATGAGGAAACTGCAGTCTTGTAAGTTAAAAATTCTCCCATGACGACGCACTCGCTTGATGTTAAGTCACCAGGATAATCCCAGATTTACAGTCGTCTGGTCCGTCATTCACCCTTGACACGGAGTTGTGCTTGCAGCACGCGAAAACTTGCAAGCTGCAATGACTTAAGGTTATTGAACTCTTCGCGACCTTTCCTTCCAGCTGTTTCGTTGAATTCTTCGCAACAGTGGCGCACCCAGGATTTAATCTTGGGGTGGAGAAGGGGGGCGAGTTCAACAAAATGAACTTTTTTTTTAGCAAAACTATCTGGCAACGGTAGCCACACATCCACATATATTTGACATTAAATTCTTTATCCCGACATTGAAGCATTTTGTACCGGGACACAGAATGATTTTTAATGCGTATTATATAAAAGTCATTAAGATAATTGTATAAATATATTTACAGAATAAAATCTAGTTTTCTTTTCTTTTTACACGGCTCTTCAATTACTTGGGTTATAGTTACATGAATGTCTCTGTGTATGTATATAACAAAGCCAACCCAATTTATATACAGGTTGGGGCGCCACATTTTGCCATCTAGATTTACGTCAATATTATTACGCATAGCAAACAATGTTTCAGATGAAGTTGAATGGTTTTGAGAGGGGCACATTCTGATGGTACATTTTTTTATAGGTGGACGTGTAAAGGACATATGAAGGTCATTAATGTTTTTTTTAAATGGAATCATATTTTTTTTTGCATCAGCTGATGCTCCTTCATATTCTTTACAAGAAAGTATTAATCTATTTGTGTAAAAAAATCATTAGTTTAGGAGATATTTTAATTATAATTTGTTAGGAGTTCAATGTGATGGTCGCCACATTGAACCTTTTCTGTAAATAGACATTATAATTAAAATATCTCCTAAACTAATGATTTTGAAATGATTATGAATTACATGTGACAGAATGTACCACCACGGAAAATAAGATTCTATCTTATTCCACCTTTTTAAATTTTTCAAGATGGAAAAATCAAGTTTGTATGTTCATGGAAAGATTTTATAATAAAATCTGGATAACAAAAAGTTCAAATATTGTATGTGTGGTGGAGAAGAATGATGCTATTGTTTATTCTTTGTTAAAAAAGCAACCTAGATAATAAGGTAATTTCTATATTTTTAGTTCTCCCCTTGTGAAAATTTGTACAATTAAGAAGGGACTTACTTCCTGATGATAACCATTAATCAGCGTCGTAAGAAACAATGCACTATTAGAATGGCGTAATTTTATTTGTTTTTCAATTATTTAACTATATTCCAGCAATCATAATGAAACTTTCAGATATATTAGATAGATAACCTAAAGTTGTTCTTGAATATTTAAAAAATTAACAATTTTTTCCATCAGATTTTTCTACCGGATTTAAGCATTAAAATTTTGCGACAGGTACTATTCATGCATTACCTAATTTCACTTTGGGAGCTGCTGTTATCATCAGCTCAACATGCACAGGGACCGGCCTTAATATGGATCATCTTCTTATTCATGCATGTACATTGTACAAATAAGCTGATTTTAAACTAAAACGACGCGAGTGGGCATATTATCATGCAATATTTCCTAGTTATGCTTTTATACCAGATTGACGATTAACAGGAATAGCTCTCTAATAATATGGGGTTGGACTTTATATTTGAAAACTATCGAATGAAGTACATGTATCGGGGATATTGAACGGGCAATGGTTAGGTATTCGAGTGCTTCACAGAGAATATGTGCTCTCACGATAAATTAGAGCATATATATATGCTCTAATATATACTATATATATGTACGTGGCACTGTTTTGAGAGATTCAATTATTCCTCGTACGCTTCTTAGAGATAATGACTCGGTTTATCCTCGTTCTAGCTTTACGTTTTAATTATAATCATGATATATCAATATCAAACTATGAAGAATCGCGTGTTTTAATATACGGTGGACGGTGAAAGCTTTCGATTAGAATAGAATTCTATTGTATGATATAAATTAAACAATAAAATCACTAAAAAAATTTTAATAATTTAAGAATATCGCACAGGTTCGATCAAATATTAATAAAAATTAATTTTACAGTTTAAATAATTCTGTCTGAAATTTGCGTCTGTAAAATAATGTAAAATACTTTTTGAATCCCCTGTAAATGTTTATATTCTGTTTCTTACAATTGATATAGAAAATCAAAAAAAAGTAGACGACTGTGAAGCTTCACTGCAAAACGACAGCATATTTTCCAACTTATAGAATAGAGGAGCATCGTGTAAACCTCGTTCACTGGTTCGGATAATAAACTGAGAAAGTAATTACAGTGGAATCGATGAGAAAGGAAATATTTGACAGTATCTCGGGCAGAAAAATGGGTAAATTTTCACTGGAGGTACACACGGGAATGCGGTATGTATAGCGTGGCGGTGATTAAAATACACGACCAGCCATGGACACGATAACGAATAGAAATAAACGGCTTTGTTCCCAGTGGAAGAAATCAGTGGAGGGATCAAGCATTCGAACGAAAATGAGGGTGTTCCGATGCGAGACTTACTGACCCAGAAAAATCACCAGAAAATAATACGGAACTCCGAAAAACAAGAAAAAAAACAGACGAAAGAAACGCTGACCTCGCGTCTGACCAGCTTAAATCGATGATAACGCGAGGGAGAAGCTGGAACGCGGGCGAAATTGCTGATCGAACGCATTCTCGAGTGTCAGCATAAAAGCAGAACATTCAGCGTACAAAGCTGCCACCGAATTGACAGCTCTCGTCGTGTAGGAAATAAATAAATTATCGGTAACCGAGCACTAATCAATACAAAATGTTTGCAACGATTGTGTGAGATACAGGAGCAAAATAAAAATTGATTTCTCGTTGACCTCCATTTAATTCCCCATCGTTTATATTAACCCTTCGCTGCATAGTGTGTCATATCTGATACAGTTAACAAATCTGGTATATAGTTAACTAAGAATGTATTTTCTTACTATTCGAAATTATAAACGTAAATTTGGTTTTCGATCGTATATTCTGACTAAGAGAAATTTTAAACGTGTTATCGAAATTATGTTTATCTTTTATGATTGTTTTAATTTTTTTTTTAAATATTTTTCCCTTAAATAAAACACAAAACCTGACATTCTTTTAATTTTTTAATTCCAATTTAAAAAATCATGCGGTGAAGTGGTATTATAACTATTGTGACCAAGCACTGATCGATACACAATGGATCGTTACGCAAAATCAAAAATGTCTGCATCGATTGCAAGACACAGGATCGAAATAATAATTAATTTCTCGTTGACCTCCTTTCTATGTAACCATTGCTATTATTTTCTAGTATTAAAATAGGAACATTAAGAGTGAATTTCTGCCAGGGGTTGTGCGATTCAAGCAAAGCGCGTCGCAGGTGCGCCGTCCACGTTACTTCGCGTTGACTTCCTTTCAATTCCCCATCGTTTCTATTAATATAACTATTACTATTATTTTGCTAGTATTAAAATACGAATGTTAAGAGTGAATTTCTGCTAGGGATTGTGCGATTGAAGCAAAGGGCGTCATGGAATGCAGTTGCAGGTGCGCCATCCTTTTCGATCGACGCTTTGGATGGATAAAAAAAAAAGAGGATGAACGGAAAAAGCAAAAAAAAACCACACAGTGGAGTGGAAATCGGGATTATTAACGTTGTAAACTCAAACAATAAACCACTGGGATTAAAAAGGCATACAGTAAAACTCGATTCCGGCGGTGTTGCGCGTTATTCTTGCTTTGTCGACGAAGTCGTATCGGTAGTCACGGATTAGTACGCCGCATTGAAATTATCGGTTGACCTATTAACGGGCTCGTGGCACGGGCAGGACTCGAAAATACGCCATTTTTCAGCGATGCCCGGCCAGGCCTTAGTCATTAGTATTCCTGGTATAATTCAGCTGCATCGCGGTATCCGCATTCGGGCCGATAAGGTAAATAACGATCTGCCGACTGAGAGGTACATATTTTTAACGAGGTCCGAGCCCGCCCCACAACCCCCCAGAAACTTCGGTTATCGAACCATTACAACGGAATGAGTCAAACAATGAATTTGGATTAAAGAACGCGGCCCACTCGCTTCGTCGGCCGGATAAATGAAATTCTATCGAGAATCGCGATTATATCGGGCCGTCCGCGAATTAATCAGCCAACGTAGCGTCAGCTAAAAATAATAAGATCCGCAACAGCAACGTCGAGAATTAAATAAGCTCGATTCAATACGATCAGAGTATTTTTTTTCTAATTATATAACAATAATCAGTCGGTTTACCCTTCGAATAAGACGATTATTTATCTCTAGACTTAAAATTGAATAATGTAAGATTTCTCCTCGATTAAAATCACTAAACTTTTGCACTCTTTTATCTAGTGTGACAGAACAACAGAGAAAAAAAAAGAATAATGAAACGGGTTTCTATATGTATTTGGTTCTTCCTTTATTTATTTTATTTAAAAATATAAGTTCCACAAATTACAACAACATTTTAGAGAGCTATATTTCATGTAATTAGTAAACAACATTGTTTACAATCAGTAGCAGCCAAGGATAGGTGGGTTAGGTTGGTTAAGATAGATAGGTCCTGTGAAGTAAATTTCCTATAAAAATTGTTGGCAAGAATTGTTTAATAATTCGGAGTGAAAGGGTTACAGGGAAACCTCGACGTTTAATCGAACAATGTGACTCCATTCATAGAATCCAAACCACGCACGAGAAACTTTCAATAAACGGTTAATTCAGTTTTCGTAGTTGAAGCCTGGATAGAGAACAACAGGGGAATTCCACACGGACACTGTTATAATGAATCAAACGCGAGTTTCTGCAAAGGACTTCTAAATCATGTTATAAACTAATAACGTTTAACGCAGAGGTGGCTCGCGCGCACACGTCCACGCTTTCATTCTCCATGGTTTCACGTTTCGAATCGAAATTAATTGTCTTCCTCATTAGCGCTTCGATTTGATACACCTGTAAATAACCCGTACAATATTGCCTACGTGCATAACTCAGCAGACACATGCATATGGTGTGTTCAGGATCAATAATTATAACGGTATCATGGCAATGAATTTTACTCCACCCGCGGTACTTACCGATTCCAGAGGCGTGAATAACTGAAACGGCAGAATCGACTGTGTAATCTAAATCCAAATTAATAGGTCGCCATTGCCGTCGCAATAATGGCCGTTACGACACACAGGAGGTTATGGTAAGCGCAATTTATTTTCAATGAACTGTCATTCTCATGCACGATTCTTTCTGTCTTTAAATAATGAGAAATTATTGGGGGAAAAATGAAAAGACTACATTTAGTTATACGGCTGTTACATGGCTGACGTTGGTTTATGACGCTCATTCTTTAATATTTCTTCAAGATGGGGAAGAAAGTTGTTGGAGGGAAGATGAGTGCAAGAAACTTTCCGGGGAAGGATGACCGGAGGGGTTGGTGAACTGACCCGGAGTGAAAGCCAGTTTATGGTTGGATATAAAATGCCGGTCGAAGTTCATGAAAAGATGTACACCCTCCTTTAATCTTAAGTTCCGATCTGACGATATGCAACTGCAATTATATTGGAAGTTCTTCGGCAGTGAAAATTACTCAGAGGGATGCTTTATAGGAGACCCGTGCAAGATTCGTCCGAAATGATTGAGGATGTTGTAACACATCCGAAAAAACATACAACAAACACTATTAAATTCCACAAAGAAATCAACCACCTCCACAAAATCCAAAAGCACCATAGAGGTTCGTCGTTGATGACCTAGGTGTAGATGCGACGTTAAACCTAAAAAAAGATGTAAAGAGTTAATTAAAGAATGATTACAGAGAATATATATTTATTATGACAGTTATCAAGTAGTTAGGAATAATTTTTTAATGAATTTTATGGAAACCACTCTAACGATGATGATCTTGATTTGGTTGAATCAATATGGAATTTGTATCCCACCCACCGAATGTTAAACAAGAAGAAAATTAATTTCTGTTTCAAACGATCGACTTGTACAATTATTTATTTTTATTTAGCACTAGCTGTACCCACAACTTTGTCCACGTACAATAAGAAATCCTGGTTGATTATTCGCCAAACCTAACCAATATCGTGAAATTTTCTTATATATACCCTTTGAGAAAGTGGAAACCAAAAATTTGTAAGACTTTAGAAAAGCACGTGTATGGAATATACTGCACAATAATCTACGATTAAAAAGAAATAACTATTATGTAATTAAATGATTGAATTATTTGTAATTTATTTAATATCTAAATATCCTTTCTATTACATAAAATAGTTTCGTAGTTTCTGTCACGCAAAAATGCCGAGCGGTTCGCCTTCTGAAGAGGAACCGAAAATTGAGCAGAACGCAGTTCTCTTTACAAGACTTTAACCCTTGAGAAAGTGGAAGTTGCAGAATTTTAAGAAAATTCTGGTTTACCCAGTGCGATGGAAGTTGAAAATCGGTTTCTTTCGAAATCGATTTTTGTGTGAGCCCTAGTATTAAAGTCTCCGAATGTTTCCTCCCGTAATGTCTTGATCCCCCGTTCCCGCTTCGGATGTCCTGTAACGCAGACGCTTTCCTCGAGTTCTACTCAACCCCAACGGAATACCAATTCGGAATGGCAGGAGCGGTATCGGGGACGTTCGCGTCGAACTATTAATCTTCCGGTTCTTTGATGTCGAGCAAACCATCGAATTTCTCAAGGTAACGCAAGATTCTTTCGGAAGAATGTTCACCCCTTCTCCGGGGAGCCTTTCAGTCCACAGAAAATCCTGTCTCTTTCGTCGATCGGTAAAGGGATTCTTTCCATATTTGCCGGTGGACGGATCCGGGATTATCGGCGCGTTCAACATTTCAGGTCATTGAAAATTGCGTACCAGAAGACACGGGCGCTCGCCAATCGCAATAAAGGCAATTACTGAGGGTGCATTGTCTCCATAACTTCGGCCTCTAATCGCGATGCCGTTAATTACGTTCCATTTCGTGCAGAAGTGCTCTTTAACTCTTCTGCGTTCTCGTGTTAAACCATTTTGCTATAGTATCCGCAAAGCTCAGTCTGATTTATCTTCGAAATGTTAAACGTAGGAAGCAATCGACTCTTTGGTATGATTAAACCCTTCAATTAAACCCTTACGTTTCCAAAAATTCCAGTTACTTTTCAGGCTCGATAGGTTTAGTGTTTGTTGAAATAAATGATGACCGATTACTGAATAATAGGTGTAAAGGACTAGAAGGGCGTGGAAGGGATTTAGTTTAAGTAACAGCACCACCACTGCGAGTCAAATGTCAAACGGCAATAATCAAGTGTCAACTTTATTAAAAAACCCAAATCACAGGAACCCGCCACCACTTATAATTAGTTTAGAACTAGAAGAAAATAGAGTGTAAAAGAGACTAGAGTAACTAGAGCCCAGTGTAGGTCCCCGTGAAACAACGTAGAATTTGGATCTTGGTTTGTGTTCAGGGTCCCCTTTTGCTTGAAGCCCCAGGAATTTGCCAAAGTTACCCATAGGGTAACGCGTCACTGGTCAGTAGCGCGTTGTAACTAGTTGGGACCTTGGGCAAAATAGAATTTCGGGGCCCTCGGGAAAAGCGTAGAATTTGGATCTCGGGTTGTGTTTGGGGCCCCCTTTTGCTTGGGGCCCCGGGCATTTGCCCAAGTTGTCCATAGAGTAACTTTCTACAGGGTTAAAAGTAGCTGACCAACAGAACAGTGACCGACACGATTGGTCCTAGGAAGACCGTCGAATAACTCCCGATAAGCTGATCCCACCTTTAATTATGCTCGAAGACTCGATGAATTTCATATCGAATTTCATTGGGGAGCCAGTCTTCCCGGTGGATATTACAAGGAATGATCGGGCGCGGTTATCAGCCTTCAAAGGATATTATCATCGGAGAGAGCTCACAACCGGCTTAAGAGGTGAAAAGACCGTGGAAGCGGGTAGGGAAGAGCAGATCCGGGGTTCTATTCGCAAAAATTGAATATCATTCGCCGCCATAACTTACGAAATGACGAGAGAGGATCCATGGCCCGCTGGACCGAGGCAGGCAGCGGTGGCGGCGGCGAGTCGTGCGGGGAGGATTTAAATGTAAAATGCAATCTCGGCTATGCAAATGCCGCGTAAATCGGGGCGAATATGCGGTAACGGTGACCGGTTTGTGTGCGATGGATCAAAAGCATTCGGCCCGCTCCATCGCGTTTCTTTCCGCGTTCTCCTTTCCGTTAATAACGCGTCCCAGTTTTTCCGCCTGGCGGGATGATCATTTTTGCAAGGACACGTACTGGCCATCCGTTCTTCACGGAAATCTTTCGTTAGATTGTACACCACCAGATAAAACGCGTCTTTTTCGATTCAATGGGAACTAAGCGCGGAACAAAGCCAGCTGAATACCGTCGAATTGAAATTTTCCGCAATTCGTGGCCGGCTACGAGCGAATTAAGCGAACGCTCGCTCGAAAAGATACCTATTTGCTGCCCCACATTCTACTAGATTCTCGATCCGACATTCACCGCGCATAAGCGCCTTGAGACTTTGATTAGCCTGACCACGGACGCCTGGATAGCGACGCGGCGCGCCAATCCAATCGGTTCGACCCAATTTATTATAAGTGGACTGCGGGTCTTTACGCAAATTCGCCGTTTTATACGAATCAGAATGTGACAGACATTCTTCTCTATCCACCGGAAAGTTAAAATAGAAGCAGAGTTGCGTTGGAGGACACAGCAACCGCTTCGGTCATTAGAAGCAACGAATTAAAATAAACAAAAGGAAGAAAACTAAAAAGAGATTGAAATTGTTTCCTGTATAACGTAGGATCTGCTAATCTCAGAATCTGAGAGTTAGATGGGTGTCCACCGGTTCACCGATACCCTAAGGCTGGACTCTAGCGGCTCTAGCATAGACAAATGCCAAAAAAGTGGTGTGAAGATGAGTCGACCTTACCCTCTAGCTAAATGCGGATAGCGGGTAGCGCGGAGGACAAGGCTCGACACACCGAGTAGGCCAGAAAGGAACTGGAAAGGGCCCTGGGCGGTGAGTATGAATGCTATAGGCAATATAATCTCCCCAAACTTCATATGAGGGGAGAGCCGAGCCCCATACTACCCTGTCCAACCAGCATCGAAGGAGAGGGGGTCCTTAAGAGTATTCCCGCACCACTCTTAAACAAAAAAAGGCTCTAGCATAGGCGTTTCTGGAAGAGACTCCCATCATAGAGGACTTCCAACTATGCCTCTCTCACCACCGAAGATGCCTGTGCTAGAGCCAGGCTCCCTTGTCTGAGTCAACCCTAATTCTTCGAGACACTAACCGTAGGTCCTCGAGAAAGGTTTGGGGTTGCAGCAAGGAGCAGCTAATCCCAGCGGTGTGTGGGGGCAGCTAACTTCTTCAATTATAATAAATTGTGGAAGAAAAGTTGTTTCTCGTCGGGAGGCGCGGCGGCCGAGGGAAATATCCAGGGTCTGTTCTAATTATACAGAATAGTTAATAAAAAGATTCTGGCGGTGGGCCAGCCTGTTTCGGACAGCGGATACGGAACAGATACGGATAGAAAACGGAGTGAAAGCACGAAGAGAGAGAGGATGGACGTGCAGGAAAAACTCGCTGACACAACGGGCCGAGCCTATAGATTTGCTAGGGGGTTCGGTCCGAGCGAGTGTGCAAGCCAGCGAATCGCGTTCGTCTGCAGGTTGACTTGCCGGTATACGATTAAATCCATTGTCACGGCAATCGAGGCGAAATGTTTCCGATGCATTAATAACGCATAAATGTCAGGCAGCGGAGTGGTTTCTGGCTTGCCGCCAGTGAGCACCGCTTACAGCCTTCCTCTATTTAGGGAATCCATCATTCCCGTACGGTCAGCCGTCGTTCGTGCCTTCGAGCTGATAAATACGTGGCACGTTGATGCTCGTTAACTTCGGCCGCGATCGTTTCGTTTCTGTTAGGAGGACTATGGAGGCAGAGAACTCCTACCCCGGCCAGGATCAGCGCAAACTGATCGATGCACACGTAAATTCAACCTGACCGGCTGAACTTTAGCTCAGCGATAAGTTGATGGTACTTTAACCACCGTCCCGCGATCATTGCTATCGTGAAATATTCCCAATCGCTATAGCCCACCTGAAATCGAGTTGAATTCTCGTTAGAGAAACTAATGACGCGTCTGTTTCGCTCAGGTATTATTGAAATGATTTCGATTCGACCGATATACACTGCTGCCCCTGCAGAAAGCTAGCCGGGTGATGGTCGAATGATTCTAATGTTAGGCTAGGCGGGGTAACGTTAGGATGCTAACCTATTCGAACCTAGTTAGAATCTTTACTAGGTTAGGTTAAAACCTTTACTAAACTCTAACTACGTTAGAACCTTTACTAACCTCTAACTTCGTTAGAACCTTAACCGACCTCTAACACGATTAGAACGTTTACTATCCTCTACCTGGGTTGGAACCTTTACTAACCTCTAATTAGCTTAGAACTTTTACTAACCTCTAAATAGGTTAGAACATTTCTACCGTCACACCGAGCTGCAATGATATTCAGGTCAGGCTAGGCGGAGTAACGTTAGAAAGGAGGGTTAGGTTATCATCATTTAGGGGTTAATATCATTGCAGCTCGGTGCGCATTGTGCATGACAAAGTCATTCCATAGATTTTTCGTTGGCGCACTCGAAAATTGATGTAGCGTCCAGTAATTACAAGTTTGTTATTTACCGTAGCAGCCAACGGGAACATTGACACTCGGAAGATCGATGTTTCTAACGGCGACGCTCACAGCGGTACCTCTGCGTACATTTTAACAACCACACGACTTAATTTATAAAATCGTGAAACGAATGGAGCACCTTTATTATACAAGAAATAGCAACAATTCCAACCTGCAGTATTGTTAAAGTCATAGTACACTAGATCGTTGACCCTATCTTCGATTGACTTTTTATCGTATGTTTCGAATACTTTGTAAAATTATGATTACTACTAAAATTGTTCGTATATGTCACTGGAGGGCAATAATTTTTCGTTTGGTTTATTATTATTTTAATAACGCAGAGCACATTTTTAGAATTTTCTTTTCTGTGTGACAACGTTGTTATAGCTTTGCCTTTGCATCGTCAAAAGTGTTTATATCCCCGGCGAGGAATTGAAGTTATTCCGAATTGCTTGAGCGTCGCGAAATAACAGCAAGCTCCTAACTCTGCTGCAGTACTTGCTTGTCTCATTTATGACGTCAAACATGGGAACGGTGAGCTTCCACATTACAGTATCACGCAAAATGAAGACAGACGGTATTGACGTAGGGAAAAACGACGGGAATGGTAACTCGCTCGGAGAAAACGCGAGAACTCGGTTTTCGCTAGAATGTAAAACGACTTCAAGCGCACGAAAGTATGATTAAAGAGCGAACGCGTCCACGTAATGATACATGAACATGACGTGCTAATGAATGGTTGGCGAAAAAACTATTTGCGTACCGCACGTACAATTTTCTGTCTACAGTACGGAAACAGTTCTGAACCTAATGACACGATATGTAACATCTTTACAATTCAAGCATTGTTATTAGACTGCGGATTTAAATGCATAAGCATTTACGTGATAAAAATTGGTTGGTTGAAATGTGAAACAGTAAAGGTTTCGAAAAATGTAAGAACATTGTAATATTGTTTTTAGAGGATAAAAACAATTTTTATTTTACTTCCCACAATTAGCTGTCTAATTATTATTTAATTAAACCTCTTAATCTTTTCTTTACATATTTACCTTTATCATTAATTAAGTATGTTTCACGTCAGAAAGAAAAGAAGATTGTAAAAATTAAATGCCATGTGCAAGAATGTATTACACTACATGCTATTTAATTTGTTATGCTTTGTTAGAACAAAGAATATAAAAGTTAGATAGTGGTTTTCAGACCCTACATATGTACTTCTTTGTTAAATTCCAACACGCAATAAAGTATGAACCGTGTTACAGTAAAATAGTGATAGCGCGCAGTAGAAATTCCTGCCACAAGTCAGACGTATGTAGAACGTTCTAAGACGTTCTAAAACATTGTAATTGGTCAACCATTTTGTATACACAGTTCTACTATTTCGGCGTTCATGTTCGAAGATTGCAGTGGTATCTTTTCATGAAAACAGAAGATGAAAATCAGTTCCTAAATACTGAACAAGTTTTCTGGTAACTTTGACAGTAGCTAAATACATTCAAAGTGAACTCATTAACCCTTGACTGCATGATTTTTTTAATTGGGATGTAAAAATTGAAAGAAGGTCAGTTTTTGTGTTTTATTTAACCCTTATATCGTTCCTCAGGGTAAAAATTCACCCATTCCATATTTTCACATACTGTAAAATTATTCATCCTTTTATGTCCATGTCGTGAAATATATTTCTTCAAAATGTGACGTTATAAATGAAACATAATGTGTTGATTTAACGTGTCAAATAAAAATGGGTGAATTGTTATTCTAGCCTGTTTTATGCAGCTATTTTGTAGGGGCATATGAGGGTTAAGGGAAAAATAATTAAAAATATAATACAATACAATTATTGATAAGTACAATACAAAAATAAAAAGAAATACATTCTTAGTATACTATATACCAGATTTGTTAATTGTATCAGATATGATACACTATGCAGCGAAGGGTTAAATAAAATAATGAAATTACAATTAGTTTTAAAATTAAATGAAGAATTCTTTGAATATACAGGTTCCATGTGAAGAAGCGCATTGCAACGACAAGAACAATCAAATTATTACGAAGAGAAATTTGATTACCCAATCGCCGAGGTTCTACTTAACAAGAAGAGGAGGCCCAGTTAAAGCAAACGTTAAGATAAAAGATAAGAAGAGAAGAAAATAAGGTCGAAAGTAAGCAGCAGTTCGGTCGAATCATTATGTTGATCGAATTGCTGTACGAGCGCAGCTCTTGTGTCTACTTTATTCTACTTCCGTAAGAAAAATATCTTGTCGCTAAGTCTGCCTTCCGTCGTTACAGCTTGTTATTTTCCGTTGGTGCGCGAGAGACGGAATATTATCAGGTTGAAGTAAAAAAATGAAAAAAAAGAGAAATCCTGCTCTCGTGAATGGCGCATCCATTCCGGCGGAGTTCCTTTTATTCCTCTTAACGAACTAACGACATCGAATGCCGAGACGGGATTGAAAGTATTGTTAAAAGTTGTCGAAACGAGAGCGCTTGACGCACTAGCGGAATAATTAAAGGAACCAGGGAAACTTCAGGGCCGGAAATCGCTGCCGACGTCGACGAACAAGTTAAGACGTAAAACATTTCACTTAATTACGCTGTTGTTCGACAGAATCGAGATGTGGCGATCTCCTAAGTATTTTGAGACCATCAGCGTACACCCATGCTCGGCAAATTGATAGATCTTTGAACAATTTTGTATGGGGGCTACAATAGCACTGCACAACAGCCAAAAAACATTTTAATTTTCAGAATGCACAGTTACATATAGATGCATAGCTTTTTAGAAATTTGATTTAGGATAAAACGCAAATTTTTCAATTTTAAACAAATATTATGATGTTATTATAAAAGATTTTGAATTGATCTTTACAGTAAAAAATTCTGTATTTTCATCAGTCATTATGAATATTAATACATTATTAAGTAAAACGTATTAATTTTCAGTAAGTACAGTTAGATATAGATACACAGCTTTTGAGATATTCAATTTTGGATAAAATGCAGATTTTTCAACTTTAAACAAATATTGTGGTGTTAGTATAATAGATTTTCAATGGTCCTTTACAGCAAAATATTCTGTAGACTTTCCCGAACATAGTGATATCCAATATTAATACGTTATGAATACAGTCAAGTCGCGTTCGGCTTTCTATTGAACTCTCACCAAAAAATTATGTCTCTATGTGATCAATGTCCGTGCAGAACACTGGCTGTTGGACAGTAAACGCGACTTCACTGTATTAATATAGTATGAAATGTATAACGAAAAAAATTGGTAACGTTAGATGTGCTATGGCATTAGAAAAAACATCATGAAAATTGTTTAATTTTACAACATTCACGGAGAAAGTGGTTCCTTGCCGCGGGATAAGCAACGACGGGCGACGTGACAGAAATTCAATCGGCACAGAAGTTTCTGCATGTTTTAATAATTCCGACCGCGGACCTCCTGATTTATCGATGAAATTCGATAGTTATTTTTTTTTCTTTTTCTTGAAAAATTCCGAACTTCCCCATCGAGATACATTCCCGTGAACAATTTATGTAGCCGGAATTCGCAGGTGAGATCCTTGCTCTCGGCGAGATCAGACGGTCTACGCGGCAGCGAAACTTCCCCGAGAATACGTATGTATGTATATTGATTTATGATTTATGCGACCGCATCAACGTGAATTCTGTGCTCGCTTCGAGAGGCGCTTTCAAGAATTTTCGCAGATTAAGTTAGAAGATCATCGTCAAAAATATTGTAATACTTTGAGGGATTTTTTGTTCTATGTTGTTTATTTTAATTTCACCAATTCATTGGATCGTTCATTAGCAATTGGAAGGTAAAATGAGCACTCTAAATGTTCGAATACAATTATCCTCAAAAGATAAAAATATTTAATAAAACAGAAAATTTCCTACTTTATTACCTGAAAATATCAATGAAGATATCCAAAATCATGAATATCTAATGGATCATTTAATTGAACAAACTATTTCTTATTTTATTAATTGAAACTATCAATGAAGATATCCAAAATCATGGATATCTAATGGATCATTTAATTGAACAAAAAGTTTCCTATTTTGTTACCTGAAAATATCAATGAATCAGATCTTCAAAATCATGAAATTTACTGTGCATTTACAACGAACCATTACATAACATATGTTTGCAATTATGAACATGTATTGCAACTGTTTGTAAACTTCTGTTATCGTGTTATCGGTTTAGTAACGTTTTTTTGCAGACAAACGTGTTTTTCAATAAGCCAGATGTCATGTCTGACTATAGGCTGTCTATTCTACTTGTCAGCAGTGATATACTGCATTCCATCGGACATAGTATTCGACGATAACATTCGTATCAAAGATCACAATGCGCTATGAGAAGGTGAATGTATTCATTAATTATTTATGCAAGTAAAGATCATTACCGAGTAGACAATTATTTATTCCTGAATTTGTTTGTACGTAATTATAAAAGTTCAAGTTTCTTTTATGGAGGATTAACACCCATGCAGTCAATCAAAATAAGTAGATTATTAAAAAACTTTTGTATTTAACATATTTGCACGAACTTTCATTTTAACGCTATAAATTATTAATTTGTAATTAAAATATTATTATGTTAGCGAGCAAATAGTGGACATTCTGAGAAATTTTGTAGTTAAGTTAAGAAAGTTATTCTGATTTAAAGTGTGCGTGATCAGTATACAGTGGAGCTTAATGCGAACTAGAAATTTTCAAAACTGGAAATATAATTTTTTAATGTTTTCTTTCTTGGTACGATTAATAGGTCGAAAATAGTACAACAGTATTATTAAATTTAAATGTTTTCACTGTTTCGAATTACACCTATTCCATTTTTTCATAAATGTATAAAATCCGCTGACCGGATCTGCTAATTGTAAATTTATATAAGATCATTTTATTTGGATTGAATTAATATAATTTATATAAAATTTTAGGGAAATATTTAGGTAATCATATAAGTTAGATAAATTTATATAAAAAACGATTATATAAAATTTGAGGAGAATTTTAATTAATTGTGTGAAATATAAGATAATTTTTGCCAACGACCGTGGTCGACCGTGGAAACTTTAAATAATCATATAAATTGGATAAATTTATATAAATTTAGTTATTTAGTATAATTTATATAAAATTTAAGGGAAATATTTAGATTATCATTGCGGATCGGATGTGGTTGACTGAATATTTGATTACCGTGTGTGGGAATGCAATGAAAATTGAAATTGTTCGGCAACAAAAGAAAGTGAATCGGGCTTTAACGAATGTTTCGGGAAATTGATGGACGGTTTTCACTATCGAGGCACAAACTTTTCCATGAAATTTTGAAGGACTATTGTCGCTGCACACTCTGAAATGAAGCTCATCGGTGTATAAAGGGGCGCTTTGGCTCGGTAAATGGAGGAGAGTGCTGACACGAAAACAATTACAGGGGCGCTTTGAAAATAAAAAAAACCATTTATCACGCGAACGCCTCGTAGACCTTTATCTACGGTAATCAATCAATGTTCCATTTAATAGAAAACCGTGGGCCGCTTAATTCGCATGGTCTTCCGTTTGATATTGTGCCTTCGCGGAACGGGGTTAGAGAAAACTTCGAAGTGATCTAAGAGCTTGCTTGGAACTAGAGGCATTAAACATCAGCTGATCTCAAAGGAGCTCTATTGGTAATTAAAACTCTGTCAATATAAATGACATAATGTTCCTGGTATTTTATAAAACGCGCTATCGTGCCGTTATCTCGCTATTAAACGTTGATGAAAATCATTTCGTAATGTTTATATTTTATATAATCTAATGTTTATATATTTCATTTTAAATGTTTCCTTATGTCGATCGTAGATTGTTGCTAACAATATTTTTATGCTTTCGGCGCACTGATTCGATCAATTACTATTTTAAACACTATTTGCAAATTACCACAATAATTTTTTTCGACCTTTGGATCTTACCTCAGATCATTTTCAAGAACAATAGAAAAATTGAGTCTGTAAATTATTAAACTTAATTATATGTTTTGTTATATTATATTTCAGTTTATAACGAATTTACAATTTTTAATTTTTAATCTTATATACTATATTTCAGTTTATAATGAATTTACTATTTTTATCGTGTTTGTGTTATAACCATTACAGGGCTAAAATTAAAAATAGTCTTTTAAGATGTTTAAACTAAATAATCATTTTTAAGATTTTTAAACAGTACACATGCAAGAAGTAAATCTATGATTTAAAAATGAATTTGTTTGAATCTTCAGAAACTGTCTAACGAAATGAATACCAAATAAAGGAATTAAGTTATTCGTGCATTAGAGGGAAGTTTCAGCGGAAGTTCAGCCAGCTAAATACGTCTTCCACTGTGGGGTTGAAGTTAGCAGCGTGTTCGCGATATTTGAGACGTTAAACTCCCATCAAGGGGGAGCAGAAAGCACGTAATGGTCAGTAAGTGACTTTTGCAGAAATCGTTTCGAGCAATCTTTTTCTCTTCCCTTAGTGTTCCCAGTTGCTGTGTTCACGCGAACGACGAAGCATAAAAGTTCTTTAACCACCCGGCGGAAGCAACGGAACACGATAAAAAAATGTCTCGGGCGCAATGCGTGTAAATAATTTCCATCTTCGGATCTCCGGAAAACTATGTACACGGCTGTTGCTTGTAAAGCAATTCTTATTTCTTTATGTTGACTTTCGAACACTCGATTTATTCCCAACCTCGGAAATCGTTTGATCGATAGAAACAAAATCGTCGAATTTTATCCTTGGAAAATCGCGGAAACGTTTCCGGCATATTGCATTTATTTTCCAGAAATATTTTGAGATACTTTTGTCATAATTTTATAGAAGCAATTGAACATTTCTTCTCGTATGCATTTATGACAAAAATGGGCAGTTGCAATTTAAAACAGTGAAAAACATTTAAGAACATCAATGTGTTAGTTGCAGCTGAAGAACATTATTGAAAAATGAAAGAAATTATTACTTGTTTGTTGCAGATAATTTTTATTTTGCATAAAGTTCCGCAGTCATTACATTGTAGTCTTCCCTCGCATAGTGTTACACTACTTTGGGGGTTTCCTTGATACTCGGAAAGCACAGTTTAATTCAAAAATTAAGTGGAAGAAGTAAGATAATTAGAATTTCATTTTTTCTCTCCATAATATCGATAAACTGAATGCAATCAAATAATACCCTCAAGATATTCAGATGTTCTTACAGTTTCTCAATTTGCCAATAAATGCAAAAAATCCGCAATCTCCACATCGAGGTTTTACAGTATTTACACTAATATATTTATCTAGCTCGGGTCAAAACCATAAAATTACAATATCGACGCGAGAGCCAATATTGAATAGCAAACGCAGACGCTGCCCGATGAAAAATTCAACGTTTAATTCCCTATTAAAATAGATCGCGCCGGGAGATCCTGCCTGATTAGTTCGTGTGATCGGGAACCGACCGTGTCCTATTAGCCACGCACTGCGAATTAGTCGAGCGAATCGAGGATCGACAGTACGTTAAGATATAATCGGGGACGGTCGTTCTTTCTGCGAAAATTTCCGGCACGGAGGTTCCGAGCGATGCAACGATATCGGTTCCCGTGCAACTTCACAGGGAGGGGACAAACATTTATGTTATTTGGTCGATCGGGAGAGGGCAAAAGTGTTCCGCTGCTTGCAAATACCGTTCCGCCGTTTATGCGAGGATCCACAGAAATCCCGGTGTCGTTCGATTTTATCCGCGGCACGCTGTGGACATCGTTACGTTCGATTTGCTTGCTCGGAGACCGCGTTTCGTACTCGATGGGAACCGATCCTCTTCCGGTATCGCGGAATGCGCGTCAGCATGTCTTTGATTTTCTGGATAATCACGCCCACAACGAACGTTTCCGGTACCAGCGACATTCTAAGCGAATTGTTTGTCCGGGATAGTCAAGTCTCGTACCACTCACGATTGTATGCTTCTATTTATAAAATGATTGTATCGCTGGAAAAATTCCAGATTCGGGGCTCGCGTTACATCGAGTCTTTACAGTGTAGTCTCAATCTTTTATTCACGGTAAAGATACCCCCATTTTTTAGGGCGATGGGGAAATGCCTTTACGCAACCCCCTTCTCAGATGACGTTTGGAGAGGGTAGTGAGAGACTCGGCCCTCCCTAAGATGTTATGCTATAAAAATATAGTGTCTGCGCACGGTTTATGCGACCAAATCGCCTGAGGCTGTCGCTCTAATAGAAACATTACTGCAGTTTCAACAAGGAGATCATTTTAAGAGGGCAATCTTAAGGGGGTGGACTCGTTTCCAGGATTGCAAGGGTGCTGGGTGCACCTTCTCATTTCTTGATACACTAAAACCTTAAATACTGTCCGGGCTCGTCACTCTGTTGAAGTCTCGCTCGGCGCGGTAGACGCAGTCATAAATCAAAAAATAAAGTCATCTGAAAACGCTGTCTGCCCAGAATACGCCGGTTGGACAGTATTTAAAAATTTACTGTAATGGCCTTTTTCATTCGTCAAAAGTGGCCGAAATGAAATGATACTTGACAAAACCAGACAGCAACCTATTTTAAATAATGAGAGTAAAGTAAAAATGAGTAACAAAATAAAATATATATTACAGTTTCCATAAATTTTATACAGAAGTAGATACGGCGACGATTACTCTGTAGAAATTCAGCTTCGCGACACTGCGACTTCTCAACAGACTATTCTCAACGGACATTTTGTCCACATCCGTCATCTGGTAGACAAAGTAATCTTGCAACACGGAGCATGTTAACTGAAGTCGAGTTTATACATTCACATTTTATATTTGGGTAGAAACGGTATTTCGGATCGTGCGACATCATAAAGTGACTAGTTTCCTGTCAGGAAAGAGGGAGGTTTCATGTCAGTAAAGAGAGAGGTTTTCTGTCGGAAAAGCGACATTCTTTTGCCGTGTTTACAGGCGCTGTGTGTGTGTGTGGTTGCTTTCACATTAAGGTTTTCAATTTAATTCTGCGAAACGTGTATGCGAAATAAATACACGTCAAATATGAAAACTCGCCGTCTGCAATTAAATATCGTAACGAAAACAATTATGTCAGAACGTAATTAACTGTCCCCAATGAAAGAATTTGCTCTTCTGGAAGACATTAATGAAGTTGCACAATTGTAACCGTTTTGTGAATGTGCCTCATGAATGGGGAAAGTGTAGAATTCATATTGCAACCAATCTTATCCAATCTATTTATCAATGTAAATCTACTCATTATTATTATTGTTATTTATTTAATGCATTAAACGAAGTATGGTTTATATAGCATATATAGTACATGAGTCTATTAATGTATTACATATTGACTTAATGCGCCTCTTAACTTAATTTAAAATTAATTTTTAAATCTTCAACTTGGCTACATTAATTCAATGAAATGAAATTTTAATTGCACATCGCTTAATAAAATCGGAAATAATTAACAGGCCTTTAATATCTGGACCACATAGGAAGTATCTTATACAATTTTTTAATTATGATTATTATTTATTATAGACAGCCTGAAGCCCTTTTACATAAGTGTTTACAATAACCAAAAAAAGAAAAATATGCAAGACTACTCGTCTAATAACAAAAAAGGGACATGCACAAAAAGAAAAAATATTTAATAATGGTTCAATCGATATGGTAGATAATTCTTAAGACAGTACTTAAACCTTCTCATTGTTACTATAAATGCATAAAAATCTGCAGTCTACCAATAATAAAATATGTAGAATGATTTTTATTTTTATAGTGCATTTTCATAATTGCTCCCGTTGCTTTTTCTATACATATATGTAAATTGAATGGCAAATGTTTTGTTTCCCATGCCTGGTGTCTGGCCATTAGTCGAATAACAGAACTGTATTGCGAAGTTCCAGAACCGAAATTCAGTTAATGGGCCCACGTTACTGGAAGTATGAAAATGATATTAAAGCCGACGTGCCATATCCCGAATGCTGGTGATGCTAATTAGCGATACACTGACTCCGTTATAGGAGTCTTGTTTGGACTTTAGCGGTACAAGGTGTAACGTGGCTCCACGGTACTTTCAAAACTGATTTAGCAACTGCGGTTTAATAACCGTTGTACGGCTTAGCTTTAACGAAGTGCTCGCGATTAATTACTCGTTCGTGTACGAATATAATAAATTACGTTACATTTGTAGAGGTTCCGGCAACAGACTCGAGAAGACAATACCGAACGATGTTCTTCGGTTAATCGATACACAGGGTGCTCAGAGATTTCCAACCGGCGATGCTCGTCGTGAACGATTCCTGTTGGGAAAAATGTTACAACAAAAAGTTTTATTTTATACGTAAGCATTTTAAACCCTTCTGAGTTTATTTCCCTTTATAGGAGTAATGTAAGTAAGTGTAAAGTTATAGAATACAGGAGTAATATGAGTAAATACAATAACATAGAATAAAGGAGTAATACAATAATATGGAATAAAGGAGTAATATGAGTAAATACAATAATATAGAATACAGAAGTAATATGAGTAAATACAATAATATAGAATATAGGAATAATATGAGTAAATAGAATAATATAGAATAAAGGAGTAATATGAGTAAATACAATAATATAGAATACAGAAGTAATATGAGTAAATACAATAATATAGAATACAGAAGTAATATGAGTAAATACAATAATATAGAATACAGGAATAATATGAGCAAATAAAATAATATAGAATACTGGAATAATATGAAGAAATACAATAATATAGAATACAGTAATAATACAATAATAATACAAGTGAATACAATACCAATGTCCGTTAACATTAAATATTTAGATTACAATTTTGGAAGAAGGAATGAATATGTACTGAGACGCGAGCTTCAATATTGACTTCGACAAGAAAAAGTTTTGCTAATTATTAGACAGCGGATTTGATACATTTAAGACGAAAATGAGTAGACGTATTTAAAACAGTAAAAACGTTAGAAGAATTTTTTAAAATGCTATTGGACTATTTTCAACGAATTAATAGACAGCGGATTTTATACATTTACGACGAAAATGAGTAGACGTATTTAAAACAGTAAAAACGTTAGAAGAATTTTAAAATGCTATTACATTATTGTTCAATGAATTAATAGACAGCGGATTTTATGCATTTATTCGAAAAATTGATTGAAATCTTGATTGAATAATTGGTAAACTGGAAACAGGGGATTCCACGACGAACGTATTGCGTCGCTGTGTTTGAGAAACCGCGACTCCTGCTGGCAACTTTGTCTTCGTTCCCTTACCTGCGCACAGATTTACGAGGCCGCGTTACGTTTGCAGGAAGAAGAACGGATGAATAATGGCGCACCTGGCTCGACCCAACCGGGTTGCCGGTATTATTTGCGGCCGCCGGCGAAATTATCGAGTTACGTGTTTAATTGCGCGAGGATTTTATCGGTGGACAGACACCGTTTCGTTTTATTGTTTACTTATCATTATCCACCGTCGAGTTTCCTAAAACTCTGTTGCTTCTTCGATCAGCCAGACATTAATAAAACTGTGCAGCTAAGTGTTCGTCGCGGACATTTTTGTTTCGCCAATACCACACACACACACGCACGCACAACCGGTGATTACTAGACTAGGGAAATATTAATATAGATTACTAGACTAGGGAAATATTAATATAGATTACTAGACAAGGGAAATATTAATATGGATTACTAGACTAGGGAAATATTAACATAGATTACTAGACTGTGGATTTTTATGCATTTATGGCAACTGAACATTTTCAAACATTTGAAATGGGGATTAAAAATCTAATTCCGGGAGTTGAAAATTCTTGGAAAGTATTAAACTAGCTATGTTTAACCTTATTAATAGATTGATATTTATGCAATTATGAATGTTTGAAGAAGGAAGTTGCGTGAAATAAAATCCTGTTTTTAACGGGAACAGCCTTTGTAGATCCTAAAAAATAAAAATCTTACTAAATCCTATCGAATTTTATATTCTAGCATTTTTTGAAATTATTCATAAGCCATCAATAAAATAAAGCTCTCCAGTCTGCTTCTTAATTAAAATGCAGGTATTTAGATTTTTAAGGTTTCCTGTAATCACGTGTTTCGTTCTTACGTTTGCAATCGTAACACCAATTAAGATCAAAGGGAGCAAGTTATCCGGATATGGATATTTCAATGAAAACATGTCGATCTAAGGAAACGTCTGTTCCATTCGTGAAATCCGACTAGCGATGCAGTAATAAATCGTAGGATTTTACAATACCTCGACGAGAAATCGATATATCCCATAAGCGCCTTGTCTCAGCTGGAAAAAGATATATCGTCGAACGATTGCCAAAACTATCCGGCTTTTCCATTTAAAAGGCAGCATTTCCGCGCCACTGTCAACGCCGCTCATGCTGTTTCGAATTCCCCTCGAGTTTAGAATAATAATTCAAAAGAAAGAGTGCAAAACTTTTGGTCTTAAAAGTGAAAGGATAACCCTCCTCTACAATAATTACAACATACTACGCAATCTAAAATTATTGTGAAAACTGAAACGTGATTGAAATTTCAGGCAATGCAAAATATTTTCTGACAAGGCCAGCTAAAACATACATACGCTGGAGCATAAGTATTTTTAAATGATCGCACGAAAACTTTGGTTCCATTTGGGGAAGAGTTACTAGTGGAAAGTATGTTTGGCTAGCGGGTTGCCCAGGTTAGGGCCAAGTACGCGTCACGTACATCGAAACTTAAGCTCTTTTAACAATAAGTTTCAGAAACAGAGGCTTAAAGGATTCTCGAGTTTTTAAACTGATCTAACTAACGACCCACCGTAAATACAGAATTCGGGGAAAGAAACCGCAATACGACTGGATTAAGAAGAGAATTAAATGAATTTTTTTGTTGATCATAAAATCCCTTACTAATTGAATAAATAATTCCTACAATTCTTATTCAAGTAATTATATTCTTCTCATTATTATTATTCGATTAGTTAAACCCATTTTGAACGTAATATTTTATAGTTGCACCGAATTCAAATTATTTTTAATCAACCAAATGAAATATTGAAACTACTTATTTTTATTCGTGTAAAATTGTAATATAAAATATATGCAAAATCATTTGCAACGTAAAATAATAAGTAATTTCATTTAATTACTTTGCTAATACTTTCCTTTCTTCTGGGAACACCATGGGCATACCTAATCTCATTTCATGAAAGTAAAATCATGTTCCACTCGTCTCGAAGAATGTACTTCCCCTCGAGCATTTACCTCGTCCTTCCTCAGTGAAGGACAAGCTGCCTTGAAATGCATATTTTAAGACGGTTCCTGAATTTTCGAGCACTAAAATTTGTCTTTCGTCCGCCTTGTAGATTGGCCAGGTTTTCAAAAGGTCTTCTCAAACTTTTACGATCTTGCGATTGTAAAAAATATGCGATCCTTGCGAAGTGTCCCAAGGCAAGCTTCGCATAAATCATAAGTTAGGTAATTATTGCGAAAGGGTTACTGTACTCCAATTTCGATGAAATTTAGATATATTATGCAGGAACACATTTTCAACAACTTTTTTCTTTCCCAATGTAGGGTGGTCGCGTTTAGTTTTGGAGATATTCACAAAAAACTATTTCTAATACTGTATTGAATATTCTAAATACAAGAATATAGCATTAGCAATAGTTTTTTGCGAATATCTCGAAAACTAAAAGCGACCCCTATATATTGGAAGAAGAAACAGTTGTTTAAAATGTCGAAATCTATAACACATTTAAATTTCATTAAAATCTACAGTAACCCTTTCGCAATAATTACCTTAAGTTATACAGAAACACGTTTAACATACCCTGAAACACCCCCTTTTTAATCGTTCTTTTAAAAAGTGCTGCACGAGATGCGAAATTGATCGATTTAACTTTAGGTAGGTTGCTGTTAGCATGATTTGTGTCGGAAAATCAGTCGCCTAATTTTTCTCGTCGGTCGCTCTACTCGGTCGGTAGCGTCGATTATCAGGATTCGAGAGAAGAAATATGCAGAGGATGACTGATTGAAGAGCGAAGCACGGTAATCGTCGGTGATTGAAAACTGGTCGAGTTAAAAAGGGAGGGGGTTGGAGTAAGTGGGACGTCTAGACGGTGGCAGTCGAACGAGAAATGCACCAGAGAAAAAGGGGGTCGTCGGATAGGCGAATAGAACCCCCCTCGTTTCAACGTAGAACAACCGGGAACAAGAGGAGAACGATCTGGAAGGAAACCAGGCAGAAACGCGGCAATCCGAGACGGTGAGATTATTCGGGACGTCGATCTCGCTCTCCTGTGTCGATTTTGAGACGACTGCTGAAACGCGGCAACTTTTGCATCAAAGAAACAATCCACATCCACAATCCACACGTATGGAACCGTGTCGCAGACGAGTTTCCCTGTATATAGACGTGACGAACGAAACTGTTTCGGCATAACGAGCCAGTCGAAAGATTCGAGCCAGCAACTTTTCTTCTGGGAGCTGCGTGCTGCTCGAACTTGAACTTTTAATTGAAGGAATTAGTGCACGGCCGATTCAAACATTCAAGTTCTCAAAGTTATACAGGGTGGGGCGTCACATTTTGTCATCTAGATTTACGTCATTATTATTACACATAGTAAACAATGTTTTAGATAAAGTTGAATGGTTTTGAGAGGGGCACATTCTGATGGTACATTTTTTTTAGCTGGACGTGTAAAGGACATATGAAGGTTATTAATGTGTTTTTTAAATGGAATCATATATTTTTTATTGCATCGGCTGATGCTCCTTCATATTCTTTACAAAAAAGTATTAATCTATTTGTCTAAAAAAAATCATTAGTTTAGGAGATATTTTAATTCATATTTACATAGAGAATTCTTGCTCTCCTACTACATTATCACATTGAATTCATATTATTCACCAGAGAGTCGAGATTTCCTAACAAATTATAATTAAAATATCTCGTAAACTAATGATTTTTTTACACAAGTAGATTAATACTTTTTTGTAAAGAATATGAAGGAGCATCAGCTGATGCAATAAAAAATATATGATTCCATTTAAAAACACATTAATGACCTTCATATGTCCTTTATGTCAACGGAGGGAGGAAGATTTTTCGCATTTCATTTATGTCAATTAGTTCGTTAGTTAAAATTTGGCACATTCAACAATATTCACGGTGTATATACAATACGTCAGCAAAACCAAAGGAAAAAATTACTTCCTCAGAAAGTACCCCTTCCAACATTTTCAGGATACCATCTATAAATATGCTGAAAATACACTATAATTTCCGGGGAAACATATTCAAATTCGCAAAATGGATTTTCACTATGCTGTGTATCCACGATTTCACTTATGCTTACCTGAAAATATAAATACGTTGAAAATACACTATAATTTCCGAGGAAAGTTATTCAAAATGAATTTTCACGGTGTATCTATGATTTCATTTATGCTTAACGTTGCGTATGTTGGAAGTACATTATGATACATATTAAACAACTACAATGCATATCGAATAACATATTAAAATTCACGAAATTAATTTGTACTAACAAACATTTGTTATAACGTTAAATAAAGTAACTGCAAAGATTCGAAAGGATTGGCGCAGCTTTGCATGTCGTAGGAAAAACCTATTTTGACAACACTCCTCTCATTCTTTGTATTTCTCATATTTCTATTGGAAAAAAATGGTTTTCTACTTGCTATAACGTTAAATAAAGTAACTGCAAAGATCCGGAAGGATTAGCGTACTATTTTTTGTGCAAAAAATTCCTGAAGATTGACGAAAATATAACTCCCTTTAAACAACGCATAAATATCAAAAGATGATTGCAGTTGTTCTTAAAAGTGACAGGCACAGTTTCGCTGGAGAATATTGAAAATAATAACTCACCGGAGTACGAAACGCGTTCGCGCAGTGATCGCGATCGATCATAATATTATACGGTGGCAGAGCGTGGACACAAAGCCATGCATAGAAACGTGGGGAATTTATGGCTAGCCATGATTCCGAAAATACATGTCTAGTTATTAACTAAACCAGCCCCGTAGAAGCCGTAGATTCTTCGAATCTGTTTTACAACAGGGGACAATGAAATTTTGTAGATTAAATTCTGGGATCTTTGTTGCAAATCTGGGAACGAACGGATCGCGTCGCGAATGGCCCTGTGAATGGTTGATTAAAGCCGGTGGCGCAATTATCTTTGATAGCAGGGATATTCAGCATTGTCCTGAGATCACCTGTGATTAAATTCACTGAACACTAACACCGTCATGTATTTAGTCCCGTGGACCTAATCACTGTCCGAGAGTGTTGAGAGTATAATGGCTCGCATTTGAAACGCCGCTCCGCTCCGCCATGGGAGGAGCAGAATCGGTGTCCCCTATAGTTCAGCCGAGCCAAAAACTTTACTTTGCACCGTTCCATTAGATTTTACCGAGTACCTCTCGCCAAACGATCGCTTTGTAATTCTAATCGTACCATCGGTTAAGAGACCGACTTCCAATTTCGAATAATTCACGACTACGTCAACGAATCGGCTTATCGTGTTTGACCAGCTAACAACAAAAGTTAACAGACAAACAAAGTTCTCGCATCTTTTATGTGAACGTTGTTTAACTTGTTAGTTCACATTTCATGTATTCCGCTGGATAACGACACTTTGTGTGTCTGCTGTTCTAGGGTAGGGTTAGGATAGTGATAGGCTCCTCCCACGATCGAGGACGCCCGCATTTCCGGAGGGGGTCGTGACTGCAAGAGTACCGGTACTCTCGAGGTCACGAGATGGGGGGCTATTCCCGGGGGTGTGCGAAATGCACCTTTCCGAGGTTGACGGCAGTGATGCCAGAATCGGAGGAACCGAGGAACTGCCCCTCCGGCTGGGCCCCCCACTCTTACTCCTACTGCGCACGTGCCACAGTAGGAGTATCTCTACTCTGCCTGTGTGAGTCTCACGGTGAGTATAGGTACGTCGCGTGTAGCGCGTGCGCAGTACAAGTAAGAGTGGGGGGCCCAGTCGGAGGGGCATTCCTCGGTTCCTCCGCTTCTAGCATCACTGGTTGACGCAGGGAGTGTCGACTCCTATAGGAAAAAGTGGCTACGAATTTAGTTCAAATGAGGTACCCATAACTATGGTGGCAGCACAGTAGACACCAAAGAGTAGGGATACTAGCATTGTGTATTCTATGTATTCTGTGCTAGCTATTGAAGGTTATGAATTTATTTTCAGGGAAATTAATTATTCTTATAACTAAATTATACATTTAATTAGAAATTGTACATTCAAACATTCATAATGTAACACCTTCATAACAATTTGGATTTTCCATTTATCACAACAAGCAGCAATACAATGATGGCCGCCAAATGACGCGATACAGTTTGTATTTCTACCGCCAGGGCACTACTGTGCTGCCACCATACCTATGGGTACCTCATTACAACTAAATTCGTACCCATGGGAGTCGACACCCCCTGGGCCTCACCGCGCGTGGAAGCCCTCTCGCACGCGCCACCGGAGAGAGCGACAGGCGATCGCGCTCTGGTTTGGACGTGCGAGAGGGTAGCCGGGGGTCAACGGGGGTGTCGAGCCTGGAACTCGACCCTCCAACAGGAGGTGACTCATGGGAAGGGGCAAACGTAGTTGCTTTTGCTTCGGTTCCTTAATTAATTTGCGGTGCATGTGGGGGGGGGGGCTTCTCTCCCTGTCAGGGTAGCCTTGGAAGGCAGCGGGGGGTCAAGTTGAGTATTCGCGTGATCCTTGACACCCTGCGTTAAGTCTTGAGAGGGCCGTGTCGTTTTAGTCGCAAGTCCGACATCTTCAACGATGAGGGGGGTTATCCATGTTTTGGATTGCCACACTTTAAAAGAAAAAAAGGGTTAGGATAGGGTTAGAATCCCACTAAAAAATTTCTCGGGCCCAATAAGCACAGAAGAGGTGTGGTAAAGGGTCCCAATAGCCAAGAACAGGTGTGTTTAAGGAGAAGCCAGAGAATGGGCAAACTCCATAATAAATGAATTTCTTTGAAATTCAGGGCCATATGGTATCCCGGGGTCCTCAAACTCAAATTAGAAATAGAAGTTGCAAGACAACTCTCTTCAACTTATTACCAAAAAAAGGAAGGTAATAAAAATATTTCATACCGTTACGCATTAAATAAATTTCTTTGAAATTCGGAGCCCTATGGTATCCCGGGGCCCTACGCGGTCCGCTTGCCAAAAGATTCGCCACAGCTTGGAACGTGACGACAAGGTCGGGTGCAAATTGCAGTTGAAATTAACGGCGAAGACATGTCCTGTGATCGTACACTTCGGAACGATCTTCGACTCTAATTTCATTAGACTATGCTCGACTAACCGCGTCAAAGAAGCCCTGGTTAACCCGAATTCTGGAATTGGAAAGTGCGGTCGGTTTCGCGTAATCGAGTCGATTGAATTGAAACTTGGTGAAAGTTTACTGCCACACCGGGCCGATAAATGCACGCAAAACGCGACCACTTTGGCCTGTCAGCGATCCGATAAATCACGGGAAATCACTGGAAAACTTTCACTTCGTTTGGACGAGTTAGTATGCCGTCGGCGCTCCCACCGTCGACGCGCTTAATTAATCACTGTTTAATTTGGTAAATCAACTTCGACGCTTACGCTGTTCATCCTTTCTATGATGTATGGGGCTGCGATAACGCTTTGGCAAAATCGTGCGAATAGCTTCGGCTCCGGAAAACGCGACAGGCTACAGAATTTTGCTCTAATCATCGAGGTTCCCAATGCTCTAAATGTCCACCAACTAACAACTCCGTAAACCAATCAACCAAGTGAATCAATCCTCTTCTCTATTGCCGTTTTTCATATCAAATCATTTCTCCTCTAATTTTATTTGACTTTTAGCTTAATAACCTAATAAGGTTTGATTTTAGTTTCCTAACCAATTCATTACATCAGGCCTTTTTCAGTTATTTGATTTTTTATTGGAAATCATATATTTTCATTCCATATGATTTTTTAAATTTTATGGATATGAAATTTGCATATCTCGTATAATTGAAAAAAGATTCAAGTCATTTTAACAAAATTATGCGATTGTTAAGAGTGTCCATTCAATATTGTCCCTGGCTATAAGTATGAATTTATTATACTAGATTATAATAATAATATAAAACTATTATAATAGATTATAATATAATAAATATAGATTATAATAGTAAAATAAAATCTTTTTTTATATTGGTTTCTTGTTCCTCTTTCGATTTTAATCCTAACGTTGTGAACGTTTCGCTTGTTAAATATTTCGAATAATATAATTCTGATGCTTTCGTAAGCAACTGCGCATATTCACAGAGTTCATAGAAAATGAAGATATAAATTCTGTATATGATAGGGGATAATACAAAAATGTAAAGTAAAATTTTTTCATTTTACGACTCGTCCCGGCGAAAATAAAAGTCGACGATTTATCAAGCACAAGTGCAGCTGGCTAACTGTAAATTGAATACCGCCGGTATAATTGAGAGGATGCTATTCTACATGCAGAAATAAAAAAAAAGATTGAGGAATATGTATTTTCGTTTGGAACCTAGTTCTCAAACAAATCTAATTTGAAAGCTTGTCGAGCACACCTGCATTCGTCGAAATTCTGACAATGCCCTCCTGAACTAATTGAAAAATAAAGTGAGACCCACAAAAAAAGATATATCGTGCGCTTTCATTTACCGTGGTATGATAGAATACTGCGATATCGACTCTACCACCTGAATTGAGTTAGAGATATAGAGAAATCGGGACAATCGACGATATTGACTGCCAAAATCGTACCTTTCAGGATAAAAAAAGAAGGATAGGAGGATTAAGTTAGAATAGGGTTAGGATTTGCGTAGCTCGATGACAACTTGAAAATATTTGATAGTCAATTAAATGGCAATTCATTTGGCCAACACGGTAATTACTTTGAACAGCGGAGTTCCATGAGCGAGATCCATGGAATGGTTCAAACGCTGCTCCCTTTCCGCTCGGCCGGGAGTAATTGCGAGACAAAATTGCAAAGGGAAATGTCTCTCGAAAATCATGCGCGTGTTGTGTAGTTGGAGCTCCGTCGAAGTGGATGCTTTAGTCAACGCGTCGCTACAAAATTGTAAGAGGGAAACAGATGAGGCGGATGAGATACGTCGGCGGATTTGCATGTCGATGGGAAATCGATTTGCTCGGAAGACCGATGGCCAGGCTGTAACATCCATTACGCTGCCAGGAAATAAACAACGGTCCAAGTATTCTCTTGTGATGAACTCGCTTGTCCCGGCAGAATGCGACTCTCGGATAACTATCAAAAGGCGCTTCTCTGTCTACGAACAAGGGGGCGAATTCGAGACGAAAATTTAATATAGTCGACTCACGATTCGATGCTTATATCCCTTAGACTAGCCCTTAAATGTCTAGACCTTAGAAAAAATTTTAATTTCTTTACATCTCTGACTCCTTTGATATTTAAAGAGTACATAGTTAAATGGATATCTCAGATGTCTTTGAACAAATATTTTTTAATGCAATGCGTGAAGAGAAGCTCAAATTTAATATCGTTTAACCTTTATTTTTGTTGATGGTTGCGTAAATTATAAGAATAAATATTTACTTCTGTATTCATATGTTCAAATATAATAATATACAATAATAACAAATATTCCGTTTTGTCGATCGCACGAATTAATAGAATTAAAAATTAATAGAATAAATAGAATTAATAAAATTAAAAACTCAAAACAAACCAGTTTTGCAATTTATAAAATTTTTCTCAACGTTTCGATCTGATTCTGGCTCATCTTCAAGAGAATTTTTTCGTCTGAAAAATTGCTAAATGTTGTACTAAGTGTTTCACAAGATTACTATCACAGATCAAAGATTACTATTGAAAACTATCCACATGATTAAACAAAAAAGCGTAAATTTCAGGTACGAAACACCTAAGATTCATGAATACTGCGTAGCATTATTTAACCAGTAATGTTTATATGATGAAGTTTCCTTTCATATTATATGGAATTATATTATTATAAGTTCCAATAATTGTTCTCGTCCATCAAATAAACACTCAGTGTTTTATAATTATTGTGTCAAACAATTTGAATGTTAATTGTTCATTTGGCATTTTTAATTTGAATTTACCGCCTAGTATCTATCTAAGAACTTTCGATCACAGTGTCTGATTGGCTATTTCGTCAATATACGTCTTCCTTTGTTTTTGTACTAGTTCTCTCCCAAGGCTCACATGGTTCAGTCTAATTCTTAATATCATGGAGTACAGTGACATAAACGTTGATAATTTACACATAGCAAGTATGGTGAAAAATTATTTTATAGTTATTATTGATCTTGTGAAACACTTAGTACACACAACATTCAGTATTTTTCAGACGCAAAATTTCTTTTGAAGATGATCCAGAATCGAATCCGAAACGTTGAGAAAAATTTTATAAATTACAAAGTGCTTTGTTTTGATTTTTTGATCGAACCTGTGCGCCGATATCATAAATTAATTTCTAATAATGACAAATTTCGAAAAACCTCTGGAACCACATAATAGATTGTCTTTAAATTCTAACTGAATATTCTGCACATAGTACATACTCTAAAATGTAGAGTAACGCCAATTCAGTCGAAGTCGATGACAATGCCTGTCAAGGTTAGAGGAAAAATTGTCGAATATAATGAAAGAATATTTCCGTTTGTCGGATAGGTCGCCCGAAGTGATTAATTTAAACAATTTCGAAATAACCCGAGAGAAGGCGAACCGAGTTGCGCGACTATCCACGGCGAAAGCCACGATATTTCATGAATTGTATCACATTCACGGCGAGATATTAATCCCCCGGAGAAGCGAAAAGCCGATATCGGCGAGAAGTATTGTTTGCCCGGGCACATTGTCATCGTTGTCGGTTAGGAATGGTAGAGGATACTCCGAGTTTCCGGAATAGCGAGTTTTATTCTCGCGGAAATGTGGGATCGGATAGATCTGCCGGAAAATTCTATGGGCCCGTTTAAAGCGCAGCGGAGGGTCAAAGGCGGCGGGCTCGAAGGGGTGGGGGAGGGGGAGGGTAGGTTCGTGCGAACGAGAGTAAAATAAGAAACGATCGACTCCCGAGGCTGTAAACACGTTTACGCCCGCAAAAACGTGCACCCCCATCACCCCCGTTCGACTTCGATATTGATTTTCGATCGGGGCTCTTTTATTTTGCAAAATCCTACCGTTTTTATGAGGAAGCGAGCTTCTGTCGCGCCTCCCCAAGAAACGACGTGTGCTCTCCCCCCACCCCGTTCCTTTCACCCCCAATTTACGAGCAGAATAAAAAATCGCGACGAGAGAAATCTTTTTTCTATTTCATATCGCATTCGGAGGGTCAGTTCTTTTTTTCACGTCGATCGCTTTACGTTCCCGGCTTGTACGGCATGATAAGTGCGATAATATTCCCACCCCCGTTTAGGGTTATAAAATTTTATTCGGAGACAAGTACACGCAGCTTCCTTTTTGCGGTCGCCCGAGGAAACCCCGGGGGACTATGAATTTTTATTTAATCGCCCTCCCTCCATTATTGACAGCGTGCGAGGCAAACATGTTCGGGGAGGGGATGATTTTGGTAGAACGCAATTTTAAAAGGAATCCTACTGTTGCGTCGCGCATTGTTTGTGCTCGATATCAGGCCGAGTGTTCGGTAATATGATTTTTCGACGTTTTTTGTAAAGGCTTTCGGGAGTGCTTTTTAAATACACTGCGTTGAACATATAGGTTAAGAGTCTATAATCCTATCAAAGTGGCGCCGTGTAAATTCGATGGAAAAGTAGAAACGTCGAAACTGAAAGGTAGGATTGTAGGGCGAGTAGAGAAGCACTTGTTGCCGAAGAGTAAAAGGTTGAAACAAAACATTTGCAGTAGAAATGGGATAGGTTCATGTTGATTTTTTTTTATTGTTCCGGAGAACAGGAGGTACTCCATTTCCAACCATTTATACCAGTCCATCTCTTTCTGGTTACGAGAAGTTGAATTGTTTTCGATATTTGAATATTAATAACTGGTACGCAAACCGAGTTTCTTTCTATATATAAAATTTTAATATGTTCGAAATTGATTTTATAAAGTGTCAACTCGGGTGTTCGAATTTTTATAATCAATGGTTCGATCAATCAGAAGAATGTATTCGCAGACGTTAAATAAAATACTTCTCACGGTAGAAAAATGCAGATTTCGAAAAAACGAGAACAGTCGTTCGTTTAAGTTTTTCATCGGCAACAACCGCGAACACGAGAAGAAAATTGTGAATTTTTGCATGAAATTCATTATGCAAGTTATAATCGAAACAAATTGCGATGTTAATGAGTATATTCACACCCGCGGCTTAACTGTATTTATCCAAAACACTGTGGATTCACCGGTTACCGAATTTCATTTCCGTACACGACCGGAACATTTAACGATTAATGAATTTTTAAAAGGAATCGCTCGCGGCATTTGATAAGCATAATTTATATATACATATATTTCCTGAAACGGTTAAGCTCGGGTTTTTCAATTTTAAATTTGAATGCGTTGATAACGGAGTGGCTGATTACTCGGCGCACGGTATTCGTATATCGGGGAGTTATTTTCGGTATCAACACAGTAGAAAATTCGTGCTCGCCGTGCACGCGTGAGATAGAATAAATTTAATCGATCGAATAATTCCACGCCGATAAGGAATGATTAATGATTTTCGAGCTATAGATGCCACTAGATTGTTTTCTAACGATCCGCGGCATAATGATCGAGAGAGTGCCTCTTACTCTCAATATCGTTTAATGATCCGTGATATTTTCCGTTGAAAAATAACATTTTACCATTAATTTTGTGCACGCAACAACGCCGTCAATGTAAAACTAAGTAGATCTTCTTATTCATTTATTTGTTTATTTACTTGTTCATGCTGTGAAACATGTTTGGTTTATAATTATATCATATTATGTAAAATTAGTTAGATCTTCTTCTTCATTTATTTGTTTATTTATTTAATGATGCCGTGAACCATGTTTGGTTTATAATTATATCATATTATGTAAAAGTAAGTAGATCTTCCTCTTCATTTATTTGTTTATTTATTTATTGACGGCTTGGACCATGTTTGGTTTATATCATAGTATGTAAAAGTAGTTATATCTTCTTTTCATTTATTTATTGATGCCGTGAACCATGTTTGGTTTATATCATATTATGTAAAAGTAGTTATATCTTCTTTTCATTTATTTGTTTATTTATTTATTGATGCCGTGAATCATGTTTGCTTTATACATTATATCATATACATTATACAATTTATACATTATACTATTTATCATTATATCATATTATGTAAAACAAATCAGATTTCCTTATTCATTTATTTATTGATACCGTGAATCATGTCTGCTTCATACAGCATACATTAGTATAATACTTTACAAATAATAATGAGAAGTAAGACCAGTTAAATCCTAATCTTACATATTTTCTGAAAGTTAAAAATAAATATCAGCGTTGTAATGTCTCGCACGCTTAGAATAATATTAATAACGTAAGGTGGATAATATTTCTGATTGACGAGCAATTCAAACAAGTGTCCTCGTGTCGAATCAAATTCAGGACATTGCCAGATAATATGATTAAGCTCTTGAAATTCCAATTTAGCAGGCGGTCCAAATTAGACTATTTTCCGAAACTTTTGGACAACTGGAATATTTGCAGGACCGTTCCGGTACGCAACAACGAGAAGCAACAACACTTGTTGAAGTGGACGGTCGTTCGCGTCGAGATTAAAATAGTGTATGTAAAAAAAAGAACGATCTAGAAGGACTATAACATTGAAGCACGTGGATCGCTGTCCACATGAGCAGACTTCGAACGATCGATTCGAGTGCACTCGAAGAAAATATAAAAAACGAAGACTGTCCCTTTCACTGTTGTCCCATGAACACATAGATTTACATAGAAATTCACGTTTACACGTTTTCCGCTCGATCGTGTGACGCGTCGCCAGTGTAACTCAGTTATCTCGCGGTTTCACAATCTCTCACGATTCGCGTTATCGCGAAATCCCGAACGATCTGTACGGGGCGAACGAAACTCGCAGTGTTCGGGGTATAATGAAATTATGAAAATCGTATACGACGCTTGTCGAGGCTCGTGGAAATACGTGGAAAAGAAGTGAATTCATTCGTGGCACGTTAAACAGTAAAAGAATGGATAATAATGGTTGGAAACTGCTTTTGAATAATCGGTATCAACGTGTACATTGTTAACCGTTGTTATATTAAACTCGTTTGAAGAAAATATATATTGTATTATATTCTTGTCATTTACATAGTACATATTTTATATTCTTCTCATTTATATATTCTATATTTATATATATTTTTGTATATATTTACATTCTTCTCATTTATATATTATGTATTTATAGTATATGTACATTTTTCACATTTGTATATTATATATTTTTATATATTCCTCTCATGTCTTTATATTTTGGTTTATATTTTATCCAATCATTTTTATTAGAAATGCTGAAACAAATGGTGAATATTTAAACTGAGTTCAGGAATCGTCCCTTTCCAAGAATTATACAACATTTTTGGGATATTCTGTATTTATTTTCGGGAAACTTTCAGATTATCATTCAAGTTAATTGCATATCGTTTTACCCGTGTATTAAAATGTATTCTTTTATAAGCTCTCGCATTCTTCGGCTCGCTGAGATCCTCTATAACAGGAAAGTTGAACTTCTGCTATACTTGTACGCAGGACATTTTTATCCCTGGGATTTCTTATGTATAATGAAATGGAGGAACATAACCGGGTTAAGGAAGGTCAGCTCCATAAATATATTTCAGGTCAGAACTTGTTCGTTACTCTATTCCTATTTTACTACGTTTTTGCGTTATTCTGTAACGCAATTTGATCAACGGTACTATGACTTTGTTACAAAAATAATCGTTCCCACGTAACACATTTGAAAATTCCATTTTTCACGTTCTTATGATAAATACAGTAAGAACGGTACAGTATTGCTGAGGAGACAAACTTTTTCTCGCACATTGTGCCTGCCGGCCGATTGCAAACGAAATTTATCCGACCACGTTCACGGAAATACGCGAAACCCGGGGTGTTAATTATTCCGATACGTCGTCCATGTAAACCACACAGTTACGTGGAAATTTAATGAGTATTTACCACTGCCAATGACCCGTCCGCAAAATTGTCCGTCAGCCATCGGATTCGTTTCACGCGGCGCTCGATCGGACATGTAAACGTCGGATCTCCTTTGAGCGTCTGGACGCAGCGTTTTGCAATCCATACTCCGTTCGTCGTATTTATTAATACTTCGAGTCACTTTACAATTTATAGTTGTTTAAAGCGGACAATGTTGTTGTTGTAAAGCGGCGAGGCAGTCTAAGAACTCTTAAGATTGTAAAAAATTCTTTCTTTTCTTAAGGAAAGCAACTGATTCAACAACTACATAAAAATTTATAAAAATAACAAACTAACAAATTAAACAAAAAATATATTCTAACACGTATTATTCGAAAGAGATTATTTTATAATATTTTTTAGTTCAAACCTCATTTCAATATCTCAAACGGTTCAAAGGTTATGCACCAATGTCCCGAAATTTTTCGATCCGGCCTACTGTGAAGCCCTTGAGTACGAGGAATACCAGGCCTATGGATCCGATGATATCTGACTGGTCTATTGTTTTACGTTAGAGAAACTGCAGTCTTTCTCATGGACAACGAAATTCGTTTTTGCACTTTGCTGCAGTATTATTGCTAATAATCCAACAGTTCTGATGTGAAGTATGACGAAAGGAGTATAAATGGCGCTGGAATAACAAAACGCTGCGTCGAGACGCGCAAAGGAGATCCGACTTTAATAAACGAGACAAATACATTGCCGATGGAGCCTTTAAACGGGATTGAATTTTTTTTGTGAAGAATATCATTTAGATCACAGAATTAAGATAAACAATTTTTGTATTCCTACCCTATCCTAACCCTATTCGTTTCTTCTTAACTAGTTTATTTTAACTTTTATGTTGTTCCTGCTTTTCAAAATTAATGCAAAAGATTTTTATTTTGCATTTATTTCCATTTGTTCCTTCACTTGTCCACGGTTTCCCTTCTTGGAAACTTTGAAAGGAAGCTTTTCCATCGAAAAGGCAGTATTCCTTAATTTTGTGTTTTGACGAGCAGAGATTTCGTTTGCAAACCGAAATCATTCCGGAACGATTACCTTGAAAACTTTCCAGAGTCGGTCTGCATTATTCATGCTCGCAGGAACGCGGATCTACGTTTGGATCGGCTGAATCGTAGTCGACGGTGCACTACCTTTGTTACAAAGTAGATTATTGTAAGCATTGTTCCGTTTTCGGCTGACCAACGATTCGCTACACAAATTCGAGTTCTCTTTTAACACGACGGAAATGTATGCATCGAACGTATCGGTATCTGAGCCATTGAATCCGCGGATCGATAACATTGGATCTATTCGACACCGGGGCCCGTTATCAGAGAAATGAGTCTGGCGCATCGCACGATTAATAATTGCACCGTACAACGCGATACGGCTCGTTCAAGGTAATCGAATAATAATTAATCTACTCCCCAGATTGTGTTTCATATTCATTAGCAAACGACAGAGTCACGTATCGCGAAGCCAGAAAAACAGGAGTTCAGTTGGCCGTCCCCCGAACCAATTCATAAGGGAAAACGCGGATTTACGGGTAAATACGCGAGGTATGCATCCACCCTCCGCTTCCCAACGGGACGCAACTTCCTTTCACGATCGGTGTATCAAAGCGCATAATTTAATGAGTCGTATCGTTGCACTTTCCTGCTAGGACACTCCGCCTCAGTGATTCTTATCACTTATATGTCAGCCTCGAGCGACACGAGTAATTCGAAGCTTGAACGCAACGTCTGTGCCGTTCTCAATGGATAGAATACTGCCAATAATTACCAATACTACAAATACTACTTAGAATACTACCAATAATTACTAATATTACCAATACTGTTTAGAATACTCTCAATAATTACCAATACTACTTAGAATACTACCAATAATTACAAATACTACTTAGAATACTACCAATATTGTCAATACTATTTCGAATACTACCAATAATTACTAATACTACCAATACTGCTTAGAATACTCTCAATAATTACCAATACTACTTAGAATACTACCAATAATTACAAATACTACTTAGAATACTACCAATAATTACCAATAATATTTTGTATACTACCAATAATTATTGAAATTACAAACATTTCTATCACGAGAATTTTTTTAAAACAAACTTCTTCATCGAAGCACTCATTGTAATACAACCAATACACAATCCGATCCAAATATTGTAAGCTAATATTAGATGCCGTGTAGTAAAATAGTGTTAATGTAACCATACATTATTAATGTAATTATTAGATCATTAAACCGTATTAAATCATTTGTTTTACTTATCTAGAGATTCGAATTTATCTTATCCAAGTATTAATCCGTTAAGAAATATAAAATTAATGTTCTCAGAAGTTTAGTTTAAACATTTAATAAAAATTATGAGGTAGATAAAATTTAGAAAATCAGAGGGAATGGAAATATACTCTAGCTAGGAAGAAATGTTTAATTTTCGACTTAAAATAGCTCTGAGTGCGAGATTTATTTCGAATAAAAAATCATAGAACTCAAAATCAGTTATTTACGAATGATATAGTGAAAATTTGAATTGTTTTTCATTGGGTATTACGTTAACTAAAGTGATGATTCAGAAGAAACGAGATTGTAATCTGGGAAGGAGATAAGATCGTACTGGCGCAGTACACGGAAGCATGTTTCGACGTTCATTCGTAGATGACAAAATCCTATTGTCGTTGGCAGCGTGTAATAAGCGGCACCGACGTTGATTGACACCATCATCGTCGATCTTTCGTATCAACGATCATTTGTCAGTGTCTTCGGTGCAGTAGCACTGCAGGCATATTGATGGCCGCCTGCGAAATTTATTCGAAACCGAGATTACTCGACTGACAGCGATAAACGCGTCCGATTAAGCCTTTCGTATCCAACCCGAGGAAGAACAGTTATTAGAATAGCACTGATTATTGCAATCTTCACTCTAAGATTGTCGCTATCTTAGTACGATCATTTTCTGGGGAAACTTCGATTTTCATAACGTGAGGCTACAAATAGTTTAATAATAATGAACAAACTTTATTTAAATAAATAAAATAAAATTTATTAATTAAAAGATAGCGTGGACAGGGTATCCACGAGAGAAACATAGTTGTTGTCGCTACGATTTCTTAAATTGACTGGATTATTATATGGGGGGGCTTCTCCTCCCACAGGGGTGGCCTTAGAAGGCAGTGACGGTCAAGTTGAGTACTCGTGTGATCCTTGACCCCCCGTAGTAAAGTCTTGGGAAGGCCATGTGGTTTTAGTCGGCACTCGGACATTGGCCCCCCTCATCTCTAGCGATGAGGGGGTTATCCCAGTGGGGGATTTCCACACGTTAAAAAAAGATGGGTTAGGATAGGATAATATCCAAATGTAATATTTGGATATTTATCTTAATTTTCTCAGATTAAAAAAGTGTATTCCCCCGTATACTCTCCTAGTTTGTATTATCTTCCGCACATGCTGGTTCGTTGCATCGTTATACTGCATCATCCATCCATTATTAATACACAGATGAGTGAAATCCGAGAATTCTCTATAATGACTGGCATTCACGAGGGGATTCGTGTAACATCATTACAACGTATTAATATACGCAGCATCTTCGACAATAGTTTATTGAACGCTTTTCACAACTCAAGAATGAGATTGCATTTCCTGAATTTCGTGAAGGATTAATTAACATACTTCTGTGTATATCGAGTGGCTTTATTTACCAGCGATCGTGAAATTACTGGGCGAATTTTAAATTTCAAATAATCAGGTTGTTTATTAATAAACTGACCTTTCGATGCGACGCGTAGAGTCCGATGAATAATGTAATAACCGAAAAACTTGAAGCTGAAAATAGATTAATGGTGGGCATGGTTAATGAATTTACATTAATCCATACTTCGAAAACTTAAAAAATCGAAAAATCTTTAAATAAATCTGTATCAATAGGGTTAAGAATTAATCAAATTAAAAGAAACTTGTAAATAATAATTTTAGTGTTCAGTCGCTTTAAGATCGACGTCTTCGTAGTTGTGTAGACAAATTAACAATTAATAAATATGAAATAAAATGATAACACATTGTGCCCCAAACATTCGCTTAACTGTCTGTATAACCTTTTTTTTATTTCGAGGATGTCTGTGAGAGAAGGGACTTTTTACCACATTTTGGGGTCAAATACCCTACTGCGCGGTATAGTGAACGCGTATATAGCATGACGTTGTCGGGACTCAAAGCGCTGGTATGTAGCATGATCCTACTGTCGAAATCCGGAACCGATCTCGCCTGTTTTTTTTTCCAGCCAGACCCGAACCGAACCTGGAGTGCTCGACACATCGGCCTACCCGCACATCCCTGATGCTTTACCCTTGCTGAACGGTTCATCCCTCGCTGTACACGCACTAACAAAGCTGTACAGACAGACGGACTTAATCACACTCTTTCTAAGCGATCGATCGTTTCGCTTGTTTATTTACGTCGACTCCAATTGCCAGAAGATATTTCACCCCTTGCCGTAACATTTTCTTTACAGTAATTAAAACGTCTTTATCCCCAAAAATGTCGTACAAGGGACAAGAAAATTTATATCTTTCGTATGGCTACAATTATTTCAATGCTTAAATATTAATTACGAACGATATTATTTTAAACCTATCTTTATCTAACAATACAATACAGTTCTTCCATTCTTCAGATGTCTAAATTAAAAGGGCGATAAAAACACCCTACACTTTATAATCTATATCAATAAAGGAGCGTCTTTTTAAAACTTTTTCAATATAGACCTATATAAAAAGTTATAAAATGTAACTTTCATTATTTCTTCTACAATTCCGATCAAGTGCAAGTTTTGAAAAGAGTAATTGAAAAGTCTTTATCCCGAATAATGTCGTACAAAGGACAAGAAACTTTATATTTTTCGTATGACTACATTTATTTGGATGCTTGAATATTAATTGCAAACGGTTCAAATTTTACTTCGTCTAAAAAGAAGGGCGTAACATTTGTATTTGTCAGGCTTTGTTTAACCCTTTGCACTCGTAGCGATTTTCCATTCTGTATATTTTTCATACAATTCTTAATCGTTTAGTAATTGGTTAGATCCCAAGAAATTTTGTAATATCTTTTAAAGCAACAATAACAAATTGTTGAAAGAAAATGGGTATCCGGTTGATATTAATTTTAAAAACGAATCACATCTTATTTCGTCTAAAAAGAAACGCGTAATATTCTTGTTTATTAGACTTTGTTAATATCGTCACGAATCGTTAAAATATGGCAGGGGTTTAAGGAAAACCGTGAGGTTCGCGCGACTATTCACGAAGCTCGTTCGACAAGCCTCGGCGGACGGCATCGAGCGCAGCAGGCTCATCCATCAACAAAAATATCATCCGCGTCCCGGGGGAGGACGACGAAAACTCGAAATGATGGTGTTGGAGGGAAACGGTAAACTCGATCGGTCCTGAATAATTTCTGCGGACCGTTTCATCCACGATTGTTGATTTTTCCTGGAAATCTCGACGCGGTCCACACGGCCGATGTTTTAGTTGAATTCGATGGGAGTAGGAGAGGAGGGTTTGACGCGTTTTACGACGCTGCCATGCCGCACCGGTTAGGAAGTCGAGAGGCTTGGCGCGCGCGGCGACGGCTTGAATTTCTATTCCATGATCGGGACCGTAAAACTCACCTGCGACCTCAACGTTAAAGATTGACTGGTCGTGAGAGAAGAGGGTGGGATTCGAACGATCCGTTGTACCGGAGCTGCTCCGCGACTTCCTCCCTCGTAAACGACGAGCTTGCTAATGGGATTAAATCGTGTACCGTATCTCGGACGAACCACCTCCCTCGTTTGCCCCGTGAACACGGAGGATGGCTCGCGAGGCAAATTTATCGTCTTGCCTGTCTGATACCGGTGCCGCACGATTCCACGTCGATATTCGATGCAGACGTCTCCGACGCGTCGTCTTCGAGATTAGATTATTTATGACCGACCGAAAGTTGTCGGAACGAGACCAATTCGATTATTCGGGCCCACCCCCAGATCTTTATCGACCGTTAACCGGTCGCGTCTAGTTAACGATGCGAAGAAAACGCGATATTCTCTCTCGAAATACACTCCTCAAAAAAATTAAGGGATCACTTGTGCGAACCCGAAAAGTTGCTAGATCTTTACATAATCATAACACCGGCCAAAATTGCAGTATCGATATCGTTAAACAATAGTTTGAAAGCGTGAAACCTCTAGTTTCAGATTATCTGTTTCAATTCTTTGCTACGTTTTTTTTACAAAGTTATAGCGAGATAAAGACAACATTGACGGTTAACAAAAATTTTGTACAACTTTGTAACGTCACACGGGGTTAAAATTTTTTTTTTTATAAATCGCGTTAACATCCTTTGGAAGGGCTATCTTTTCTGTGTAAAATGTGTGGTTGCGGATTAGTGTGCGATTTTTTTTATTCGAGTTATTCAACGTTGATGTAAATGTTGGCCTTTCAACTTTAACTGGTTCCTTAGTTAACATGCATCCCAGGGGGAATGGTCAGCTCCCCCATCCCCACTCTAAGCCGGACCCCGGACGGACGGACCCGCTCGGTGTCCCCATCCCTGGGGCCTTCGAGTTGGGTCCACCCACAGCTCCCGGAGCCTTCGTGCCCTGGTGATAGACCCCCCACCGCCCGGCCAGAGCACGAAGGCGTCGACACCGGCAAGAGAGGGTCGTCGGAAGCGTCTTCGTACGTCTCCCCCCCCCCGCAGCCCGCCTACAGGAGGTGTCCGATAAGATAACCTAACCTATCTAACGTGTTACTGACACAACAGAAAATGGAAGATATCCGCGGGTTACTGTCGCTATCATAAAAGGGTACACGCTCGTAAATGTGTTACTTTCCGTGGGCACAACTATGAAATACTGTGAATTCAATATCTTTCAGTTGCTCCGCGCTCCGCGGCGACCTTTAATCGTTGCTGTTCCACACTTCCCGCTTCCCAGGAGCATCGAAGCACGCGAATGGCAGAGTATAATGCGAGTTATTGCGAGAATCGAGCGCGTTAAGTTGTAAACCTTTTGTGGATTTGAAAGATACGTCCGAGACGGAAAACTTGCTTCCTGTTTATATCAATTGGTGTCCACAGAGTTTTGTAAAAATCTTATTTGAATAAAAATTTCGAATAAAGCGAGTTCAAAACGAAATTTTTTATTGAAATACCATTTTTGTCCAATATATGAAGACTGGTTGTGAGATGGAGACGTATTAATCAAGAAACAAATGTTTACTGGACGGAAGGCACAATTTTTTCAAGGGAAGAAATTTATCGGTACCTATGAGTTATAGGAAAGTAGTCATAATTCTTGAAAAATCTCGATAATAGCGTTTGTGTTCTGAATAATGGCTTTTAATAACGCTAGTGTCCGTAACTCATTCTGTCCAGAACTGATTCGTTCGGCAGTGACCGGTTCACTGATAATTCTGTTATGCATCATACCACCTATATTTCTTCACCCTAAACCGCGATTCCGAACATCAAACCGAAATCCACAAAAAAATCTCGCAATGAAAGTACGAGGAACTCTTTCGTGCAACGTATTCATTTCACAACGTTAACGCATGCAATAGATAATTGATGCATCTTGCGCTCTGCGTTTTAAATCTTACAAGTATTTTCATAGCTATTAAAAATTCACAATTACAAATTTTCAGGACTATCTGTACGAGATTAGGAATCTGTATGGGACTAGGAGAAATTATTTTATACTTTTCATTCCGTTTTCAAAAACGTGGTACGGTAATGTCTCGATTAGAGCAACAATGCTGCGCACGATTGTTGCAACGAAGTTATCCCGCCCAACTTACTTAGTAATCTGATATTAAAATAGTGTCTGTGAATGGTTTCTGCAACCAAATCCCCCCGTGGTTGTCGCTTTAATAGAGACATTACTGTATTTATTAAAAATTAATTTTTTCATTTGTCGTCTACAGTTAACATTATCGAAACGCCGTTGAATCTTTTGCTGCAATTAATTTTATGTCGAATTCGTAGGACGACTCTGCTGTTGGACATCAGAATTCCATCGGCAGAGGCCCATTGTCAGTCAATTACAAAATCGTGGTGCCTCCTGAAATCGGATAGGGACGAGGAGTATTCAAAGCAATCGTATCGAAGCAAAGCAGCTGGAAAGGCGCAAAGCGAACGGCTCGGACATTCTGATAACTCCGCATTATGTATTACGGTGTATAGGTTTCCGCGATGAAGGAGCAACCGCCGTAGAAAGAGGAGCACATAAAGGCAGCCTCGAAACCGCAAATGCGATACAATTCATCGGGTACGTCAGGCCTTTGCCCATCATTGTACCTCGTAGTTCATTGTCCGCCGGCGGACAGTTCAGATCGTTTGTTCAACGATTCTGCTCGACGTTTCTCTTTTTCCTTCTACCCTGATATCCTATCGGGGAAATATGAACCACGATGTTTCGTGATATAGTCGTGACGTCAGCCCTGAAAAACTGATCCTGCCATTCGGAATTTAACCCTTTGCACTCGGAGCTATCTCAACTCGAAAATCCATCGACCTAGAATATTTTAAATTGGTATAATAACTAGAAAGCGGATCTATTTGCAAGGATTTATTTGGAGTGAAATAGAAATTTATTTTCTTTCGTGATATGTTAAATATGTTCACAGTTTCAAATTCGTACTATTTTCTATAGACGCGACAATTTCCATACGATAGCTGCAACCGAATCCCCCGACGTTGTTGCATCTATAGAAAATATACTCATTTTTTCGTCATAAATGCATAAAATCCGCTGTCTAATAATAACTCATATAACACCTAAATGTTTAATAATTGATTAGACACGTATTTAATAATGTAAACAATATTTTGAATAATGGCACAGCAATTTTTAGTGGCAACTCTGGCTGTAACAGGCTGTATACATAGAAACTGTTGCGTTAGGTATGCGTGCATCGTACAAGATGTAAGCTCTAAGTCCGCTGTCATTTCTACAGTCGACAGAACTAAAGTTTCACCACTGTCTTCAGCCGTAACACCGCGGTAGACGTAGCACGGCTTGCACAACCGGAAACCCTGTTACTGCCCCTAGGAAGGATCTATTTCGGTGCAACTCTTAGACCACTGTAAATTTCGACTACATCGAGTGCATTCGATTCGCGTTCCTACTACATTTCTTCCGCTTAAAGCTTACACGTTCCCGAATTCATTCACGTAGCTACCGTAAAACTTGATGAAGTCATTCGATACCACGGGTTTAACACAGTTTATGGAGCAATGAAACTCGCTATTTTACATTAGTTTATGGAAATAACAGAACTGGCTCTGTCTAAATTTTTGACCACTTTTTCTTACTGTATACAGGGTGTTCCATGTATATGAAACTAAATAGTTTTTAGTACATAAATAATATTATTATTGCATATGTCAAGACTAGTTCAACGACCTAGTATATATTTTGACCTAGTTATAAAAGTAAGGTTGATGTCGGACAAAATATTGATCTCTCGAAAGAAACATCAATAACTGAAAGTCACCTTCATTTCCAATGAAGAAATTTCTTTTTTATAATGATAATGTAAAACTTTTTATTTATAAAATTAAAAATAATTTATTAATTATGTGCTATTTCTAATTCACGAAGATGATTGTATGTAACTAAAAAAATCAAGTTTCAATAATTATTTAATTCATTTATTATATATTATTATCAAAAAACGCGCGAAAACCCATTTTACATTTTTTTTTTGTTATTTTCGGGTGTTTTAAAAGAAAAAGTAAGAACCATCAGTAATTAAAAACAAATGAAGAAATTTATTCTGAAAATTTAAACTAAATAAAATAAATAATTTAAAAAACAACAACAAATAACAGCAAAACTTTTAAGTGCCTTTCGGCTCTAAAGAGTTAAGAAGGATGTTTTATAAAATATGTGTGGTCATATTGAAAAGATTTAAGTACATCTCTCAATGAATTAGTTTCAATTTAATAATAAGATTAAAAATGCTGAAATATTAATGTTTATTGTTTGCAGAGTTTTTTATGGAACCTCTTCAATTAGGGGGACGTAGAAGGTAGTTTTTCTGTGTCGTCCGAAAATTCGTCAGTCTGAAAGTTCCGAGCATTTATTTTTAGGTGTCTCAAAGGAGCCTCTTGTCGATTCGCGGATAAGAGCAGTCCACAATGTTTGGAGGGCAGCGACAAGAGTCGCCTTTCCCTCTGGAACTTTCGTTTCGCGGGTAGTAATTAATAAGAACGCGCCGGCGAGCAACTGGTAGCCTCATGAATACGCTCAAGGAGAAGCGAAATTAAAAGAGCGTGAAACATGAAAAAAGGGGATTCAAATTAGACAGGGTTGTGAAAATAAACCTCTAGACTCTGACGAATGGGTAACCAGCTTATTGAGGTTGGCTTTCAATTAATTAATTAACAAATCCTATGACGTGTGTCGTCGAAATAATTTCATATAAAGTCTGTTGTAAATCAGCAATTTGAACCATTTAGCGAAATGAACACGAAACCAGCTCTTACTCTGACAGTGATATGAACATTTAACTATATTTCGGTACGCAAAAATTCATACATGTACTTACTGCTACTTGAACGTGAATATATAATTTTTTACAAACATTTTCAATTTCTCTTATTCGTAAAAAAAGAATCGTCGGTGATTACGTAATAATCTAATTATATAAATAAATAATAAAACTCCTATGCGCCGAAATCATTTAATTTCTGCTTAAAGCAATTTAGAATCGACATTATTTAACATCAGATAATAATGTTAAGAATGTTACTGCAACGTTTGCGGAAATTGGCCCAGCTGCTCTGCAGGTATTTCTGGTTTCTAGGAAATCGATCCGGAACGTTGTATTTCGAGAAAAGTGTGTTCAAAGTTTCACATATTCGGAATATAAATAAAATCTGCCATTTTCAACAAAACGATTTGTTCGTTTTATCAAAGGTATTTGTTAAAAAGCCGATTTAATTAAAACATTTTTACTGCAGACGTACGAGGGTTTACCTACCCCTAGACTGTTCGTGAAATGGAAATTTAAGAATTCACATTGATAAAATAGTTGCAAAAATATTTTTCAATAACCAAATCGTACTGTAGACTGTAGCTTATCGAATCAACGTGGGGAAATGCCTCGGTTGTTATTTGACGAATTGTTTACGATGTGCTATTGAAAAATGACTATGCAGAGATTTTTAATTAAATAGTTTACACTTGTAATTTCATAAAAATTCCTGATCCAATGAAAATAGTTTCTGCGCAGAGATTCGGCGAGGATTTACACACCCCCTGGGCTGTTTACAAAACGAAAATAGAATTGGTTTGATTTCAAAAATATTTTTCGATAAAGAGGATGCAGTTTGTTCTGCTTATCCAGAAATTCGTCGGGTCACAGTAATTGCTAATTCTTATTACAAGATTGGGGATCTTTATGCAATTATAGCTGCTGAAATTGTTGACCCTGAAATCGATTTGGGGATCTTGAAAAAAGGGTTTCCCAACGAGATTACGACATATGACACTCTTGAAAAGAATTCACGATGGACGACATTCTCTCAATGAAAAGAATTTTTTATAATAATTAAATATATAAATTTTAACTAGCTTACCCACTCCCTAGCCCGGGAGTGTGCGATCCCATTGGAAAAAGTTTCCGTCAGTTTCTCCGGAGTCAAGTGACTCATATTCATGAATATTTTGGTCGCGCTCTAGTCATTCCCCCTTTGTTAATGTTTCCAGCTATACCCGAGCATTTCCAGGTTAGACATTCCGCGGGGTCGTGCCTCGCGGAGAAAAAAACCGGCACGTGAAAAGAAACAAGCTTCGGTACACGAAAATAGTTTAGCGAGCAGTTAAAGTCTAAGCGTGGAAAACACGGTTGACGTTAAAAACTCTCGCCGGCTCTCACGAGGAATTTTTCCCCTCGTAACTGGTTCTTTACGGTGACGAGAGTGTCGTTTATACAGTCTCGCCCTGAAATTTATGTGCTCGATTGAATTTCATCAGTGCGCTGTCGGTGGGGCATGGAGAAATTTCGAAATTCTTCGAATCTGATTGGTTCGTCTCGCAATTAGTCTGATTGGTTAACTTTGAGTCTAAAAATCTGTAAGACGTTTAAATTAGAGTCTGCAGATGAGGGGAAGTTACGCTTTCTCTGTCAGTATTAGTCATGTCACTCGGTATATCTGGAAATAAATTTTTAACAAATAGCACGTTTTCAAAAACAGACTAAAAAGTATAAAATAATTTTTCCTAGTCTTATACAGATTCCTGACCTCGTGCCAGATAGTCCTGAAAATGTTTGATTGTGAATTTTGAATAGCTATGGAAATACTTGATGAAAATACGCTAGATGAGTCCTCTAGCGGGTATAGAACGAAACACATCCTTTCTTTTCCTCGTATTAAAACATTTTAATAGCTAACGTGGTTCTTGAACCGGTAGATTCAAATCCGAATCCAGCGTTTAGTATTCCTACAAAAATAGCTATTTGTTGTGTAGAAAAAATGATCGAACCGTGGCGCCGTGAATAAAATTCATAATATCCGAAAGATAAATTACGATCGATAAACTAATTAATTATATAAAAATACTTGTAAGATTTAAGACGAAAAACCCCACGTTTTTACCATAAAAATAGTAAAATAAACATATTCGTTAAATGGGAAATGATCTTTGATGATGTCTGGAAAAAAGCAATTATTGACTGAGCTAGGGACTGGAAAGCGACTGTTTAGAATGGAAAACACAATTGGGAGCAATGTGAAAGCTTAGTGACCTGGGTCAGATTAACCGAGGATCAAGAGATGCCTAACAGAACAACTCGGGACTGGGTAACATGAATCCGTGCAACCCAAGACCGAGAAGTTTACATTAGCAAATCTAGGAAGACCCGATTTTCGGATTAATCTGGACTAGAGGATTTAAAACGAAATTGAAGATGCTGAGTTTTGAAGAGTGCTAGGCATCTTCATCTAATAGGGCGAATTTATGAATGACTTATAGACACCGTGATCTTATTTGCGTTTCTGAGTAGCATCTGGAGTCTTTTCGTTTTAACCTAACAGTGATAAAATGAAATATATTTAACAGTTTCGTTAAATATTTATATAGAATAAAGTATGGTTCCTTTAAAAAGAACAGAGCTTACTCTAGAAGACATGGAGTGATCTCTTGTCCCTATCGGCTTTATTAGCAGTTCAATATATTTGATGCACATAGATTATTATCGTAATATTTCTATTACAGCGACAGCCTCCGGGGGATTTGGTCGCATAAATCTTGCGCGACATTGGCGCTCCAATAGAAACGTTACTGTACTTCTGAAAAAACTTTATAAATTAAGATTTCAGTTACCTCTGGACTTTTCTATGTTTTTGGCTGTGCTAAACATCAGGGCCTGCCTCCGTATTTTTGATTTTCTAAATAACTGTAACCTACGTATTCAAGGATGAACAGAAAGATAAAAGTAGTATACCCTCATGTTTAGTTTGGTAAGGTTACTATGTACATTTTATTTTTGTTTATATTTTATATATTTCATTCATAATGTTGTAATAAATTTTTTCTTAGATTTTCTAATAAAACAAAGATACGGTTCCCCTCTTACTACTTACATCTCTTACCACTGTGCCAATTTGACACCGAGGTTCAGTTCGTGAAACGAGGGACGATGGGGGTTGAACAAATTGATTCCTCTACGAAGAGAGTTATTGTGAAAAGTGAAATCCCTTTCTCTTATATGAGACGAATCGGATTAGCATTTAGGTGCACAAAACCAATACGTCGTAGCATTCATGTCCGCACAGAGTATGAATTAATAACGTGTCAAAGGGTAGCGCCTGGCCACTCAATTTTATTCCTTTCTCATTTCGCGATAATTTCGACCCTCATCCCCCCGCTTCTCTTCGCCATCAAGCTCGCGGAGCAATGTAATTAGCATTTTTATTATGCGTGCGTGTCACGGCTCCTCTCGTCGTTGATGACGAACAGCTCTATTCAGGACCCGACGTCCAGTCAGGAGAAAGTTTTAAATTACTTTGTTCGAATCCCCGCGAATGTTCAACCCGATTCACCGGCAGGTGAAACTGTCTGGCGAGGTTTACCGCCGTAATTTCTCTCGTTGTAATTCATTCGTCGTCAGGTAAGTAACGGTCGAATCATTTTTATCAAATCAATTTTATTATCTCTCCCCTCGCGAACTACTTGATTGAAAATTTGTCCACTCCGCGCCTCCATGCATCGTTGTCTGTTCGACGTTGCTCGGATTATTATTATGATATCATTTATCTTCTCGTTTAATCCATTGTGGTCCAACAATTTATGTTGTTCCAGTAATTACTTTTCAGGTTGTACATTTTTTCATGGTTTTCAGCCTACAACTACCATTTTAACCCTTCATTGCATGATTTTTTTAATTTGGATGAAATAATTGAAAGAAGGTCAATAATTGAAGGAAGAAAAATTAAAAGATTTTCAGAAAAATAAACATAAATAAGCATAGTAAGAAAACACATTATTAATTTACTATACAGGGTGTCCCAAAATTCGTGTAGTTCCCGGAAATGGGAGGTTCCTTGGGTCATTTGAAGCGACATTTTCCTTTACAAAAATGACGTCGGCGGCTTTGTTTAGGAGTTATTGACGAAAAACATTGACCAATCAGAGCGCGGCTACAGCGGATTGATTCTGGCTCAGCCAATGGCGCCGCCACGCTAAGCGGGACCTGTCGCTGAGTCGGACTCTGTTCGCTATAGCCGCGCTCTGATTGGTCCGTGTTTTTCGTTAATAACTCCTAAACAAAGCCGCTGACGTCATTTTTGTAAAGGA
>CM052332.1:6284589-6298434 GCA_028455615.1 Lasioglossum zephyrum
TAAATACTTCGCAACGCGTGCAAATGCGTGCAAATTTTGTAAAACTTACGACATTCGAATAATTTTTCTTAAAAAGTATCAGTTCATAAAATATATCATAAAGTGTTACAGCCATACTGATAATATCATATATAACAAGATACTAACAAAATTTATACACACTTCAAGAAAAAACTCGATATTTTGTGACAATTCAGCAACGCAGGAAAATAAAATATGCTTACTGGAATGTTTACAGTCTTGCCAACAATAATAAGGTGATGTGATTTACTAATTTTTCTTTTGTTATTGTAGTATACATATCAACTATCATACAAGTATAAATTTTAACAGATTTACGTTAGTTGGTTTTTTTAATTTATTCGCGCTGGAACTGACTTTCAGATCACAGTGCAGCGTCTCAAATTCAAAATCATTTAATTCCTTAATTCTCATCCACACGACGTGGTTACCCGGGTACCTTTTTCAAATTCGTATGAAAAATTATCCATGTGAATGAGGGTTAAAGAAATCAACCACTTCTACAAAATCTGAAGTCATTATTGAAGTTGCGACGTAAATAAACCTTATAATAAAAACTATAATATAATATAATAAAAACTATATGAAAATATTATAAATTCCAACTGAACATTTTGCAGGGACATTTTGATAACTGCATAACACGACACCGGAATTTCGGAGTTAGGTCGAATTTCTACCGTGTTCCGCGCGCAGAATGTGTCAAAATTTGCTGAACGGTTAAAATGAGCGCGATTGTCGTACGCTTCTTTTTCGGGAAATTCGAACAGTTTAAATATCGAGAATTTGTCGAAGCTGGGGATGCAGTGTGCCGATACTATTTGAGAGCAACTGCAAATGAATGGTCCGTTAAATGTCCCTTTCCGTCCAATTCGGCAGGCAATGGTTGCCGACCAATACCGGGGCAAAGGTGCGTCAAAGCAAAGGTATCAGGGGCCTCGGCATTTTCTCTACGTTGAACGGAAAATTTGGCAAACGCGGCTGGAACGGCGGTGCACGGAAACGGCGAAGAAGAAAACGGGGTCGCCGCGTCATCGTGAGACCGCAGGGTTATCCCTCCGGCGACAGATGTCAGAGAATCGAGAAATTACGATGCCGAGCAAGTAACAGCCGCCTCCACGGGTCCCGTGGAGGGTGTGAATGTCACGTGGCCGAGACAAGGAGTGGAAAAAGAGAAACAATGGTAACCCGAGCGTGAAAACGTCGCAGACGTGTACGAACAAGCTACCCCGACAAGACGTAGTACACTTGCATTAATATTTATTCTGCGCGCGCCTCGTGTCGGCCATTTCGTTTCCCTCTGCGATGAAAACTATCTACGAGGCACGTGGCCCAGATTCGATTACTCCGCGATTGCATCGTTGGCATTGATTGCGTTTCAAGTGTTTGACGTTGTTTGGATGATCGGACGTGATTTCGGCAATAGCTGTTTCTCACTTCCCGTTTCTTTTTTCGCTTTTCCCACGATTTTCCACCTGTCCTACATGTGCAGTCATTTAACCCCCATACGCTCCTCAAAAATAGTTGCATAAAAGATCCTATAGTACTTTCTCAACCATTTTTACTTCGCACTTTAAACTAATAAACATGATTCGTCAAACTTAATAAGAACTTTATATACTATAAACTTCATTAAACTACATTTAATTTGCTTCACTTATCACGTCATATTTTAGAGAAATATGTCTCACTAGCTTTCCCCCCGCGGCGTCGCTCATACAGGAAACTGTTTAATGCCCTCGAAAATTGATATTGTTTCTCCATAAAACATTTTAACCCCCCATTCACCCCAATTCAGATTGTATCAATGAGCATTAAGAAAGACCAAGTATGATGTAAATCAGATTACGAATAATATATTCCTCATACAAAACGTTGCAACCCCTTCTCAACCCCTTAGGGGATGAATTTTTAAAAATGCCGAAATAGGTGTTTGATTATTTGTATCAAAGAGCATTAAGACCAAGTATCAAGCAAATACAGCTCTTGTCTATACAAATAAAGGAAACCTCTGTGCAAAATTTCAGCTTTCTAGGGCCAAGGGTTTAGCCTGGGCGTTGATAGGTGAGTGAGTCAGTTAGAACTTCGTTATTCCATATATAGATAATACAGACCAAGAGGAAACAATCATTTTATAGTATGTAAATATAGTAAATCGGTGAATTTTCACCCTGAGGAACGTACGAGGGTTAAAAAGTTCCCCGAATGCCATTTAGCGCATTTAACTAGCACGACTAACCTTTCGTGATTGGAACATTCTATACAGATTTGTGATCACATGTTCCCATTAGTTCAATACCGAGTTAAAATTATCCGTAGAAATGAAACTTTCCAGTATCGATTTGTAATATATGAAAGAAAATACAAAATAAAACATTTTGGGTAATTATTGCGAAAGAAAATTCATGAAATTTATATATGTTATAGATTTTGACATTCTAAACAACTTTTTCAAGGATGGCATATTTTTAACAACCGCACAATCGTAAAAGTTTGAGAACAGTTTAAAATTTAAACCTATCGCATACGTTCTCTCTGTAACTTATTGACGAGTTGGGAATTCCATATACTTGTCGGTTAACGTGATGAATATACTCAATGATTAATGCACCAAATTTAGTGGTGATTATATATAATACTAACTGGTAATTATACATAGTCACAAGTTTATTAGATTTACCATGTATATAATTTTTTGTAGAAAAATATCGCCATCAGTGGGGAGCCGAACGGAATTACCGAGTCTTCGAAAGGAGTCGCTGATTCGAGGTCCAACACGAATCCAGTCCGAAATAAAAGTATTCGCAGGTACCCAGCTTTCATTTCCTTTCACGAGTATCCTCGAAAGAGACTTCGCCGGAAGACTATTTGAACTGAACTACGCGGATGCATTTATTTTCGTGATATTTACCTACCTTTTGCCATTGTATGTCCACCCAAAGTGCTCCGTACAAATATCATTCTGAATGCATTACTTCTGCCAAGTTAAAGTTTCTCCGAAAATCTTTTCTCATCCTCGACCATTCTTCCGAATCCTTTCTTCGGAAAATTGTACCGCTGACGTTCCTGGAGTAATCAACTATTCAGCAAAAAATTTATATATGATTTTATGTTAAATAAATGTATATAGAATTATATGAACTTTGTAGCAGGAAAAATATTTCATAAAATTTGTTGGCCGCGGAAAATAAAAAAAGAAAATCGTATTTACATATGATTTTATGTTCTATAAATGTATATACAATTCTATAAAGTTTGTAACAGGAAATATTTCGTGAAATTTGTTGGCCGCGAAAAATAAAAAAAGAAAACCCTCTTTATGTGTGATTTTATGTTAAATAAATGTATATACAATTATATAAACTTTGTAGCAGGAAATATTTCGTGAAAGGGTCTAGCAGGATTAGCATGAACAATTTTTATTGATATTGTATGGTAAACGATGGCTTTAGGTTAAAGATAACACCCTAAAATTTTAAGTCGCTAACCCTTCATATAGGGGTGATATCAGGGTAAATACCCTAAACTGTATCATTTTTTTCTCGGTTATTAATTAAGACATTCAGATAAAAAGAAAACAAAAATACTCGAAATTACCTGCTTTATATTATATATTTTTTCACAATTATGATCAAACTATTAAGGGTAGAAAAAATTTATTTAATTTTTTAGGGGTGGGAATTGCAAGCAACCCTTCGAGTGACCACTTCCAAAGTTTTCAAGAACAACGTTCTGTTGCCTATCTAATATACATATACCAAAGTTTCAAGACGATCGGACTGGTGGAACATAGTTAAATATTGAAAAACACATGAAATATAAAGTTTGTAGCAGAAAGTATTTCGTGAAATGTGTTGAGCGCGGAGACTAATAAATGAAAATCGTCTTTATATATGATTTTATGTTAAATAAGTGTATATACAATTATATAAAGTTTGTAGCAGGAAATATTTTGTAAAATTTGCACTGCGCGGAAACTAATAAAAGAAAATCGTCTTTATATATGATTTTATGTTGAATAAGTGTATATACAATTATATAAAGTTTGTAGCAGGAAATATTTCGTAAAATTTGTATTGCGCGGAAAATATAAAAAAGTAAATCGTCTTTCAATGCTCTCAATTCCACTGGGAATTAAACGCTTCGGCCGCGTGTTCGAATTACATTGGATTCTTCGTGAACGAACCCCGAACGCACACAATAATCGTTGATCGAGCAGATGCAGATGTGATGCAGGCTGCATAATGCAGTTTCACTTTATGAGAACGAAACGCGACCTCTGCAACGAGGATGAATTTCGCTGGCAAAAACGTTCCGCCCAAATTCTGCACTGTCCAATTTTTGCAAATCGGTAATCCCTGACCGTGCAGACCAACCGAAAAATTAGGAGATTATCGATTCTTATGATTAGACTGCGGATTTTACGCGTTCAGAGCGAACACGCAAAGTGGAGAGATTAAAACAATTTGAAAGGATATCGAATACGACAGAATATAGAGGAATTTTAATTTATTTCAGATCCGGAAGGTTAGTACCACGAAAAATAAAATTCTACCTCATCCACTTTTTTAAAATTCATCAACAAAAACTGAATTACTGATCTTTATGCAAAATAAAACATGTTGACATCAGTTGCAGAACACAGGAGCCAATTAAAAGTTGTATTCTTCTTTCAATTATCCTATTATACTGAAACTAATACATTGGTGTCCTTTTTATTTTAGATCCGAAAAGGTTAGTACGCTTTCTTAAAATTCATCTACAAAAACTGAATTATTGATCTTTATGCAAAATAAAACATGTTGACATCAGTTGCAGAACACAGGAGCCAATTAAAAGTTGTATTCTTCTTTCAATTATCCTATTAAGCAGAAACTAATGCAACGATGTCCTTAAATATGTTTAAACGTCCACTGTTTGTCATAAATGTATAAAATCCGCAGTCTGGTCATCACAAACATGAGAAATATTTGCTAGCTCTTATTGGAAAACCTAGTAGCCAAATACGAGGACCAAAACATGTTTTCAGTTTGCTGTGTCGAATCCGAATGATCCTAAAATATTCTATTTTCTAAGCGAAAGAAGTTTTTCTCAAAATGGATACACAGAATCAAATATAAAACCGGCACATTTTCTCCTGAAAGAATAAATAGGATCGTATATTTTAACCTGTTCTACTTTAGACGGATTTAGACCCCAGTATTATTTGTTTTAGAATGACGACAACCGTGAAATGAATGAAGCCCGTAAGTTGTTGTTACGAGATTCATCGACGCCACATGATTTCCAGTTAAAAAATATTTATGCCCCGTATTCGGCCTGGAAAATTATTGCCGTTGGGGGTTGTGTTCACGTATCTGGCACGAAGTTATCAAGCATAAGTTAGCGCTACAGCCATTTCCTTGAATTTATGCTTCGCATTCAGACACCATCTGTCTGCAAGCACAATTTTGTAATCCACAGGGAAACGCGGTTGTCGAGTTTACTGCAGAACTGAATTATGTCTCTGTGTCACCTCTTCGGCTGATCGATGATCGCCGCTTACGGTCTATCGCTTCTTCAAATGATTTTAGTACTGGCGACAAGAGAAATTGTTTCTACATTTCGTCGGGACACTCGAATACACAAAGTAATGTCGTCGTGCGCTCAGTAATGGAAAAGAATAACTCAGCTATGAACACTTCTGTACGAAAGAAATAGGCACCCCGTATAAATGCAAGATATAATGACAAACAATATCTCTATGTAGAAATTGTGTTGTGCAACGATTTATTTATTGCGTTTGAAGTATTAGATAACAGAGTTTGGCAATAATCGATCAAAATTTTAATCATGATTGGATTGATTAATGTTTACGATTAAAAAAAGGAATCATCGAAAAATCGGCAATTGATTCAATCGACTGATGAAATTAATCGTCAATCGTTGATTAAACGAAGAAATCGTCTAAAAATCGGTAGTTGATTCAATCGACTGATGAAGTTAATCAGAATCGTTGATTAAACAAAGAAATCGTCGAAAAATCGGCGATTGATTCAATCGACTGATGAAGTTAATCGACAATCGTTGATCAAACGAAGAAATCGTCGAAAAATCGGCGGTTGATTCAATCGACTGATGAAGTTAATCGGTAATCGTTGATTAAACGAAGAAATCGTCGAAAAATCGGCGATTGATTTAATCGACTGATGAAGTTAATCGGCAATCGTTGATTAAACGAAGCAATGATCGAAAAATCGGAGACTGATTTAATCAATTGGTAAAGTTAATCACGATACGGTCTATCCATAAATTCAGTATTCATACAGTTTTGATTCCGTATTACATTTCAAAATTTCAGCAGTTAATCATTAATCAATTATCCGATTGACGATTTATAATTGATAATCACAATTAATGAATAATAAGTATTTAATTGTTAACTGCAATTAACGATTAAACTAGAGATTAATTATTGATTGTGATTAACGATTGAAGTAGAAATTTAGTCGTTAATCGGCGATTCATTTTTTCCCCAACTCTGTTACATAAGTTATGGGGTGTGGCACCTAAAACAGGTCACCTGAATAACTCGCTTGCTTTTGAAGATAAAAAAAAATGCATCAGACCAAACCTACTTGATATCGAGGCGCTCGTAATCTGATGTCATTAATTTTTTTACAAGTGGAGACGTCAAGGAGATACGAAGGTCAACTCTGTTTTTTTAATGGGACGGTATGGTTTTTCATTTACATTCTGATAGTGTGTTTCACAACGAATACAATGACCTATTATGAAGGTCATTTAAGGTTACGCAAGGTCAACTGCAATAGAAAATAAAGTGTCTGAAAACACTCTCCAAATACTTTTGTGTCTTCTCTGGTTGTTGGCTTACTGCTCTTCTAAGTATTGGTAAGGGGAAATGTTACGAACAGAGAAACATGATTTTGTTATATATAGAGATAAAATATAAACTAAACGTAAAGATATAATAAAATATTGACGATTATATTACCAAACAGGAAATATTATAGATTGGAAATTTTATTAAATAGATGTTTTAACAATGCAAAATTTGAGTTCACTGTGTACATTCGCATTCGTTATAAAACCTATGCCGTGTACGAACAAAAGGATATTCAATAAAGAATTTTTTATCGGAAGCTATTGTGTGCTGATGGTTCGGGATTTGAAAACTGCATGACAATAAATATCGTCATATTGCTGTTCTAAATGAAAACGATTCACGCACGAAGGTCGTTACACGCGCGACAGGTTTTTGCGAGAAGGAAAATAAAGGTGAGAAATGGAACTCTAAACGAAAGCGACGCGATTAATCCATTCTTCGAGGTAGCGAGGTGATACAGATGTAGAGAAACAAGCGAATCGAATTGTCTGAAAATCCCTGATATTACATTGAACCCATATCATACCAGATGGTAATCGAGCAAGCAATTTCCAACATAACTCTGTCCACGTAATTCGGTTGCATCGTGCCCCTGCGAAATATGCAACCATTTGTGCAAACAGATAATATCCCGATCAGAGTATCCAGTTGGACTGATGCGCGGATTCCCAATAGATAAATTGATGAATACTGTTTTGAAATTTGGGTCGACCCACGAACCCTATTATCTACTATATCTTTTATCTTCTCTTCTATATAAATAAAAATTAAATGCTGTTCGTTCGTAAGAGCATCACTTGAGAATGGCAGGATCGATTTGGTTGATTAAAAAAAAAATGTTTGTGATAGTCCGAATAAGGTTTTTATATTAAGAAAAATTAGAAAAGTTGCACGAAAAAATGGAAAATTCGGGAAAAAATGAAAATGCTTTTTTCTATGGGATTTTTCTATGAACTCACGACCATAACCCACGATTCGAGCGATGGATATGCGTGATTCATTTTTTGTTTCGTTCGTTATGGTACTGGAAAAGTTTTTATGAAAACAAAATTCGAGAAAATTACAAAGGAAAGTCAGAAAATTCGGACAAACTGCAAAAATCATCTTCCGAACGTTATCCTCCATAAATTGAATATCCATGGCCACAATCGTTAATAAATACAATTATCACTCAGAAATACGTTTTTTCTCATTTATACTTTGTTTAAACATTTCCAATAGCTTTTTACAAATTCACAAAACGATCACAAACAAATTTATTGAAGTTTAGACAGGACAACGTCTGCCGGCTCAGCTAATATAAAATGCGATTAGGCGTGTCGTAAAATCGCGACGAAGTGTGAAATAATTCACAGATTTGCTGATGCAATATAAAGCGACTCGAATTAATATTAAAGAAGATTATTAATTATTCGAAGAAGAAAGGAAAATTGATAGGGTGCTTTATAAATCTGAAGGCAGTTTTTGACAACGTTAATAGAGGAATTTATTTGATTATTAATTATTATTTAATTATTAATTAATCTAAAGAAGACGATAACTTTTTATAATATTGTACGATACCTTCCTGTAATATACCAAACATTGTTTTTAAAAGATTTTCGAGGCAGACAATTTTTATTTTGCATAAGGATCCTAGCTATCTAATCATCAGTGTTCTGACGTCAATAAAATAGCACGTTCTGCCGGGTCAAAAGCAACGTGGAACGCAACGTCGCGCGTCGACTAGATATTGGATTTTAGCTGATATTGCTCGTCAGCTACTTCTATGCATTTTTCATCTTTATCGCCAGTCAGTTTCTCCACCCCTTTTCTTTCAGCGAAAAAACCAGAGGAACCTGGCAAAGGGTTCCACTTAATCTCGGGAGATTCGTGCTCAATCGGTGGAAAGATATCGAACTGCCGCCATCGCCTTAAATGCGCAATGAAAAATGTACGGGCATTCATTGAACGAATTATAGTAGTGGTTTACGAGTGAAACAAGACCTAATCGACATTAGTGTTGGTCAATATGTATTGACTAACAGAGAGTGTTCGAAAAATGTTGTACTTCGTTGAAACGGGTAGAAAAACCTTTTGTATTTAACGAATTTGCAGAAATTCTCATTTTCAGACTATTATTAGTTAATAAAAAATGGACGTTCAGAGAAATTTCGTAATTATTTTAGAGGAACAGTAACCCTTCACTGCACGACTTTTTTAAATGGGATGAAAAAATTGAAAGAAGGTCAGTTTCCGTGTTTTATTTCAGGGAAAAATATTGAAATCATGAGTGCACCTTAGAACAATCAACCTTCCTCTTTTTAATGAGCCCACACACAGCTCCTATTATGTTCGTATAAGGACGAACAACCTAACCCCGTAAACGCTAGGTTCACAAGTCGCGTTGCTTCTCGCGGCATATTCATGCTGCCGTTGCTACTCGCTGCTCCACTAAAATGCTGCCGAATATTGAGAATTACGTGCCGTAAACGTAAAAAGAAGGGCTTTTGAAATACTTTCCAGCATAGACTGATCTTTCATCTACCGATTTTGACTAATAAGAAACCCAGTCTTTGCATTACTGCAAATTCAGAAGTAATTTCCCGGACCCTTGTAATTCTCGTGTACGTATATGTGGTTGCGGGTGTCGCACGCATACTAGTAGCACGAATGCGTCCGCCAAAAACACTAGACGCCACTCTTAACGTCGAATTATATGAACTTTGTAGAAGGAAAAATATTTCGTAAAATTTGTTGTCCGCGGAAAATAAAAAAAGAAAACCCTCTTTATGTGCGATTTTATGTTAAATAAGTGTATATACAATTATATAAACTTTGTAGCAGGACATATTTCGTGAAAGGGTCTAGCAGAATAAGCATGAACAATTTTTATTGATATTGTGTGGTAAACAATGGCTTTAGGTGAAAGATAACACTCTAAAATTTTAAGTCGCTAACCCTTCATATAAGGGTGATAAAAGTATCTAATTAAACGTCGTATACAAGATACTTTTGTATCTAAGTCTTTGAGTAACTAATTAAAAATTTTGTATCTATTATTTGTGATACCTAAATACATTTTTTGCCGAACTCTGCAGTAAAGGGTTAACAAATTGTTGAGAGAAATGCAGTGAATTGGTACCCGGTTAACTATTGGTTAATTTAATTAGATTTCGAATGATGCATTAAGTAAGCAGTTTCAGTTCGTATCGAATTGTTTGAACCAGCAGAATATTAACGTCGGATCTGATCGAGAAGAGTAATCCCACGATAAACGTCGAAATAGGTACACACATTCGAGGAAGTTATGGGAACATTATTCTTCGTCTGGTCTACGATAAGCCGACATATTTATTGATTTGTCGGATTCGTCAACGCCAAAACGGCCGAAGCCAAGCTCGAACGAGAAGACAAATGAACACTGGTTGTTGATGAAAAATTGCTGGTGCTCGAGTTCTTTATATTTCTGAACATTCAATTCCATTAACTAAACATTTAGCAATTGATTAGATATCGTGAATAAATGCTACAGCAATTTCTAGCGAAGCCTCTGAGCCACCATTCGAGTGCTAAGGATTAATTTCAAGATGAATTAATCACATTGCAATGTGCTAACGATTAATTTCAAGACGAACTAATTACGTTACCATGTATTCTTAAAATGAATACTCTAAATAATTGATACGTTGTAAGGTTCAGAGATGATTCGTAAATTTTTATATTGACTCCAACAATATGAGCAAAATGCTGTTTTACGAATCGTACGTATGTCTACGAGACGGAATTTTACCAAGAAACTGTGGAACGTGAAAAGAGACGTTAGAAAAGTCAAGATTTCGTTTTCTTGGTACGGAAATTTATCAGTATCAGCTATAAGTGCCGTCGCAGCTCAGATATGGTTCCTCATCTCTTTCACGGAGCCAGATGCATCTTCACGCATGTCTGTCACGCTTCGTCTAATAAGAAGCGGCACGGTAAGATCGTATTTCCTGTTTCTACGCGAGAAAGAAGATCCCCCGTTTAATAACGGGGCGTCTTTCGGTTAAGTGAAACGCAATTTGTTCAAAAAATAGAAAAGTGGGACGGAAAGGCTTCGTGTTCCAGAATTTAAAATACACAATTACTCGTATAATAAATTAAAAAGTTATAGTGAATTAAATGCATATAATCCACCGTCTACTTACGTGACCTAATAGAAACATATGGTTAAGTACTATAAAAACGTTTCTTTCAAATTTATATCTTTCTTGAACTTATTTATTTATTTATTTAATGCTTTAAACCAGATGTGGTTTATATAGCATATTCAATACATGAATGCCATTAGTGTATTACATAATGGCTTAATGCGCCTCTTAGCTTAGCTTAACTTAACAGTAATTTTTTATTAAAAAAAATTGATTCAATGAAATTAAATTTTTAGTGCACAACGCTTAATAAAATCGAAAATGATTAACAGACCTTTACTATCTGGACCACATAGGAAGCATCTTATACAGGTTGGAAGACAGTACTTGTGTCGGAATAGAGCTGAAAGTAGTGTATCACGTTCGTCTTCATATTTTGGGCATTGCCAAATGACGTGATCAAGATATTGGGATTCAGCTCCACACTCACAAGTGCTGTCTGTAATAAATTTTACTCTGGCTAACAAGGCGTTTAAATTATAATGGTTGGAAATCGAACATATTTTTAAAAAATTAATATAACAGTGTGATCTTTCGTTATCACCTCGCGTCCTAAGCTTACCTAACATTTCGTATCGAAACAACTACCCACTTATGGCTCTGTTTAGCGTTCTGGTAACTACTTCTGATAAGTTCGTTGTAACTGTACATAGCGTGGTTTAACCGCGCTGTTGATTTGCCGTTTGTACGGTTGCTTTCATCGCCGATTGCAAATGCAATATTCGTGCGAGCAATTAATAGCAGAGGCCAGGTTAACGAGATCCTTGGTGACCAATGACTACGGCTCGGAACTGTTCGAATGGCACTCTGTGCTCGTCGCGCTACGTCAATTTATCTTGTCTTCGAAATCAAAATCCAGGAGTAGTCTTTCAAAATTGAAAAATTACCCTATACATGTATCACCCTTTATCACTCATTCCCGAAAAAAGGTAAACAGACGCCGCGGCCTTACATTGCCACGGACCGTGCAAGAATACAGAAAATTCAAAACAGTATTAGCAATAGTTTTTTGCGAATATCTCGGAAACTAAAAGCGACCCCCCTATATTGGAGAAGGAAAAGTTGTTTAATATGTTGAAATCTATTACATATTTAAATTTCAATAAAATCGGAGTACAGTAACCCTTTAGCAATAATTACCGTAATTTTTAAATGTTCCTTTTTCTCGAAGTTTTCGAGGTCATCGATGTTCAGTTTTAACTCTGCGGAACGCGCGGTCTGAGAGATCCCCCATATAGACTCTTTAAAAATGAGCAATTTGTATGTTTGATAATAAAGAAATGTTTGATGCTTCCTCAATTCAAGTATTGTGGAATTCTTTATCCAAAAACAAATAAAAGATATTAACTTTCCGTTCTATAATACATGAAAGACCTCTCACGTCGAACAAAAACGTAGCGTTTTATTAAAAAAGAAAAAACAAAGGTGACCTTCGCATCTTTGAAGCGACAAAAGATTACAAAGATTACAATTTTTATTTCGAAAACTTTGCTACCGTTATCATGCTTTCGGAGTTATTGTAGATGGCAATAGTTAGTGCTTCACCCTGTATGATAATCCGTCTCTGGATTTCTCTTTGTGATACGGTATCGTACCTACTGTAATCCTTCCGTGCGAGCCATCGATATTCAGGATGTATAGCGTAACCGCACATAATTCGTCGGGACATCGAGCAATCGATCCTTACGATGCTCTCTTCCGTTTTTCGACGATTACCGAATCCGACTTTGAAAAATTGAATCCTCCCACGCGGAACGTCGGTATGAATATCAAAATGAATGGAAACGTCAGGGAAAAGTGAGGGTGCTCGAAAATATTTTGTCAATGCTACGAAGGTTTCAACGAATTTGTTATTTTTTTTTTCTCCACCCTCGTTCACTCTGATTTATGACATACACGCAGCTCACTCGGCCCGCATACATTACTCAAGCGCGCGCATAAATCCTGATTAATAATTGAAAATGTGTAACGCTGAACGATTTATGATGTTTTAACTATCAAAGATATTCCGTCACAGTTTGCTGTTCCGCGCATCTGAAACCGGGCCACGACGAAAACACGAACCAATCGAACTATGCGATAATTACATTGACGTTTCATGAGACAATTTAACAACATATTTATTTTATTAGCCATTGTTCCTGGACATTATCGTCGGAGCGCATGTACAGTGGATCCAAAAAGTGTTTCGAATCCTTGGAAATTCAAAAAATTTCCAAACACATGTCGCAAAATAGTTTTACACGATTTAACCTTTTGCACTCGGAACTATTTTAACAGTAAAAATAAACATTTCTTCTGACCTAAAATATTTCCATTCTGAAATTTTGGGGAATTATCATTGAACCTAAAAGCATTGTTCTGCACACGATACCAATAAAAATTGTCGACTTATAGGCCTATCTCCTGCTAGACCCTTCTCACTGAAATAGAAAGTTTCTGTATAGGTGCAAAAGAAGAATTCATTTCCATTATCATTTGGCAGCCTCATTTGCTCGCATTGGCATCATCGATAATCCTAAATGTAAATGTAACCAGGATCAGGAAACGCTTAACCATATTTTATGGCAGTGTAATCTCTATAATGAACAGAGGATAAAATTCATCCGAAATCTTTTCAGAGCTGGATTTCAATTGCCGTTAGATATAGGTTGTTTAATAACTGAACCTAATATTAAGACGTGTGTATATATGATAACGTTTCTAAACGCTTGTAATCTACGTGCCCAAAGGTTTTATTTTAATAATGTTTCCTTTTTGTTTAACTTC
>CM052332.1:6298934-6309881 GCA_028455615.1 Lasioglossum zephyrum
TTTTTCATAAAATCGATTTTTGTGACTTAATGTGAATTAGTTGTTAGTGACTTAGTGTGAATTAATTTAATTGTTAAATAATTGTTCGAGAATTGTTTCAATCTTTATCATAACTCTCACATAATTTAAATTAAAATGGACAACAGAGTGTCTTTACCCACTTTTAGAACTAAAACCATCGAAAACGAATGGCGTGTTCATTTTTATAAATTATGAATGATCAAGAACTTACCCAGGGAAGTTTTAGACGCCCAGTCTCCCTACGTGTGCGTCGGCACTTGTGTTCCTTGAATTAAAGAAGCTCTTTCAGAAAACCATCTTTGAAACGTGATAAGGAATCCCCATCTGCGTATCGTCAGTCTTCGAAAGACGTTTCTTGATCCTGATACATCACAGGCACAAAAGGTATCCCTTGTTTGCTAGCCTGTTGCCCGGACTTTGTGCCCAGAACCACACACGATGCACACCACTCTTGCAGAGGGTAGCGGAATCACTGATCTGTTTCCTCCTCGGAAACTAACACACGAGAATGAAGTTCTTCCCGCTTATGTTCCCTCCATATGTTCTAGACAATGGAATCCTTGTACATTGACCGAACTTTCTATAGAACCACCTATATCGTTTTGGTGTAGTTTCAAATATCTATGACATTGTATATTTACTACTGAATAGTGATGTAGAGATATACATGGTGTCTCAAAATTCCTTCAACATCCGGAAATTGGAGTTCATTTGAAAATTCCTTTGTTAAGAAGTTATTAACGAAAAACAGAGACCAATCAGAGTGCGACTTGGACGCTTGTTTGAACAGGCGGCCCGGCGCGCCAATTGTCAATTGGCTGACTGTGCCAACACGCGTCTAGACCGCGCTCTGATTGGTCCATATTTTTCGTTAATAACTCCTTAACAAAGCCGCGTACGCCATTTTTTCAAAGGAAAATGTTGCTTCGAATGAATTCAGGAACCTCCAATTTCTGGATGTTGAAGGAATTTTGAGACACCCTGTATGTACACCCCACTAGGGTCCCATGGAAATCACCGACACTTTTCCCGACACGGTTGTCACTGACAACATTTAACTGAATCCAGATTTGACCGGCAATAACTTTGGCCAACAACAAATTTGATCGGCAACGAATTTGACAGACAACAATTTTGGCCGACGACGAAATTGATCTACAACGAATTTGACAGACAAAGATTTTGGCCGACAACGAATTTGACAGACAACGATTGTGGCTGCAAACGAATTGGACAGACAACGAGTTTGGTCTTCAACAAATTTGACCGACGACGAATTTGACCTACAACAAATTTGACCGACAACAAATTTGACCGACAACAAATTTGACCGACAACGAATTTGACAGACAAAGAATTTGACAGACAACGAATTTGACCGCCAAGGAATTTGACAGACAATGATTTTGGCCGACAATGAAATTGGTCTAAAACGAATTTGACAGAAAAAGATTTTGGCCGACAACGATTGTGGCTGACAACGAATTGGACAGACAACGATTTTGACATACAACGAATTTGGTATTCAACAAATTTGGCTGTCGACGAATTTGGCCTACAACAAATTTGACCGACAACGAATTTGATCGTCGACAATTTTGACCGACAATGAATCTAAAATCATTGCGGGACAAATTAATAATGCTAAGTAATAGGGATCGTTTCTTCGAGAGCGTGAAAGCGAGATATCTCGTCCACGGGTATTGGTTATCACCTTTAACAGAAAGTGAGTATGAAATCATTCTTAAATGTTCGTAAACATTCTTTTGAAACCGTTCGAGCCGGAATAAACGCGAGAAAGAATTCGATACGTGAGAGGACATACTGTTGCCACATTTCGGTAAATATAATTTTACATATATATATTTTTATATATGTGGGGGCTTGCACCATTTTCGCTGGGCTTTTCCTTCATCCGCCTCTTGTCGCGCGGGAGAAAGGACACAATCTGACAAACATATATTTTAGACAGCTTCTCGCGCCGGATGAAACTGCGATTTAAAGGGACGAGAAACAGAAGACGATTATACAAGACGAAAAACGCAGCCGTAGATTCTATTTTCCGGAGAAATTCGATTCGCAAGAGAGTTCGAACATTGAGAGCTGTGTCGAGCTGTCTCTGTTAATGCTCTAAATCGCATTAAACGTCTAGAATTCGTTCCGTCGTTAGAGTCGAGAACTAAGGGAACACAAACTTAACAAGTGCGGCATGCTTCGAGCTCTGAATGTCGTTTTCCTCGCTTCTGTGTCGCGGATTCGAACTAACGAGGACGGAGAAACCATCTAACAACGGGATTTATATACCACTATATAAAAATAAAGGTACGTGCTACTGAAAAATTGTCAATCGTTAAAATTCTGTTAAAAATATTTTGAAATGTCATATCTGTAATCATTTTAAAATTACGGGGGGCATAGAGTTCTTATAAAATATTTTACGTTTGCATTTTTAAGATGGTACATTATTTTCCGGAATATAAAAATATTCAATATTACTTAACACGCGTACAAAAAAGAATTTAAACACTATATAAACATTTCTGAGAAAGAATTGAGAACAATGGTTTTAACAGTACCTCCTTACTAAATTTTTATAAGAAAAGCTATCTCCAAAGCATTTTCAATGTTTTAAAACTTGTTCACACAATCAGAAAAAGATACACGTTAACGATTGCGATGAGAAATAACTACAATAATAATATAAACGTCGTACTCTGGAAATTTCAATATAAAATCAACAATTTTATGCTTCCTGATTAAAAAAAAATCGATTTCGCAAACAAAAATTCTGAAACAATTGACTGTTATGTGTGCTATTGAATATTCATAATTTTTTTCGTAGTTTTGACTGCAAAGTGGATTTCTAAAAAATTCCAGGAACTCAAAATTGTTGATTTTTACTGATTGTTGTGTCTTATTATGATTATCAACACGTATTGTTTGCTTTAGTAATTTAGTATTGTAATATTTTTGTACTTTTGACTGCAAAGCGATTTTTAAAAAATTCCAGGAAATCAAAATTGCTGATTTTTGCCGATTGTTGTGTTACAATCTTATATTACATAATATTTGTGAATCTTTCGGGTTTATCACATTCGAGCCCCTTATCCCCGGCTATGCTCTTTACACAAATCGCTCGCGGCACTGTTCCCGAAGCAAAAGTTCTTTCCGAGGACGTGCAATTGAAGCGAACTCGCATCTATGTCGAACAGAACCTGCCGTAAATTGATCGCAAAGCGCTTTCTCTCTCTACGTAGTAAAACATCTTCTCCAGGGAGCCGAGTCAAGATTTTCTTGAAGGTGGTACGTGTAATATGTCTTGCAGCACTCGCCAAGGCAACCATTGCGCCGTATTTCACAGATCCTCCTTGAAACGATGTCTTAAATAGTGATATACTACTCTCGCATGATGGCGTTTGTCGATTCCCTTTTTCTGCCTCCGTTCGTAAAGGCTTAGAATAAATATTTACTGAGAATAAAAAAAAATTTGGACATGTATAAAAAAGATCCAGATGTCCTGTAAAAATTTCCCTAAATGTCGTTAAGAGAGGACTATGTATATGTATATGGACATTTGGTGTCCCCTCAGGGTTTCCAAATCCATTTACCACCATGTTCCCTTTCTTCCACTCTCTCCTGTTCACTATCGCCAAATTTCGGCCTATTTCAGCCTAATTTTCAGCGGGACTTATTTCTTTATGGTGGGTTCCGAACCATCTTTTGCCAACAACACGCGGCCCGTACCCAGTAGAGCTCGGACTTTTACCCGGGTATATGAGATATCCGGGTACCCGAGTACCCATGAGATACCCGGGTAGAGCAAAACTACAGTGGGGTGAATGTAATAATTTTAATCTCAGTTTTTATGCTTGTAGATATCCAGAAACTACAGCTTTAATAATTAATTAAACTAAAAAAGTTGACTAAAAGTTTATCTGTTAACATCAATTTAAAAACGTTATGGTAAGATAATTGGCTTATCTTTTATATTTCTTATCTTTTGTTCATATTTTTATTTTTATAAACGCGTTACACATACATAAAATAATACGAAATGACAAAGGTCGTAATATATAAAATGGACATGATTTTAAAACAATTAAATTGAAATAATTATTTTTAATTATTATAAATTATTATAATAAATATCTTTTGACACGCTTGTGAGGCGTTTTTACATCCTCGGTACATTTTGTATGCGCTGATTATAAAAAGATTTCTCGAATTTATATTTTGCGTATTTCATTTATCGTATCTCATTTATATCTTGCGATCCAGCCTACTGTGCGGTGTTTCCAGGAGGTGTTGGTCATTGGCTAAGGGAGGACTATATAATTTTTAATTTTCTAATCGAGATAGTTTGCCATTCTCTGCAGAAGATGTAAAAATTGAACTACTTATATTCAAAACTTTGTTGTAATTTATATTTGTTTTCAACTAAAAAATAAGACAAAGGGGTGCAAAGGGTTAATAGGAAAAAATGTAATTTTTTCGGTAACAAATAGGATTCGTGAAATGTTGATTATTTTTTAATGCTTGTTCTAGTCACAATTTTTAATAAATCTCATTAATTTAATATTTTTCAAAGGTTATAGACATTCAACATAGAAATTGACGAATTGTTTTTTTTATCAAGGGAAGAGCTAGATCGAGCGAGTGAACCAGTGTGCAACGTAACGTAAGTGCCACAGTCGAAGTCTGGAATATGTCTTAAAATTAGGAGCTAGAGAATAGCGTGCCTGTATCAGAGTTCACAGTCACCCCCTATCGCAGTGGTGATAGCTTATCTCGATCAATTGTGGACGCGAGCACAGTATGGTACTACGGATCTGCTCGTGGCAGGTTCCGACTAGTGGAAATTGCATGCGGGTCTACTATCAAATTACCTAGATTAACGAAAAATGGATGTAATTGACGAGAGCCATTTCGACAGGATAATGATAAGTATCGCTCACTACAATAAATCTAGATTTTTGATCTTTCATGAGCGATTCTACTTTGAATTTTATCACCAAATATTGATTACATTAATGATAGACTTCAAATCTTTATGCACTTACAGCAAAATTGAGTAGATGAAATTCAAAAATGTTGAAAAATTTAATAAATCTTTATGCACTTACAGTAAAATTGAGTAGATGAAATTCAAAACTGTAGAAAAATTTAATAAATCTTTATGCACTTAAAGCAAAATTGAGTAGATGAAATTCAAGACTGTTGGAAAATTTACTATATTAAAAATGTCACATAGCAAAATTGAGTGGATGAATTTCAAGATTGTTGGAAAATTTACTAAATTGAAAATGTTATATAGTAAACTTGAGTAGATGAAATTCAGAACTGTTGGAAAATTTAATAAACTGAAAATGCCAACATTTCTCCTCTATTAAAATAATTAACGGAAGAAATAAAATTCAGTTTGATTTCTACTTCTCGCACATCTCGTAACGTTGGAAGTAACAGTTCATATTTCTGATAAAAACAATTGTAGGTACCGAATCCCAAAATTTACAGAAGCCCCGAATAACAGCTAGACACGTAACAAAGGAAAATTTTTGTTTATCACTGGACTTTGTTGTGTTCACGAATACGTTTCGCTTCTCTCAGCGAGCACTTCCTGTAGACAACGCGTCGAATCCTCGTTTTCATAGCGTTTTACACCATTTTCCAGTTTCAACTTGCGTTCGAATGCAGTTCTCTGTAATGACATCACTTGCAGCGACATTTTCGAAAAGTCACCGAAACTACGAACATCGTTCAGAATTATTACGCGTACAATCATACTTTTGTCGTACAATTGCCACTCGTGCATAATTGGCACTTGGGTTATCGATTCTTGGCGTCCTTCGAGAGAAAAGTATACAGGAGTGCTATCCGAGAGGAAGGTAAATAGAATGTAGATACATCGCACAGTGTCGGAATTCTTTTCACCCGAAGTAGAGTTTATAGGTACATTCGGCTTGCATTTTGCGGTGACTCTAGACTCGCAGCTCTGGAAATATATTCGTGTGCCAAAAAGTTTCTTTATTCTCAGTCCTGACAACTTGAATATATCTTCCACTCGAGTTTCGAGAAACAATATAAAATAACCATAATTAGTAGACTGCAGATTTTACACATTTACGACGAAAATTAGTGAATGTAATATAACACCTTAAAAAAAATTGAGACAATTTAAAGACATCCATGTTTAATTTTCAATGTATTACAATTGTTAAAGATAGGAATAAATTTGTATATGGTTCCTGCATCTTGTAAGCGACGAAGAAAATTTTATATTGCATAAAGATCCGCAGTATAATAATTAGTTAATGTTGGTAAAAATGTCTGAACAGTTCCCTGAAAAATAATCGATCGATTGGAAGAAATAGAAATCACATTGAATACTATTTCCTCCCTTAACGATTTTAAAGAAGAGTAATCATTTTCATATTATTATTTGAATATATTATTTCCTCTCTTAACAATTTTAATAGAGGAGAAATCATTTTCATATTATTATTTAAATGATATGAATTTATGTTATATTCATTTTCTATTAGACTAGTTTTATAATACACAAATTCATATTACAAATCAGTGCATGCATAAAGAACAGGTCGTAACAAAAAATCTGAGGAATTTAATATTTATTATCCCTCCACTTCATGATTTTTTAAATTGGACTGAAAAAGTTGAAAGGAGGTCAGTTTTTGTGTTTGATTTAAGGGAAAAATATACAAAAATATTAAAACAACATTTTCACAAAATAAACATAGAAATTTATACACGTTCTTAATTTACTATACACCAAATTTGTTAATTGCATGATACCCTATGCAGCGAAGGGTTAAAACAAAAATATCGAATTAGATTTTTGAGTATAGTGGAAAAGCGTATAAAAATAGAACGAAGAAGGCGATGATAAATTGTATTTTTAGTGGTGAGGAGAGAATCTTGGCGCTCCTTTTTTTCAGCAATGCCGTACGCGGCGCCAAACCGCCCGATATTGTCACCGTCTGTTCCTTCCGTTCTACTTTTTCGCGGAAGCGTTCGCGGATTTGCATCGCGCAGACGAGAGCGTGTCGTGCGCGATGCATCGTAACGAACCGAGGGTGCCGTTCCAGCCGCAAAAAGTGACACTTTCCAGAATCGATCATAGTGCTCGAGGGATTTGTTTAGTCACTCGACGGGCTGTTTAACGCCAGACATTTCTGCGGCAACTTTGTGCAGCCATTCTACTTTTCAATATAAACGTTCATGAATACTTTTGCATTCAACCCAACACGTTCAAAGTTCTCGCTACCGCACAGTGGGCCAAATAGTATAAGTAGGAGGAAAAAAGTCCGAAATTGAAGGTAAACAAATATAAGAATTCATGAATATTTTATGTGCTATACATTCCCCTGAGACGTAAATTGACCTCTGGTATTAATATTATCAACAATAAAACAAATAACAAAGCCAAATGCTGCTTTGCGTTGGTTTACGTTTCTCGAACGTTTGCTGCGAAATATTTAGTATCAGAACATGTGTTGTGATTATTTAGCTATGGTCAACGAATTTTATACTCATAATAACATGAATTCAGCAGACGAATTTGTGCGATTCAGATTATTTTTATGTTTCCAGAAATCTTGGCAGTCATTAATGTTCGTTTCTTGTAAGCTATTTCACATTCTGTAAAGTGTAAATTCTATGTTACCAAATGTTACTAATTGAAACAATTTTTAGTCAACAGTAACATTCTTATACATGATATAAATTCAAAACAATTTTGCCTTTAGTTGCTATTTCATGAGAAATAATTTTTTTGGTAGATCGTGAACCTGTTATAACTCGGCGTGATATGATACTTCATCCGCAAAAATTAGGACTAAATGCTATCCACTTCAACAAAAAATCGGCAAATTTTTGTTACTTATTTATAAATTTAGATTTTTGCATTTAGACTTTGTGTTTAAATCTTTACCACAGCTACGTGTAAAATTTGTTTTCAATAAAAATTTCTCTAAATCTGACGAAAAAGTGTTTCAAATAAAAGGTTAACAGTATTCATTCATGTATAAATTGCAATATAAAAAATATTTAAAAAATTTTGTTTAAAAGAAACAAACTAGGATGCTTCGATTTTTTAAATGTTAAATTGTATTTTTGATTTGATAATGTTGTAGCTGGTGTTAAGACGAATTCACCGATGTATAATATTATGACCTTGACACTGTTAATAACGTTGCAATAGTTTTGGCGCACTAAACTAGACAAATGGCCCACTGTGTACCGTTCTGAATTTCATTATGCTCTTCGAAATCCTATTATTCTTTCGTAGAGCCTGTAATTATTGTACGGATCCTGAAACTTCTTTAGAAGCCGGACGTAAATCGTTTATAGTATGTACTTACTAACTGAGGATTTTATAGTAACAAAAAAAGCAAGACTTTGTGAACACTGTCTTATCATTAATTACGCTGTCCAACAAATTTCAACTTTTTTTATGTCTCCATATAACTGTTGAGTGGATCTTGTAGAGTTTCTTGCGCTGATTCCGAATCTGCCCTTAATTTTTCTCCATCGCGCACAGTTTTTGAAAAACACGATTTTGAAAAAATCGCATTTTTCAACTTTAAACAAACATTGTGATGTTATTATAAAAATATGCAGCGAAAGATTCTGCAGACTTTCCCGAATATAGTGATGTCCAATAAACATGTTTAACCCTTAACTGCATAGTGTATCATATCACATACAGTTAAGGTTATGATTGAAATTTCCATTATCATGCAAAGAAGGGTTAAACAATCATAGTGTATTAGTATTGGACATCACTATATTCGGGAAAGTCTGCAGAATCTTTCGCTGCTTATTTTTATAATAACATCACAATGTTTGTTTAAAGTTGAAAAATGTATGAAATGTAAATATAAAATACATATTTAGTAAGTCAAAAATAGCTTGAAAGATTATACTTCAACAATTTTATGTTCAAAATTAATTAAAAATTAATGTTTAACAATACAAAAAAATTATTTGTCTGCAGTTAAAATTCCCTATTTTTTAAATGAATTTTAGTGCAAATTTCATCCCAATATCTCTTATGGTTCAAGAGTAATAACAAAATGTCACTAAATTTTTCGATCCAGCCCACTGTGCGGCGTTTCCAGTGAGGTATTGGTCATTGGCTAAGAGAGGGAGGACTATATAATTTTTAATTCTCTAATCGCGATAGTTTGCCATTGTCTGCAAAAAATGTAAAAATTGAACTACTTATATTCAAAACTTTGTTTTAATTTATATTTGTTTTCAACTAAAAAATAAGACAAAGGGATGCAAAAGGTTAATAGGAAAAGATGTAATGTTTTTCGGTAACAAATAAGATTCGTGAAATGTTGATCATTTTTTAAAGCTTGTGCTACTCACAATTTTTAATAAATTTTTAATTTAAATACATTATTAAATGTATAACTTATATTAAATTAGTGTACATGTTTTTATACTATATATTCAAGATATTGATATGATCAATTACTAAACAATTAAGTATCGGACGAGGTATTATATCAATTTCATATTCATACAAAGAATTATTACAGAATGGAATTATTCAATAATACGTCGGAAGAAATATTTAATTTTCCAGTTAAAATTGCTCTGAGTTAAGAAAGGGTGAAACCTTTTCACAAGTGAGAATGAAAACGACCGTAAAAAACGAACGTCCTGAAGTTGATAATCGATTGACTGCGTAGCGTCCGATAATGTCATCACAATTAAACTTCGTATCCCGTCTCGACGTTACTTTCTTCTTGTTGTGTACGCTTCCGCCGTAACCACTGATCGATATCCGTAGAAGAAAACTCTCCGTACATGATACGAGCCGTGTTAACGAAAAATAGGTTTCCGATACGACGGGACTAAGTTTCTTCCCGTGGATTCTTCGCTTCCGATAGCGTCGAATGGAGGGAAAAAAAGAGAACGGTGGACAAGTTTCGAGAAGTTTCGGAATTCAAATAAGACCAACAAAAATTCGAAGACGTGGTTAATGATAAATTGCTGGCCGTAACAAGTTCTTAAACTAAGTTGCAGACATTTTATGCATAGAATATTTCCCGAAGCGACCGGTCAAAGTTGGCTTTAGCTAACTTAACCGGAGAAGACTGCTCTCCATTGTATTTGTTTTAGTTTCTGCTCACTCGTTACACGCTACAAGATTTCTTATTTAATGTCGCAATTGCGTGGATGTGTGAAATTAAAAAAATACTAGGAGTATATATATATATATATATATATATATATATATATATATATATATACTCCTAGTATTTTATATATTAAATTAATTCTTGGTACTCACAAAAATTGTTTAAGCAAACTATTAAGTGGATTTGCAAGCACAAAAGTTATTCGTGAATATTTCGTGAATTAAAGCTGACCACAAGAAGCTTTAAAGGAAAATGTTGTTCAGAATAGTGAGCTTAACAATATATCTGAAGCTATTGGAATCGAAGAAGACATTTACCGAATATTATTGTATAAACCACTCCTCACTTAAATCTCACTCATCTAAAATTGACGTGTGTACCTTGAGCATATACTTCCTCGTAGGAGTGTACTTCCTAATTTTCGATATACTTACCCTCGATATTTGCCAAAATTGTGTAGACCGTTGCCCTACGTCCAGTAACTTGTTGAACCTCTGCGCGGTGATGGATGGCCTCTGGCCCAGCCCGCGATGGATGGGCAAATACCCCCTAAGTTCAAAGTATCTTTCAATATTATAATTACGTGGCCAGCGAAACATGCTAGACTTACGAAATGATGCAACAAACATAGTAGACTTAAGAAATTATGCAACAAACATGGTAGACTTAAGAAATCATGCAACAAACATAGTAGACTTAAGAAGTTATGCGATAAACATAGTACACTTAAGAAATTATGCAACAAACATGG